>CM062813.1:878092224-878629724 GCA_031772625.1 Pinus tabuliformis
TTTGATAATGGGAAGCAGTCGGATTTGACATCAGCTCTGAGATTTTTATAGGAGCCATAGCTCTCAGGGTTGGGCCCAACCTGAGAGCTTAGGGCCTCCTTATTTGTATTGTTATCTTTCTTTTCAGCACTGTGATTTTCCTTTTATTCATCTGAACGAAGTTTGTTGAGCTAGGATTTAGTTGTGTTGGTTAAGTAGGATACTGTTGATGAATAGAATTACTTTGGATGTATAGAATAGATTGGTAAGACAAAGATTGATAAAAGCTCCATAAAAGGGTTGCCTGCACTCTCAGTTTCACCTCTCCCTTATTGGATCAGGGGCTGGAATTGTGGAGCCAGTGCTACTCAACAAAAACACTAGTTTGCTTGGCCATGCAATCATTGGTGTAATGTTTTTCACTTGTAGAAATTAGTCATGCGTTTAGACCTTTTTAGATGTTCCTTTGATTAAGTGCTGTACATGGTTTTCTTTGGGAATAAAGTTGTTGTTCATGCGTTTCATTGACAGTTCTGATAAATTAGCTAAGATTTCGGTTGTATGCAGGACTTGGTTGATTCAGTTAAGTGCACACCGTGCAGGGCTTATCCATCTTTCTCTCATCCACCTAAGCTTCGTCCAAGCCAGCTTCTCCATCTCCTAGTCAACTTCCTCATCTCACCACTCCTCTTTTGTCCACGTAACCCTACCTTCTTGCTCTCCCATTGCCTTGGTCTTCCTTAAGACAAGTTAGCTCTCCACACCCTCTCATCACTTCATCCACCAGTCGCTGGGTCATCTCAGACCCCTACCCTACCTCCCTATCCATTCATGCATCCTCTTTCACTCACCCATCCTCCAAAATCCAATTTTAAAACATCCTGTAGAAATTTCTGAACATCCTGTAGAAATTCCTGAAACATCCTGTAGAACCCCTGCAGACTTCCTGTAGAAGCTCACAAACAAGGTTTCTTGGCAGCCAAACTTTGTGAAACTCTCTGGAAGGGTGTTAGGGACCCCTTAGACCCTCTCTGAACCTTCCCAACCTTTCCCAAGCATCTTCCTCCTTGATCCACCCCTGAATAGTGAAAAGCCAATTAAAAGCACATGCATGATAATTCTAATAACTTAGCCAAAAATACAAAAATATGTTTTCTTCAAATAGAGGTAGTCTAGATACATGTATTTTACCTTGATAGAAGTAATGGCATATTCTTCAATAGTTTGCCTCCTTTCCTTTGCATCAGTAGGACTAGCTGATAGAATTAGGGTTTGCTAGGGTTATGGTACTATTTTTCAGTTTCTTTCTGCAAGTAGATCAGCTTCCTTTAAGTTAGCTTCCATCCATCAGGTATAAAGCTTCTTCTAAAAGCTCATAGAAGTTGGCTTGAGCCCCTAGCAAACTTGTGCCAGCTGACCAAGTGACAGCTGTGGCAAGAGCTAGTACTTGTGCATATAGCACCGTCGCTTCCAAGTTTGTTACGAACTACCGGGTTGATAAAACTAAAGAAGGGAGTTCCAGGAGTTGTAGCATTATTGCTACAATACTGGGGCCCACCACACATGCTAAGATGTGGAATAGTCCACGAGTTAAAGTGATGAATTAATACAACAACATGCCTTCAATAAGATTCATACAAATGAAAATGAAATAGCTAATAAGCATAGGCATAAGTTAAATAACATACATTGAAAATACAACAAGAATAATCCTACTATATTCACAATATATGCATGAAAGCATGTCAGCTCTGATTTTATTATTATAAGTGATAGTTTCATTCATTCGTACACCATTAACGTACCACTAGCCCCAATAGTGGAACATTAAATTCAAGAACACATGCTCCTCCAAAGAAGCCTTTGTAGCGGCTACAACCACCCTCCAAATTTTTTCCTTAGCTTCGTTTTGGAGACTCCCTACCAACCATCCTCAGCAACATGTCTTGCGCTGTCAAGTACATGAGCTTCAGTGGTTTTCTAGCAAATTAAAGTCAAGAACACATGCTCCTCCAAAGAAGCTTTTGTAGTGCCCACAACCACCCTCCAAATTTTTTCCTTAGCTTCATTTTGGAGACTCCCTACAAACCATCCTCAGTAACATGTCTTGCACTGTCAAGTACATGATCTTTAGTAGTTTTTTAGCAAATTTCTAGCCTGTGCATGATAGCTTGCTTCACTCCCCTCATAGGTTGTTTCTCTAGACTTTGTCTAGATGTAGGCTGAGCAGATCAGTCAAGAACTTGCACAATTTTGGAGGGGAATCAACCTTCCCTCCATAAACTACACAATCCTGACTGGTAACTTGCATTGCTCAGAAACTACACAATCTTGTGAGTCAACCTTCCCATAGAAAACTATGCAATCTGACCTAGCAGGACTCCTCAGGCTAGAAATTGTGCAATTCTAGGCAGCAATTAGCTGCTCAGCCCAGAAATTGCATAATTTTGGGCATCAGTCAGCTGCTCAGCCCAGAAATTGCACAATCCCTTTGGGCAGCCAGCCCAACTCCATCCCAAAAAAGCACAAATATCTCCCTCAGACAAGCAGGTCGTTGCACGTGCCATCAAGTTGAGTGGTTCCACCCGGGACCAAGAAAACTTGACTTGCATGCATGGGTTGCTTTTTCCTGAAATAGCAAAAAGAAACATGCAAAAAGCATCCCTAGATTTTAGGGAGCTATTTTTAGCAGCAGGAGGTTACATGCAAAGATCATTTTAGAATATTTCCTCCAACTGTTGCTTTTTCCTAGATTTGTGGCATTCGCGTCATGTGCCTCAAACTTATTTATTCGACACTTCAAAGATCACTTCTTCACATTGATCTTGGAGCTTTGACATCCCACAACACATCGAGGAGTCTCCAACATATCTAGCTTAGCTATTTCCAGGTAAGTCTGCTTAACTTCTCTTTTGTCGCATTTCTGTAACTTTTAGTGTTTTGGATTGTGTGAGTGTTATCTGCTTGATTTCTATGAATGCTTGCTATAGTTTGCATGCATATTAGCTTGTACTAACACTATTTTAGTTTTCGTTAGCATCTCACTACTGTCACATGCATGACACTATTTTGCATGAACTGTCACTGATTCGGCGACTCGGTTCACACACATGCATGTTGTTTCATTTTCTTAATCTTTCATTCATTGTTTTCATGCACAATCATTCACTCCTACTTACACTCAATATCGCCATGCATTCACATCACCATTTGATTTCAGTTTCCCATCGGTGGGTTTTGGCAACCTTGGCCTAGACTCTACCTCACCAAGATAGCATTGCACAATCATGAGAGGGAAGCCGCTGCCTTCCTTGCAGAAAATGTGCTTTTCTACCTAGTGACTATCTTACAGTCTTGCATTGTGCAATTTTGAGAGATAGTGATTGCTGGCCCAGAAAATTGAGTAATGCAGTCACTAGGCCTACAACCTTTTCCAGTTGAAATTGCGCATTGCGCAATTCCAACAGCCAACAGGCCAGTTTGGATTGCACATTGCACAATTCCAGCCAGCCTCTCAGTAGTCCGGACTTCCTTTTGCATAGTTCTGGTAGCCAGACTCCCAGCCTCCTAGGAAAAATTGTGCAATCCTTGTCATTCAATCCCTTGGTATGTTGTGTGTCGTTCCTCAAGTTTTCTTTGGGTTTAGTTGACAGATTTATGTTAGATGATCCAAAAATACAATTTTATCATAGGTTATAAAATTAGAATAAAATAATTATTAATTTAATATATTAAATTAATAATTATTATTCTAGAATGTTTAATTATTTAATGGAGACTTTTAGAATTAGCATATTGTTGTAACTAGATATGACTCTCCAAATGTGTCGTATCTTAGGCTCTATTTTAGGAGATTAGTTAGCTAGTTGGTTTGAATAGCATTTATTGTAAATGGACACTTGTTATTTAATAAGTGATCCATAATTAGAGGTAGTTAGGACATGGAGCTTATAAATAGCTCATTGCAAGAGTGTTTGTGTTGTTTGGGTGTAAACTCTTGCAAAATCAAATAATGTAATTATTTTTTCTGATTAATAAAATTACGTGTCTGAGGACACTTCTGCCATTATTGTGGTATCAGAGCTCTAGTAATGTTGCAGTTGATTTGAGGAGGAGATTCCAGCTCTATCAGATCGTGGAAAACTCAACTCCATTGAATTGATCAGTAAATGATTGGTATGGAATTTGTCCAATTTTTTTTCTTTGATTAATAGGAAAAAAAAATTATTAATGATTGAGCCCATTTGGAAGAAATAAGAGTTTTGTACTGTGATTTTTGGCCTGGCGATGGAGAATTGAAAATCTTGCGTGGATTCTTGGATCTGATGTTTCAATTCGTTTGAATTGTTTCGGTAAATTATTGAGATGTGGTAGGAAATACAAAGATTTATGTTTATAGAAGCGAATCCATGCCCCGAAAAATTGGCATACCCCACTCATTTTTTATTTTTATTATTCAACAGTGGCATTTATTTACAGGAACACCATTTGCAACATGTGTTTATTTTTTGTTTTGAGTACATAAGCAGTCTACGTGAAAAGTTTGCAGGCTCCCAAAAATCATTTCCCTTAAGTCCAGTCTCATTCGTACCATCAATAAATATACCTCTGGTTTCACCCAAATCGTCATTGCTCTGGTAAAGCTTTGACTTTTTAATTGGCTGGAGCAGTTCAAGAAAGAAATCTATAACAGCACTGTGAAAGAACAGAGAAAACAACCCAGAAGCGAAAAGTAGTATTTGTGTGTTTCAACTTGGCCGAAACTTGATCAACAATTTAGATGTCAGACTTGCAAAAACAAATCGCAGTGCCAAAGTTGTAGAGAATTATGAAGAGGGTGAGTGGTATGCTGAGCACCGTCTTCGACATTTCCTCTGCCACAAAGATTTTGGATGGCTTCTTTGAATTTTAATGTGTTGCAGTTCATAGTCTTCAGTGTTATGAACCTGTTGAGGAGCATTGTAACCTATGGGTACCTGGAAAGCGTCGCTGTCTAATCCCTGCTTTCAGCTGACATACAAGCATTTAACAAACCCACCAATACAAACATCAAGAATAACGTTTTGTTTGGTGTTGTTCCATCCATTTTGAAGCGCAAACAAAACTCTCCACAGATCTGAAATTCAGTGTGTAGGCTCTGCGAATCGATTTGTTTTGCAGTATTGTTTTTAAAAGCCAGCTGAAACCAGCAACAAGCCAGCCTGCCAGCCAGCATTGCCAGCCTTTGTGGATTTTTAAAAGCCAGCTGAAACCAGCAACAAGCCAGCCTGTCAGCCAGCGTTGCCAGCCTGCGTGGATTTTTAAAAGCCAGCGTGAGTTAGGATGTGCTTTTTTTAAAAAGGCTTGATATATGCTTTAAAAGTAGATTTATTCACTTTTTAAAGTTCACGTAACATTCAACTTTTTTTTAATGGGGTTTTTAAAAAAGAAAAGAGAGTAATGATAAGTTGGATAAGAAAGTTTTTTGTAAAGGGGAAATAAGGTGAATTATAAAGTTTTTTAATAGTTTGTAATTTGGAGAGATAAGGTTTTTGTAATATATAGTTTGTAATTTGTAATTTGGTGAGATACGCTATATAATTTTATGTAATTGGAGTAATAAGGATTTTGTAAATATTTGGAGCAATAAGGTGATTTGTATTTTTGTTGAAGTAATAAGGAGATTTTTATTTGTAATTTGTAAATTGGAGAGATGAGGTGTGTTGGGTAATTTGTTTTCAAGAAGTTATTTTTTAATTGGGATCATCACATTGTAACTCAAAGTAATTTTACTTTGAGGGGGGTAATTTTTTACCAGATTGTGCAAAAGCACCATTGTAAAAATCAAATTTTGAAAGTTTCCTTGTAAAAATTTGAGAAATTGACTAGAGCCAAGTGCAAAGCTCAGTCAATTTTCCCCTGTTTTGATGACTATTAAAGGGTCAAGGCCAAGCCCCAATAGTTCGTTTCTTGCGTCGTGTGTTGTTGTTGTGTTGCGCATCTTGAGATTTTTGGAGCTTGATTCGTGGTGTGAAGTCTTAACACTACAATGTCTAAGTTTATTAATTTGTTTTCTGACAAACTTGAAGGCACAAAATCTTATAAAACATGGCATCATCTCATCGAAAGAACTCTTATTTACAATGAATTATGGCAAGGAATATGTGATGGAGATGTTAAGCCGAATAAACCCACAAATGCAGCTGCACTAGCAAAATGGGAAGTCAAGAATGCTAAAGCCTTAGCTCTTATTAAATCTTCTGTGAATGATGAAATGTATGTCCATATAGAAAATGCTACAGATGCATGGTCTGCTTTGAAATCTTTTAAAGACCTCTTTGATACTCAGCCTGAATCAAAGAAAGTTGATCTACAATTAAAATTGTTGCAACAAAAATTAACTGAAGGTGGTGATGTTCTTGAATATATCTCAAGACTTAAGAATATTAGGCAGGAAATTATTAATGCTGGTTTTCCCGCAATTGATGATAGCTTTATGGTCACAATTGTAATTGCTGGACTTCCTTCTTCCTACACGCATTTTTTGGAGACTCTACAAGTAACTGGGAAATTAGAGAAACTAAAGTTTGATGAACTCTGTGAAATGTTGACTCAACATGATAAAACTTTTGGGAAGAAGAAGAAAGTTGGTGAAGATGTTTTTCTCACATAGGCCAGCAGTAGTAAATCATCAGCAGATAGTTCTCGAGGCAGAGGCAGAGGGAATGAGAATCAAGCAGCACATAATCGAGGTCGAAGCCAAAGCAGAGGAAACAATTTTAACAGAGGAGGAAGAAATAATTTTCAAGGTAGAGGAAACAACCAAGGAAGAGGCAATTTTCAAGGACAAGGATATAATAATCAAGGTAGAGGACAATATCAAAATATAAGTCAAAGCAGAGGCATAGGACAATCTTCAGGAAGAGGAAGAGACTTAAGTCAAATTGTGTGTCGAAGATGTAACAAAGTTGGCCATTATGCTGAAGATTGTTGAACTTCACTTAATAAAACTCCCAAGTTTCAACAACATTCAGCGCAATTTGCAAATGATCAAGATGATGATAACTCAGAATATGTTTTTACTTCCTCGCCAGCATCACAACTTTCATCCCATCTTAGAAGTGACTATGAAGATGCCTAGATCTTGGATTCAGGGGCAACTCAGCACATGACTTGTCGATGTGGTTTTTTTTGGAATTTTCAAGATTGCCAACTTAATTCCATTTTTCTTGCTGATGATAAAAAACATACTCCTTATGGAAAAGGAGCAATTAAAGTTTTTCTCCCTAGCATTGGAGAAAAAGTGATTTCCAATGCATGGTATGTACCAACATTTAAGAAAACTTTGCTCTCTTTAGTCACCATTCGACAAGCAGGACATCAGGTGATTATGGAAGATGGTATAGTCAAGATTAATTCAGTCAAAAAGAACTTGAAAATAGTCATGACAGGTTATGAAGATGGAAAACTGTTACAGATGAAAGGGACGGTCATTCCAAGGCATTCTGATTTTGCAGGGGCAGTGAGTACAGGGATTTCACCTATAAGACTGTGGCATGTAAGATATGGGCATTTGAATTTTGAGAGTCTTTCTCAATTGCAGAAACAAGGAATGGTTAAAGGACTTCCCACTTTCAAAAGGGAAAATGAAAAATGTGAAGCTTGCATTTATGGCAAACAAAATCGAGAAAGTTTTCCAACAAGTTCATGGCGTGCAAACAGGTGGCTACAACTAGTTCACAGTGATGTTTGTGGTCCACTACAAACTTCATTTGGTGGTTGCAAATATTTCTTACTATTCATTGATGATTTCAGCAGAATGACTTGGGTTTACTTCTTGAAGAACAAGTCAGAAGCATTTGATAAGTTTAAAATTTTTCGCCAACTTGTTGAAAATGAAGTCAAAGAAAAGATAGGTACTCTCAGGACAGATAATGGGGGAGAATTCACTTCAAATGAATTCAAAACTTATTGCAATGAAAATGGCATAAGATGACATCTTACTAATGTTTACACTCCATAGAAAAATGGAGTAGTCGAAAGAATGAATCGCACCTTGTTAGGGATGGCAAGATCCATGTTAACTTTTAAGAGGTTAAGTCCAACATATTGGGCAGAAGTAATTCATACAACTTTCTACTTATGAAATAGATCTCCAACTGCTTCTTTAGATGGAATCACACCTTATAAAGCTTGGTATGGTTTCAAACCTCGAGTTAAACATCTTAGAGTTTTTGGATCAGTATGTTATGCCTTAGTTCTGAAAGAAAAACGAACTAAGCTTGATTCAAGAAGTTTAAAATGCACAATGATTGGCTATTCTGATGAGAAGAAAGGATATCGTCTTTTTACCAATGGAAAATTCATTGTGAGCAGGGATGTCATTTTTGATGAAACTGAGAGTAAGAGTGCTGAAGAAATTGAAAATCTTCTTCAAAAGTTAGAAACTAAGGGAAGTAAATGAAATGGAAAAATGAAAAGTCAACCAACTTCACGAAATTGGTATGAACTTGATTTTCCTTCCTCTGAAGATGAGTCATCCAGTCCATCTACGTCAACAACATCATCTAGGTCTTCTAGCAGTTCATCCACATCTCCAAGCAGCAGCAGTTCTTCTGACAGTGGTTCTCCACATTCTTCACCTGAACAACGAACATCAGTTTATATTAATCCTCTTTACAATGATGGAGACTCTACAGAAACAAGTGAGCACCAACTACCAAAATGGGCAGTACAACTTTTGAAAGATGTAAAGCCTGATGAGCATAATAAAACGGGCACCAGAAGGGCACATAGAAGTGAAGGCAATTTTGCCTTGATAACAAATGATTTTACTGAACCTTCCACATACAAAGAAGCAGTAAAACATAAAGAATGGAAACAGGCTATGGTTGAATAATATCAGGCAGTAATTGATAACAACACTTGGAAACTTGTTAATTGTCCAACAAATGTTAAACCCATAGGATGCAAATGGGTTTACAGAATTAAGTACAATCAAAAGGGAGAACTTGAAAAGTATAAAGCATGACTTGTCGCAAAAGGTTTTGCGTAGCAGGAAGGCATTGATTATGAGGAAACTTTTGCTCCTACAACTAAATGGAACACCATCCGATTAACACTTGCATTGGCCGCTCAGAAAGGATGGAAAGTTCATCAAATGGATGTGAAAAGTGTTTTTCTAAATGGGGATTTACAGGAGGACGTGTATATGACTCAACCACCAGGTTTTGAAATTGAAGGACAAGAACATAAAGTCTGCAAATTGATCAAGGCTTTATATGGATTAAAACAAGCTCCTTGAGCTTGTGTATGCAAAGATGGATGAATACCTTAATAAAGTTGGTTTTCAACGAAGTGAATCTGATGATACTTTGTATGTGAGACAACAGGGAAAAAATTTGGTCATTCTTGTTATGTATGTAGATGATTTGATCATTACTGGCAACCATGATGATCATATTTACCAGGTGAAAAAGGAGTTACATGCAGGTTTTAAGATGGCAGATTTGGGATTACTTCACTACTATCTTAGAGTTGAAGTCTTCCAACGTCCACATCATATTTTCATTTCTCAGAGTAAGTATGCAGCAGAGGTTCTTCAGCGATTTGGCATGCAGGATTGCAAGCCCATTCTCACCCCCATGGAGCAAAACTTGAAACTTTCAATATTTGAAGGGGGGGGGAAGGTGGATAGTACTACTTACAGACAGTTGATTGGTAGCTTGATTTATTTGACAAATACTCATCCTGATCTATCTTATGCAGTCAGTATTCTTTCACATTTTATGCAGGAACCACGAGACAACCACTAGAATGCAGCCAAAAGAGTTCTTCGATATATCCAAGGAACAAAAGATTTTGGTCTTCTTTACACAAATACTAAAATTTTTGTACTTGGTGGATATTCCGATGCCAACTTTGCTGGGAGTATTGATGATTGAGCATCAACATCAGGTTATTTAATGAACATGGGGTCAGTAGCAATATCTTGGAGTTGTAAGAAACAAGCTACAGTGGCCACTTCTTCAGTAGAAGCAGAGTACATTTCAGCATGGGAAGCAACATGTGAAATTGTTTGGTTGCGCCGAATTTTGCAGGACTTGGGCATTTCTCAGGCAGAAGCTACATCATTATTCATTGACAGCCAGTCAGCCATCAAACTTGCCAAGAACCTAGTTTTTCATTCAAAGACAAAGCATGTGGACACCAAGTATCATCATATCAGATCTCTCATTGCCAAAAATGTTCTCAAGCTACTTTATTGTCCTTCCGAAGATCAGATCTCCGACATTTTCACGAAACCGCTTGGCAGAATAAAATTTACTAAGTTCAGGGATGAACTTGGTATCTATTGTAATGTATCTTTGGATCATAGGGGGGAATGTTAGATGATCCAAAAATACAATTCTATCATAGGTTATAAAAATAGAATAAAATAATTATTAATTTAAGATATTAAATTTAAAAATTATTATTCTAGAATGTTTAATTATTTAATGGAGACTTTTAGAACTAGCATATTGTTGTAACTAGATATGACTCTCCAAATGTGTCGTATCTTAGGCTCTATTTTAGGAGATTAGTTAGCTAGTTGGTTTGAATAGAATTTATTGTAAATGGACACTTGTTATTTAATAAGTGATCCATAATTAGAGGTAGTTAGGACATGGAGCTTATAAATAGCTCATTGCAAGAGCATTTGTGTTGTTCGGGTGTAAACTCTTGCAAAATTAAATTATGTAATTATTTTTTCTGATTAATAAAATTACGTGTTTGAGGACACTTCTGCCATTAATTTATTGCCATGCATGTCACCATATCTCCAGATCCGGAAGGTGTTTTTCTACATCTCAGCAGTTCAGGATCAATGACGTCCAAGAGAGTAGGATCAAAGGACACTGACAGAAGCACAAATAGAGCAGTAGTTGAATGAGTTTCTACAAGTTTTCCGATCTATGAAGACACCAAGATGATTGTAGACAAGGACATCAAGCTGAAATGGAAAGAGGTCAATGATGCATTTGCAGGCACATTTGGTGAAGACCTCAAAGATTGCCAATACTATATGAAAATTCACAAGTTTGGCTTGTACCAGATTACATGCAAGTATCCTGTGTTCCCATGCACAAACATGATACATTGGATCGTCTTGCACACCAATCCTGAGATGATGACATTGATCAGTGTCAGTGGGATGGAGATTGCTACCTTCAAGGCACAAGGTTATCAACAGACGTATCATATGTCAAAGCCATTGATCACCATGGAGACACCCTTCATCATACCCATCAGCAATGCCAACTCTAGGGATATCTTGAAGAAATGGGTAAATGAGCTGGCCAAATTCAGGATGTAACCCAACTAGATCTACAAGATGAAGATATTGTAGAAGGAGTATCAATAGTTGGTCATCTTTTCATGTTGCCTGCATGGCCAAGCGAGCATGGAAACCTTCCCATAGAGTAGGGTGATCCTGTTGAACCAACTGGCTAGTGAAGGAAAATCATGCAACTACTTTAACATGTTGGCTCACAGGCTGAAGGAATAGTTAACAAGATCTTGGCAGCCACCCAAAGGTCAACAAGAAGAAATATACATGTTCGCTTACATCTTGGATGCAATCTATGCTTGTCAGGAGTTCACGGGCTTGAAGTGGGCATGAACATTGGCGAAGAGCTCTGTGAACACTTATTGTAAAATTTCGTCCAAATGTAGCTTCAGAGGAGTTATCACACAACTGTCAGATAATTTTGTCACCCTGGTATACAAGATTATATTTGAGAAGGATCCACCTTACATGTCGAAGGTAATAGTAGAAGCACTGATTGATAGAGCAGATTGGTATGCCTCACCATCTGGCGCCTTCATATGGATGTACAACACGAAGAAGCCTCTGCATGTTCTACCAAAGTTTTCCTTGGACAAACTCATCATGTAAGAAGTATCATACCACATCTCGACAGGACTGTCAGCAAGGCTGCACCAGTAGAAGAAGGCACCTTGGCCAGCTCTTTCATTGTGGATCTAGTTATACGAGATACAAAATTTCAAGCACGTGGATGTAAAAGCAGAGGAGATAAAGAAATATCCATTCGATGCCTGAAGCTACAATCCGTATGACCTGCATTGTTTTATAAAATATCACTGTGCGAGAGTACAGTTTCAGTGGATCCACGAGGCGTGTCATTAGGTGGAGGAAGACCCATGGAGATATTGTTATAGATTCTCCAGGCCCAATGAAATGGTTGGCATCAATGTGGAATAGTTAGTGAAGAAGAGTGAAGCAGCATCCAGGAGAGAAGCAGCAGAGGTAAACATATTGGTGTGTGATAAAGGTAAGAAGAATATTTTCGACAACACAGAGGAAAAACAAAGCTGGAAGTTCTGAGCAGACCCACTTGTGCAAAACGTAGCTTTGGAAATAGAGGTGAAGAGGCAACAATGCGATAGGAGGAATGTGAAAAGGCAAAGAGTAAAATAGATAATGGAAGAAACATAGAAGGAGTTGCATGAGTTGAAGGAGAAATTCCAAAAGGAACAGGAGCTGGACAGATAGGAAAAGGAAGCGCAGTAGGAACAAGTATAGCAGGGGGTGCAACATGTACAGACAGATGAAACTGTGCCCATACAATTAGTCAACTCATATGAATAGTTGGCACCAAGCAGGTAGGGTGAGCAGTCACAGGAGTAGGAATTTTCTCATGAGATTCAACAAGCACTTGAGAAAATATGGAGCAACAAGAGTTAGAGCAAGACATTGACCTCATGCGTCACCACTAAGAGGTTGACCCACCAGCTTCACTGGATCCGGAAGTGGAGGAAGTCCCAAGCGACCAAGGAGACACTAAGATCCTTGGAGATTAGCTAGAAGGAGAGATGCACAACATCTCATTTGATGAGTCGCAACATAGTTGTGAAATCTCGCAGTGTCCACTCCGGATGATCACACATCTCCTGCGAAATTTGAGGAATGAGTGATCATCTCTGATGTGCACAAGCATCTAGCAGCATTGGCAAATGCTACCAGAGCATATACTGAATCCACTAGCTCGAGCATTCTCTTCTTGATAGCTAAGAACGAGCGAATGGCTAAGGAGTTACAAATGGCCAATCAGGGAGGAGAACTGGTTATAGCATCCACCCAAGTAGAGAAGGAAATATAGGATGAAGTATTGTCCCTTGACATAATCATGCAGGCATTGTATTCCAAGTTTGGTACCATGCATAAGGTAGTTTTCCATCTCAATGGTTGGCAGCAGCGATGTGCTAGGAGAGCACATATCTTTTCGAATGTGCATGCTATTGCTGATTACATGCAAACATGGACAATGAGATACAAGGGAGCCCCATTACACTTGTCCAAGATGATTAAGCCCAGAGCAGTTGAGCTGAAGGCATGCATCTAGTTAGATCTAGAACTATGAAGATCTCTTGCATCTCATCACTAGTTTGCAGGTTTCCCATGCATGGGTATTCAGGAGCATGGATTTTGTTGTGCATGCACATGAGATCCCATCTATTGGGATGCTCACCCAGGCAAATACAAAGGCATAAGTCCAATTGGAGCTTGACTCATACTTTGACGAGTTGATGTGCATAGCTACCAGCCCAGACTTGGTGATCAGTGTAGACACCATGCATCAGTATTTCACTAGTCCAACTACACTAAAGAAAATGATGTACATGTTATCATATTAGTTGGAAAGAGGAACTTGAGTAGTGTACCCGGATGCTATGGAGGCAAGAGTTCATTTCCATAAAGATGTCACCTTAGACTACACGGACACCATCGCAGACTACCGAGCTTGGCATCAGTTCACTACTGTTGAACACTGTGAGGTTGTCGGAGAGCCGGTCTTCCCACAGTTCTTTGATTCATAGTGAAGTATTACATGGCTTTCTCAAGCCTATTTTGTCTCACATGGGTACATGTGCAGATTGTATGTAGTGTCTTGTCAACTGAAAGTTCAAGTGTCGATAGTTGGATGTAATAGTCCTAAAGTAGATGAAGAGTCATGAGGGTAGATAAACTGTCATAAAGGGGAATGTCAAGGGCCACCCCACCCTTTACTATATATAGTCCCTCATAACTCATTGTAAGGGCTTTTGGTCAGCCAAGCTCCTGACAGGAGTATCTTAGAGAGAGATTGGATAGTTGTTGGGAACGGGTTCCCCCAAGGGCAGTTTCGGGGCTAAAAGCCCATATTTTGGGACAATTTTGTAATAAAGTTGTAAAGTCTCTGCTAGGGAAAATTTTAAGGATGAAAATATATCTTAAATATTAGAAACCTTGGTGAATCTTACTAATCCATAATATGAAAACTGTAAAATTCTTAGTGATATATTAGTAAAAATATTCAAACTTCTAATGATTTTATATAGTCTCTATAATTTTTTTGGTGATTTTGAAGGTAAAATAT
This sequence comes from Pinus tabuliformis, assembly GCA_031772625.1. NCBI lineage: Eukaryota > Viridiplantae > Streptophyta > Pinopsida > Pinales > Pinaceae > Pinus > Pinus tabuliformis. Next base: position 878,106,606 of record CM062813.1, read on the forward strand.
TTTGTTATAAAATTTGGGCGAATCATTTTTAGGAAAAAATGAGAATTGGAGAATCTTTTTGTTTTGGAAAAGCATGGAAAATTAGCCCATCTGCAAATATTAGCCCCTAAAATTTTCCTTAGTCTCCACATTTTGTGGTTGCGAGAGCACAAAGGTGTCAAGAGTCATAAAGGGTTATACGACCTTATTTTGTAAAGTGTAAAGTTGGCTGTAGAGATCCACCTATATAAAAAGGAGCTAAGTAAGGATGCAGAGGAAGATGAATAGGTATAAAGTCTTGCTAGAAGGGTGTGCGACGCTCACACAGAGTTGGCAAAGGTTCAGTTGGAGCTAAGCCTATAGATTGCATATTTACAGTTGAAGGCCCAACCTTCAACTCTGCTCGAAGTAAAGGAGCAGTGCACAACCGCTGTCACATAGGCGATAGCGGTAGGACACAATGCAGTAGGAGACTCGACACGACTGTTTGAATAGCTGTTTGAGGTCCTGACAAGCCTGCAGGAGGATCCCAATGTACAGTGGCTAGAGATAGAGGTGCGAGAATTGCAGCAGCACTATGACAAAATAAAAAGTACATCGCGCTTCGTTGCTCTAACACAGAGATTGGCAAAGCTGCAGGAGGCCAAAACATTGAAGGAACATGTCGATGCAGTGCAACACAAAGAAGCAGTGCCGAAGGCACGATTGAAGCCCTAGTTGGATGAATCTTATTTGGTCACTGCCTCCATTGAAGGTAAGCTTGGTAATCTACAAGCAACTCAACAAAAGCTTCAGGCTGACAGTTTAGGACAAATGACAGAGCAGTTGGTTGAAGAAGTGAAGCAGGTGGCCGCACAGTGCACTGCCGAGGTTGCCGTCATACAGGTCAATTTGGGAGATCTTCACGCCAAGATCTCCATGTCCGCAGAGTGACCCGAGGGAGAGTCACCATGTTTGTGTTGGGGGCCTATTGGGAACGTGTTCCCCCAAGGACAGTTTTGGGGCCAAAAGCCCATATTTTGGGACAATTTTGTAATAAAGTTGTAAAGTCTCCGCATTTTGTGGTCGTGGAGCATGAAGGTGACAAGAATCATAAAGGGTTGTCTGCCCTTATTTTGTAATGTGTAAAGTTGACTGTAAATATCCACCCATGGTCTGCGGACAATGGTATTGTATAAAAAGGAGTTAAGTAAGTAAGCTATAAGTAGTTAAGTAGTGAAGTATGAACTAAAGAGTTAAGCATCAGAGTCTTGGTAGAGGAGTCTAAGTTTTTTGGGTCTTAGCGTAGGTAGAGGCTCTATAGCTAGGTGCATAGAGGCCTAGGGTATATGTTCGTAGATCAGTGCATGGACCCCTATAGTTGTGTGTGCAGGGAAAATAGAGTCTATATTAACTTAAAGATATCAATAAAGAGAAGTATTTTGCAATTAATGTGTATTTAGTTCTTGTTAATGCATTTGATTGTATTGCGTTTGGGTTTAATTTACAATGTTTATGTGATGTGAAAATATATGTGATTATATTGGTTAATTGAATGCAAGTAAGGATATTAGTTTACGCGGCACTAACTATGATTGATTAGTAATATAAGTAAAACACTTAAGATAACTTGGGAACCTATACAATACGATGTCATAGCTGCATGGAAGTACTTGTATCATTGGTTAGGGCTACATGAAGGTCAATCATACAGCTTCGCGGAGGTATTAAAGGGCAAAATAAAGGGTAGACTGACAGAGCCCTAAGGCTTAGCAACCTATGCGAAAGTAGGAGTTGAGGGTATAAACAGACATCACAACCATCTCAGGGTGTGGAAACTTGGTTCTAGCATTCCCCCATACTGCTTCGGGTGAGACTTCGTCTGCGCTCTGCAGGCTAATGCCGAAAGGGCTAGTAGTGTAGGGATTTGTTTGGCTAACTAACGCTCAACCTGGGTCAGGTCCCATGAAGCCAACAATAGTATTGTAATAAGCCTTGGCTTCTCCACTATGCAGAGCTAGTATATCTCTTTGGAGGAGCAGGTGGTAGTGACTATAAATTTTCACTGTCAGAACTAGTGGTTGGTCATTGTTGTATTGTATGACTGGAACTTACACTTCTTAATATAACAGAGCCAACATGTTTCATGCATATGTCTTATTGTAATTTAGCTATTTTGTTTACTCTAAGTGATATATGCATCTGTTTTCTTACACATGCATGTGTAGCTATTTTCTGTATATGTATGTATGAATCTTACTGAAATGTGTTGTTGGTTTAACCATTACTTTCGATTGCTAGCTTACTTTCCTTCCATGTTGTGATGCATTTTTTCTCGTGTGTTCCTTTCTTAACTCCACGCTTTCACAGGTTTCCAAGGGGCACACTCACCTCACCCTCTATGTGTTAGAATAGCTTATGCACCTTCCTTGACTTTGATCCGGATTTAAACAGGAACTCAACAAAATACAAAGATAACCATATACACAAAGATGTAGCGGAAATAATACTTCATTTCATTAATGTAAAATACTGAAATATGCTTACAAACAGAAATGGAAATAAACTAGCTAGGGTGATGGTAGCTTATCTTTGAGAAGAGATGTGGCGGCTACATGCCTCTGAATTGTGTTACAATGAGGCTCGAAGGCCTATTTATTATTTATAAACAATGTAAAACCCTTCACATCCCAAAACCTAACCCTAGAAGATGAAATGCCAAATTGTGGGCCCCGTTTGGGTAAATTGGTACATCAATTTCCTGGGGTCGTAACTTTGGCATACGATATTTGTTTGACACGTATAATAGCTTGTTAGAAAGATCTATCTGAGCACTACAACTTTGGGAAGGGAAAGATCAGTCCATGGACCCATGTTGCCCCCAGATTTCCCAAAAAACGTCGTCTAGGGTCTCAAAATGGCTCCGGAAGTTCAGGACCCGAAAAATTGCTAAAAATAGTGAACTGTGCTACAATTTAGGAAACTAAAAAACTGAAAGAGATAGTTTTGGGGGTCCAAATGGAATAGGTTGGTGGCCACCAACATCCACCTGGATCATTCCTCCCCCCTTAGGAAGCAATGGTCACCATTACGTTGAGTTCCTCCCTCTACTGAACTTGGTACCTGGTGAGTTGTTTTGCAATCTCAGATGTGTCTAGTAATGGTGGGAAGCATGGTCAAGGGCAGTACACATTGAATACTTGGTGCAGGTGAAGGAATTTTGTGCTCCAAAGAATTATTTCCCACAGCCTTAGTAATCGTGTAAGGACCATGTCGGCGTGGTCGGAGCTTTTGATGGGCTCTTGTAAGGCATTCTTTTTGCAGATGAAACCAGACTTTATTGCCCACCTGAAGCTTTGTGGTACCCCTGTGGGTGAGGAGAAGTTGCTCCTGTGTTCTGTCATGACCGTATTCCTCTGCTGCTGTTGCTGCATGGAGGAACCATTTTTAGGGGTCATGGATGTGGCAACGATCTTCCCCTTACTTTAGGAGTGAACCAGACAGATGATGAATTTCCTAGTCTGGGAAATGAGCTTGCTACCTTTCTTAGTAGTGATCAAAGAGGTGGTGGTAGGTGGGGCTACCTCTGATATCTTGTATAATGAATCACCCAAAGAAATAATGACAGTGCGAGGCCTTGAATCATACACAGCATGTCGCCTCCACAAGTATGGTTGGCCTAATAGCACATCATAAACATCCAGAGGTGTAACATCACACAATATCTCGTCTATGAAGGGTTTGATGATGTAGGGAAGGTGACATTGCTGGCGAACTTTGAGATCTCATCCTTCATGAAGCCACCCAATACTGTATGACTGCAAGTGTGGTGTAGTTGGTAGGCCCAACTGCTTCATGACCTCTACTGAAATGAAGTTCTTTTGGTTGCCACTGTCAACAATGAATTGCAGTGGTGAATCCTTCACCCACATCTGTGAGTGGAAAAGACATTCCCCCTCCTCTGGATCTTCGAGTTCATTCTTTTGGATCTTGGCGATGGCAACAGTGGTGCTGGGATTTGCACCAATGATCTACTTCCCTTTGCCATTCCCCTTGTCGGGTTCTAACTAGGGTCAGAACATGCATCTGATTCGGAAGCCTTCAACTTGGCCACCAGTGACTGCTTGGTCCGACAATCACTTGTGTTGTGAGTGGGGCTCTTGTGGAAGTAGGCGAGAGTAGAGTTCTGGCCCAATAACCTTATTCCCATGTCAGGTAAGAGTGCGTGTAGGTAGATTTTGTTCCTCTGGTAAGAGTGCAAAACCAGAAGTAAACCAATAGGAAGATAAGTAAGGAACCAGACCTGATACAATCTCAGGCTGGAAAAGAGATCAACAAAGTGAAACCAGTGACTCATATATAATGTGAATTTTCTAGCTAGGAAACTAGCTAGAAATTCCATTTCCTATGTCCTTCTTTGAATTTATGGTGTTGCTCTTTTCTTGCGACTTCGATAGGTTGTCTTGGGTCACACCACCTTGGCTTTGTCCTTTGGTCTTCGGATTTGCAGATCCAAAGTCTTTCTTCTCTTGTTTGAACTTTTTCTCAATTTTGACGGCGTATCGGTACATCGTGCCGAGCGAGGAGATGTTCAAGAACTCCATCTCTTCCTAGATGTATCTGTGTAGGCAGCCATGGTATTTGAGTACCAGATGCAGATCAGAATCTTTGATACCCAACTGTGTGCAAAGGGTATGAAAAATGTAGGTGAACTCTGGCACATCTTGGTCCCTTCCCTGTCGCAGCGTGGTCGACTTTATTTATTTGTCCTTGTAGCTTTTGACAAGGCAGTACTGCTCCTTGATGGCATCCCAGAATGAATCCCAAGTGGGTGCGGTTGAAAATAGTGATCCCATACTTTTGTTCTTCTGCTCGTAGTAGGTTTCCCATCAGTCCTTGACGTGGGGGGCTACTTTGAGAAGAGCGAAAGCAATCTTTTCCCAACTTGAAAATTCATGAACAAAAAAAGACCGTCTAGCAGATTTAACCATTTATCTATGACATCTGCGTCTGTTTGACCCTCGAATATGGGGATTTCAAAATTAACTTGTACCTTAAACAGTGTGGCATTTCCAGAGTAGCTGTTGGAAGCCGATGCATCACCTCTGGGTAGCCGCAGAAGGATCTGCACAAAGCTATCAATCATCGTGTTCCTTTACCGCTCAAGGGCTTCTTCGAGCAAGATTTTGATAGGATCTCCTACCCCCTCGTCTTTCTTCTCATCCGCCATGGGAGGTCGTCGGGATTTGTGGGGCTGGTCTTGCAAAGGTTCGACCAGTTCAAGCCCTAACTCCTTATATCTTGACCTTGTTGGGGACATGCAAAGAAAAACCGAGAAAAAATAGACCGCTCTGATACCATTGATATGGATTTAAACAAGAATGCAACAAAATATAAAGATAACCATATACACAAAGATGCAGTCGAAATAATACTTCAGTTCATTAATGTAAAATACTGAAATATGCTTACAAACAGAAATGGAAATAAACCAGCTAGGGTGATGGTAGCTTATCTTTGAGAAGAGATGTGGTGGCTACATGCCTCTAAACTATGTTACAATGAGGCTTGAAGGCCTATTTATTATTTAGAAACAATGTTAAACCCTTCACATCCCAAAACCTAATGCTAGAAGATGAAACGCCAAATTGTGGGCCTCGTTTGGGTAAATTGGTACATCAATTTCCTGGGGTCATAACTTTCGCATATGGTCTCTGTTTGATGTGTATAATAGTTCCTTAGAAAGATCTATCTGAGCACTACAACTTTGTGAAGGGAAACATCGGTCCATGGACCCATGTTACCCCTAGATTTCCCAAAAAAATTCATTTAGTGCCTCAAAACGACTCCAGAAGTTCAAGACCCGAAAAACTGCTAAAAATAATAAACTGTGCTACAATTTAGGAAACTGAAAAACTGAAAGAGACAATTGTGGGGGTCCAAATGGGATAGGTGGGTGGCCACCAACATCCACCTGGATCATTCCTCCCCCTTTAGGAAGTAATGGTCCCCATTGCGTTGAGTTCCTCCCTCTACTTAACTTGGTCGCTGGTGAGCTGTTCTGCAATCTCAGATGTGTCCAGTAATGGTGGGAAGCATGGTCGAGGGAAGTACACATTGAATACTTTGTGTAGGTGAAGAAATGGAGGAATGTTGTGCTCCAAAGCATTATTTCCCACAACCTTAGTAATGGTGTAAGGACCATGTTGACGTGGTCAGAGCTTTTGATGGGCTCTTGTAAGGCATTCTTCCGCAGATGCAACCAAACTTTGTTGCCCACTGAAGCTTATGTGGTACCCTTGTGGGTGAGGAGAAGTTGTTCTTGTGTTCTATCATGACTGTATTCCTTTGTTGTTATTGCTGCATGGAGGAACCCTTTGTAGGGGTCATGGATGTGGCAACGATCTTCCCCTTACTTTGGGAGTGAACCAGACAAATGATGGATTTCCTAGTCTGGGAGATGAGCTTGCTACCTTTCTTAGTAGTGATCAAAGAGGTGGCAGTTGGTGGGGCTACCTCCAGTATCCTGTATAATGAATCACCCAAAGAAATAATTACAGTGCGAGGCCTTGACTCATAGACAGCATGTCGCCTCCACAAGTATGGGTGGCCTAATAGCACATCACAAACATCCAGAGGTGTAACATCACACAATACCTCATTTGTGAAGGGCTTGATGCTGTAGGGAAGGCAACACTGCTGGCAAACTTTGAGATCTCATCCTTCATGAAGCCACCCAATATTGTATGGCTGCAGGTGTGGTGTAGTCGGTAGGCCCAACTGCGTCACGACCTCTGCTGAAATGAAGTTGTTTTGGCTACCACTATCAACATTGAATTGCAGTGGCGAACCTTCACCCACATCTGTGAGTGGAAAAGACGTTCCCCCTCCTTTGGATCTTTGGGTTCATTCTTCTAGATCTTTACGGTGGCAACAGTGGCACTGGGATCCACATCAATGATTTTCTTCCCTTTGCCATTCCCCTTGTCAGGTTCTAGCTTAGGGTCAGAACATGCATATGATTTGGAAGCCTTCAACTCGGCCACCAGCAACTGCTTGGTCCGACACTCACTTGTGTTGTGAGTGGGGCTCTTGTGGAACTCACACCACTTTCTTGTGTCCTTCTTCGACTTTGTGGTGTTTCTCTTTTCTTGCAGCTTCGACGAGTTGTCTTGGGTCATGCCACCTTGGCTTTGTCCTTTGGTCTTTAGATTTGCAGATCCAAAGTCTCGCTTCTTTTGTTTGAACTTTTGCTTGATTTTGACAGCGTATCTGTATGCTGTGCCGAGCAAGGAGATGTTCAAGAACTCCATCTCTTCCTAGATGTATTTGTGTAGGCAACCACAATATTTGAGTACCAGATGCAGATCAGAATCTTTGATACCCAACTGTGTGTGAAGGGTATGAAAAATGTTGGTGAACTCTAGCACATCTTGGTCCCTTCCCTGTCGCAGCGTGGTCCACTTTATGTATTTGTCCTCGTAGCTTTTGACAGGGTAGTACTGCTCCTTGATGGCATCCCGGAATGAATCCCAAGTGGGTGCGGCTGAAAATAGTGAGCCCATACTTCCGTTCTTCTACTCGCAATAGGTTTCCCAACAGTCCTTGACTAGGGGGGTTGCTTTGAGAAGAGCGAAAACAATCTTTTCCCGACTTGAAAATTCACGAACAGAAAAATACTCATCTAGCAGATTTAACCATTTATCTACGACATCTGTGTCTATTTGACCCTCGAAGATGGGGATTTCAAAATTAACTTGTACCTTAAATGGTGTGGCATTTCCAGAGTAGCTGTTAGAAGCCGATGCATCACCTCTGGGTAGCCGCTAAAGGATCTGCGCAAAGTTATCCATCATCACATTCCTTTGCTGCTCGAGGGCTTCTTCAAGTAAGATTTTGGTAGGATCTCCTGACCCCTCATCTTTATTCTCATCCGCCATGGGAGGTCATCGGGATTTGCGGGGTTGGTCTTGCAAAGGTTGGACTAGTTCAAGCCCTAACTCCTTATATCCCGACCTTGTTGGGGACATGCAAAGAAAAATTGAGAAAAAGCAGATCGCTCTGATACCATTGATCCGGATTTAAACAGGAACACAACAAAATACAGAGATAACCAAATACAAAAAGATGCAGTGGAAACAATACTTCATTTCATTAATTTAAAATAATGAAATATGCTTACAAATAGAAATGGAAATAAACTAGTTAAGGCGATGCTAGCTTATCTCTGAGAAGAGATGTGGCGGCTACATGCCTCTGAACTATGTTACAATGAGGCTCGAAGGCCTATTTATTGTTGAGAAACAATGTAAAACCCTTCATATCCCAAAACCTAACCCTAGAAGATGAAACACCAAATTGTGGGCCCTATTTGGGTAAATTGGTACATCAATTTCCCAAGGTCGCAACTTTGGCATACGATCTCTGTTTGATGTGTATAATAGCTCATTAGAAAGATATATCCAAGAACTACAACTTTGGGAAGGGCAATATCAGTCCATGGACCCATGTTGCCCCCATATTTCCCAAAAAATGCCGTTTAGGGCCTCAAAATGACTCCGGAAGTTCAGGACCCAAAAAACTGCTAAAAATAGTAAACTGTGCTACAATTTAGGAAACTGAAAAACTGAAAGAGACAGTTGTAGGGGTCCAAATGGGATAGGTGGGTGGCAAACAACATCCACCTAGATTAGACTTACTACATATGTCGCACCCTTGCTACCAACAAGGACATATTACTTGCCTCTATGCGAAACCGCGGTCAAGGTGATACCGTACAACCCACTGCTGGGACTCCTACACCAAACGGTCTGAGGTCTAATTGGGACTTCTTACTGGGTTGATCCCCTAACATTTTGGCGGGTCTAGCACCATCAACATTTCTGGTGCTAGAAGGAGGGCCACATGACAAGCTATGTCCTCTCATCCTGTTTTGAACCTTTGTACATATATCATGGATTCTGTTACACTCACCCCTCCATGATGTTTTTCGCATGCTGAAGCTCTCAATATCATGAGGGAGTTTTTTGATCTCTTGTTCGAATTCATGTATGATGGTGAAGGCGAAGTGGCATGGCCTGTGTTCTTGCAAGACTTCCTTTCCATGCTTGATGAGGAAGATGGATGTTATGACGAAGAGGCTAGTCTATTACTTGCATACACACTTCATGAATCCCCACAATGTTGGTGTTGTAGCCTACCGGCTGATAGCGCACACTTGCTTGAGTAGTCTTGTGATCTCATTGAATCTACTTTCCATCATTTTGATCTAGAGCTTCTTGACCAAAAAATGTTACAACAATGCTTCTGTGTTTTTCAATTTGAAGCTCCAAAAATCCAGATGAAATTTCCTAATCTTTGATATAGATTTGAATACTGTCTTAGCAAATCAGTTCATCCTAAGAAGAAGTTTGAGCCCAGGCGTTGCTCAACATACTTCAGTGATGGAGCTGCGCAATCACAGATGGATACGGTCACTGTCACAAGTGATTGTTCGTCATCCCCTTGTTATATAGTAAAATGACCTCCTCACCAGCTCAGAGGAGAAGGACATGATGACTGAAGGATTGACCAAGTTCACAGGCCCAATTTTCAAGCTAATGTTCTCTAGGCACTAGAAACCTACTTTATAAAGCTTCCTAGCAAGGTTAAGGGTGCGTTAGTGCCTAGGGTAACTTTGTCTATTATCTTAGGAAGATAATTAGTGAACCTAAATGAGTTTCTATGGGTCAAGGGAAAAGGTTGACTGAGAAATATCCTAAGATTCTCTCCTATGTTAGCTCACAAAATTAGGGAAACATTAGAACTCAACCTGTTTGGAGGAATTACTAATTCCTAATGGAGTCTACAAATAGGAAAGAGCACAAAGGCATGGAAACATCACTTCTTTTGCCTAATGGAACTCATAAAGGACCTGAAAACCCTATCCTCACATGCTATATATGCAAGGCCAGGTGTTATAGCTCCAAATCTCACTCTTGATGTTTGTGATGCTGCAATCATGGCCTAGGAAAACCCCTCCTTCCAGACTTGGTCCAAATACTTAAAAAACAGTGTTTTACTCCCTATATGTGACATTGCCCTGAGCTAAACGCATGTGTATGCAGGTCTGTGTATACCCAACCCACATACATGTCTTAAAACACTTCAAAAAATTAAATATCCTTAATTTTGAGTGGAGCTCACGGGTTTTACTTGTTGATTACCTATTAGTTCCCATGGCCCAACTATTCCCAATGAATTCCCAACAAAAAAACTACTTTGGGAGAAGTATAAAAAGGCTTCAATCGGAAGGCCTAAAGGAGGAGAGAATAGAGAGAAAAATCACTCTACTAAGATTATCCCTGATCAAGTTTGAAGATCCTTGTGCTTCTAGAACTTCCCCCATTACAAGAAACCCTTGTTTCCTTGAGTTATGATGTCTTTTCACTAGTTGAGATATCCTTGTGTGAGTCATGGAAGGAGCCTTTTGAAGACTTGGGATTGGACAGATCCAGAGGACGGTTCCACTTGGAGCCAATGAGAGGAAGATTCAGGTGATATCATTACTTACTTTGTTTTAGTTATCTACAACAAAGAAACACTTGTCTTTTTTCTGAAATCAATCTTCTTCATGCTTATGATGTTGTTGTTATGGTTTGCATATGAATCATTGTTTCAATTGTATAACTAACTACCTTTCAATATGTTATGAAGTTGATTTCTATATGATGCTTGGTCCATTTACTATTATGCTTCTTTGAATTGATTGTTTTGCAGGTTTAAGGATCGAAAGGAACTCCAAGAGGGTTTGCACCCTGGCTGGATCTACCTGAATGAAGGACCCCCAGGTGCACCTCTCTTCGTGTAGTTTGCTTATTTTAGTATCATGGTTGTGTCGAATGCTTATTTTTAACTGTAGATAACCCCTACCCTGCTAGGGTATTGACCCAAAACCCTAGGGGACTTTTTCCCTCAAAGGTGTGTTCCTTCCACACACCTTTCATGAGTGTCAGTGAAATAGATGATCTAGTTCCTGGGATTGGAACAATCCTATGCTCAATGCAGGGAGGCGAAAACTGGTCAAAGACACTCAAAGGTGTGTTCCTTCCACGGGTTAGGGTGTGTCAAGTTGCAGAAGTCAAGGGGATGCAAGTTTGATTTTGTAGACATCATGGTCAAAAGTTGGCTTAAACACGAGTCCAAGTGAAGCCGGCTCAAGGCCAAAAGGTGCAAATGGTCAAAATGCAATGCAGTAGTACAACTCAACATGAAGGAGCCTCTAGGGTATAAGGCCAGAACGAAGTGAAGAAGCAAAGAGGAATGAGTCTTCATCGCATAAGTCATTGCGGGACTACAAAGGACTTGCGATCCTACTCAAGTAGAAGCAGCATGGGAAAAAATGTTAGTGAGGTGCTAACTACGTTGCCAATGAAAAGGATGGCTCTACCATCGTGCCATGATTTAAAAATCGGCGAGTGAAGATGGTTTATGAACCATAACATGATGGGATCGACCCTATGGCAAGTGTATCGACAAATTTAGGCTAGTATGCATAGTGCAACAAGAAAATGGCTTCCCTAACCTATATGCCAGTAAGAAAACGATACCTGCCATGATGGGTCAGCAATCATGGAACCATCTCCAAAATGTCAAAAAAGTGTCCAAAATTTCCTAAAAATCAAACCATTCTCGACATTCCAAGCTCCCAAGTTAAAATTTACATGAGACAAAAAAAAAATCAAGTTTTGAAAAAAATTGACATTTTCAAAGCTTATAAAATAGTTTTTTGACTCACCATTATTACTGTTTGATTTGAGAGCAAAAGGAGTGAAGAAAAAGAAGAAAGCTTTGCCATTTTCTGAATTCGACCATTCAAATCTTCCCAAAATCACCAAGTAACCCTTAAACCCATCTTGCATTCATTTGTGATTGGTTTTAAAAAATTTAATTCAAGTTTCACAGTTGAATTTATGTCAAAAAATTTGTCGTGGCATATACGAGACTTGGCTATATGCAACCTGTGTATACGCAAGCCCTAGATGTGACTGTGTATGAAACGGACCTGCGTATACGCCGTGAAAACTTCAAAACAAAAAACTAACGGTCCAAACATGTTTTTTCCTCAGGATGCCAGTCACTTGGAGGGAAAGAGAGCATGCCACATTGGATGATGAGGTAATGAACGATCTTCATGCCTTGGATGCCTTAAGAGGATGCGGTTTGCTAAAAATCTTCAAATGCCAAACATGAAAGCAAACACTCGCTTACTCAAAATGCTCATTCACTACTGGAGCATCGAGGATGATTCATTGTTAATTTTGGTTATGTTCTATGCCAGAACAATTTATTTAATTTCTTTTCCATATTAGCAATCACATCAGCATAAAGTAAACTGTAGTTAGAAAATAAATATAAATCGTAGAAGACAAGCCAAGACAAGAGGACACAAGATGTGGCGCAAGCCAGGGACAAACCCCACAATGTGTGGGGAAACCCTTTGATCAAATCTTCTTTTATCTTCAAAGTTCAGCAGAGAAAGAGAGAGAGAGAGAGAGAGAGAGAGAGAGAGAGAGAGAAATAATACATTTACAACAAAATTAATACTTTGACTTATTTGGATCTGAGCATAGATCATTTCCTATAATGATGAGATCAGTTGAAGACATTCTGCTTCAACTGAATCTCCTAGGTGACGACTTCACCTATCCATTTCGTTCATCTGCTTCACCTTACCGTGTAGCATCATTATGCTGCACATGATCACTATGCTGCCCATACATCAAGTTGTCCATGACTTCATACTTCCGCTGCTCATGCATCATCATGCTTCGTGCTACCCATGCTAATATGAATCATCGTCATCACACTGCTTGTGATCACTATGCTACCCATACATCATGCTATCTCATTCATCATCGTGCTACCCTTTACTGACATGACCATGATGCTGCTTCTATCATTATGATCTGAGACTGTTCATCATTATTATTTCCATTATGTTGAGTCCCTTTGCAGGCATACCAAGGATCCCTTGACCATCATAGTTCTATCATTACTGTTGTTCATCATTATGACTATTATGCCAAGATAGTCATATATATATATGCAACACTGAGATAATCACTTAATGTGATCTCCATTTAGCTGAGCTGACATGACCATGATGCTGCTTCTATCATTATGATCTGAGACTGTTCATCCTTATTATTTCCATTATGTTGAGTCCTTTTGCAAGCATACCAAGGATCTCTTGACCATCATAGTTCTATCATTATTGTTGTTCATCATTATGACTATTATGCCAAGATAGTCATATATATATATGCAACACCGAGATAATCACTTAATGTGATCTCCATTTAGCTAAGACAGTGTTAGAGCATGCTTACCCATATACATTTATATCCATGTGCTTAGGTTGTTTAGAAGGTAGGTTCAAAGTGATGCTTAACCGAGACATACTGAACCTGCACCTTGACATCAGAACCTGTACTCACCTGAGATCATCGTCATTCTTTTGGCAGTGCGGATCTGCTCCCATGCATGCTAGGACTTGACTGCACCTTCCTTTATATCCCTGCAGCTACCCTTATGATTGTGGCTTCCTTTATTTTACAGCAGCTACGCTTTATGTTGGATAGCGTATAAGTGCTCCATGCTGTGCATATATATTTTTGCGTATAGACTATGTTTAGAACGTCTTTATTACAACATATGATGTCTTCCCTTTGGTGCATGAACATGTCTCCTGTGCACATGTCTCCTTTGCTACGTGAACACGTCGTCTTCCTGCTGTGTGAACAGGTCTCTATTGATTTGTGTTTAGGCTTCTACAGGTAGTGTGTAATAGCATACAAGGGCCTCTTGGACAGTGTATTAGTTAACTATATAAGGGCTTCTTGCACAGCGTATCAGGGTCTCCATCTTTGCTGCTAGGATCATCATACTGCAGCTAGGGCTTCATCTGCGGCTCTGCGGCTAGGGCACCATACAAGACCAGCGTACACTTTTGGTGTCTCTCCTTCACCAAAACCCAAAAACGTGGAGAGGAGGAGATCACCTTAAGAGCATATGTGTATTGTAAAATGACTTCATGTCCTTTGAATTTATACTAAATCATAGAGGTTGAATAGACATGATGTTTGGGCTTCTTGAGCCTACATCAGATGCGGGCCGGCTAGATAATAAATCCATAATCAAAATAAATTCATATCTCCATAAACACTTATCAAAATCAGATGATCTTTTGATGAATCCTACACCTCTCGATGAGAGGGATCCAATAAACATACCAGCTTCCATAAATAAGTTGACTAACATGGAGTTTGGCCCTAGTTTTCTGTTTAACACTCCCTCTCAACTAGGGAGAACTCCATCCGCTAACCCATAATTCTAAATGTACTATATCTGCCATCAGTGCCCTGCACTACTCGGCCCAACTCTACTAAGCTCTGCTAGCTCTACTCTGCTCAACTCAGCTCTGCTGGCTTTGCTCAACTCTGCTAGCTCTCCTCTGCTCTGCTGGCTTTGCTCTGCTCTGCTCAGGTTTGTTGGCTCTGCTTTGCTCTGCTCTGCTCAAGTCTGTTGGCTCTGCTTTGCTCTGCTTAGCTCTGCTAGCTCTGCTCTACTCTGCTCAACTCTGCTGGCTCTGCTCTGCTCTGCTCAAATCTGCTGGCTCTGCTCTGCTCTGCTAGCTATGTTCTACTCTACTCAGCGTAGCTCTATTGAACTATGAAGAAGAAGAATTAATCGAGAATGTCTCATACCATTCTCCACTAACTTGAAGTCAGTCTCATAGCGCATACCACTAGTCCTAGACCAGACTCAATTGACCCGAAGTCAGCTTCATAGTGGGTACCACTCCTACCACTACTCCCATACCAGTATCGCAAGCTCAGAGAGTGTACCACTGGTCCCAGACTAGTCTCAACCAACCCGAAGTCAGCGTCATAGTATGTACCACTCTCACTAGTCCCAGACCAGTCCTGCACTGACACGAAGTCAGTCTTGGAGTATGTACCACTAGTCCCAGACCAGTCTCAATCGAACCGAAGTTAGTGTCATAGTAAGGTACAACTCCTACCACTGGTCCCAGACCAGTATCGCAGGCTCAGAGAGTGTACCACTGGACCCAGACTAGTCTTAACCGACCCGAAGTCAGCGTCATAGTATCTACCACTCTCGTTGATCCCAAACCAGTCCTGCATTGACACGAAGTCAGTCTCAAAGTATGTACCACTGGTCCCAGACCAATCTCAATCGATCCAAAGTTAGTGTCATAGTAAGGTACAACTCCTACCACTAGTCCTAGACCAGTATCATAGGCAGAAAGAGTGTACCACTGGTCCCGGACCAGTCTCAACTGACCCGAAGTCAACGTCATAGTATGTACCACTCTCACTGATCCCAGACCAATCCTGCACTTACACGAAGTCAGTCTCGGAGTATGTACCACTAGTCCAAAACCAGTCTCAACCGACCCGAAGTCAGTGTCATAGTAAGGTGCAACTCCTACCATTGGTCCCAAACTAGTATCATTGATCCTAGATCAATGGAGGTCATCCTAGCATAGGGAGTATGGTAAATACAATGATGCATCCATCGGTACTACTATGGTCCCTAACTTCATTTCCCTACTCATTGATTAGATGAGAGGTACTTCCCATGAGTCCCAGACTTCATGGGTAGGATGCTTCGATAGGAGAACACATCAATCCTACTACAATCGCCATGGAGAACACATCAATCTAGGTCGCCATGGAGAACACATAAATCCAGGCCTCACAAGAGAAATAATCATCCTACTACATAGGAGAGTGAATCATCCTATTCCACAAGAGAGTGAATCATCTTATCCCATAAGAGAGCGAATCATCTTGTTCCCGTGCACACCACCAGGGGAGGGTGAGTCACCCTGTGGTCGTATGTTGCTCCAGTAAGAACTGCAAGCCCCCCAGAGCTCCCAGAGCTCAATGTATGCAACATGCAGGACCCTTTTACAAGGGTCTCTAGATGACTCCAAGTCATTCGGGAAAATCACAAATTTGATCTTTCCCCAGGGCTCTGGCCTGTACATCATCTCAGTGAAATGAAGCCTCCTTACTCATCAACTTACTATATCCCAGATAAGGCAGTATTTGATGTCTATCTACTGGAGCAACCATTGAGTATGGGATTCCTCAATAATCAAATCCCACCTCTGGTTGTCACAGAGAATCACAGTGGTATTCATCATGTGTACTCACTGAAAAGTTTCCACAACGAGGCAACTTCATACGAGGTCATACTCGTAGTTATGTATCCAGTCTTGACAGTACTTATAACAACCGATTTCTACTTCCTGTTCACATCCATGATATCAAAGCAAAATCCAAAGAGAACCAACATTGAGAAGTTCTCTAGTGATCCTCCACAATGCTTGCCTAGTTAACATTCGAATAATCATGCAGTTTTCATATTTCCGGTAGTGTATCTCGATCCATGAGAGATTAAGCCCTGAAGATATCTTAGAGGATTCTAGGAACCAATCGAGTGAGGCTCAACCAAATATGAGCTCACCATGCTAAATGCAAAACATATGTTCAAACAGAAGTTCACCAAGAACATCAACGTGATAGAGTTTATGAAACTCAGAGGCATTTCCCAAATCTGGTCTGACATCACTACCATATAGCTTCTGAAAGTTAATATCCTTGAGGTAGTCACAGGCTTGTAGTTTATTACTCCACATACAAAATCCAACTCCCTTTGTCTCCTACAAATGAGAGGGTCTGCACCTATTAGACATAGGTGCCGGTATGAGAGGTCTATCATCCACAATCTTCGAGTAATGGTTTGGACCGATTTCACTCCTAGTGAATCTCAGCTTCATCAGACAGTTGATGATCCTATTATACTATGATCAGGGTGATTTGTTTCAAGCCATAGAGGGCTTTCTTCCACCTATCTACATGAGATTCCTATTCATGAATCTCAAAACTCCACGGGTTGTTTCAAACCTGTGGACCTGCTACTTGAGCAGAATGGTCTCCTCGTAAGATTTTCCTTCTATACATCTCAAACATGAAGTTTTATGCTCTTTTTGAATTCAGGCATATTTGTCACCATTTGAATCACAGACCTCCAGAGCTATGTCAATGGACATGGTCCCTAGTGGACTTCCTACAACTTGATACAACCTTGAACTCAAAAGCATCTTTGAAAATTCTATTTTTAAACATGTACCTTTCCATCGACGAATGCTACCATAAAACCTTTGACTTCCATTCCTTTTTCAGGACAGGTGGCATCGGCTCCAAGTGTAATCCCATGATTGTTTCCATCTCTATCAAATTAGAGAGTGTACCATTCTATCCGATGAAGTGCCTTGAAGCACAACAATCAATATACCAGATTCCCAAAGAATCTGAAGGAGAGGGCCAATACAAGATAACACTTCTTTATCAGAAACAATATTTGATTCTTCTTACTAGGGGTTCCTTGCTTCCTTGAAGATTCAGCCATGTCTTTGATGACTTGCATCTTTGTCATTCAGACACTTCTTTACATAAGGGCCGAACTCATAACCAAGACATCTACCTTTCCTTCCACCCTTAGATCCGAACTTCCTAATGAAGTGATCTTTAGGTATGCCATCAGAAGTTCTGCTATGTTATTCTGATAATATGCTCTGCTTCGACTTCACCCTAAGTAAATTATGAGGAACCCATTGATCCTTTTGTCTTATCCCAACTATCTTCGGTGGTTGCTCTTTCACTCTTGCTTGGGCATTGTCTTCACCTTAGCTCTGATACCATGTTAATTTTGGGTATGTTCTATGCTAGAGAAATTAATTTAATTTATTTTCCATATTAGCAATCACATCAGCATAAAGTAAACTACAGATAGAGCATAAATATAATTCACAAAAGACAAGCCAAGACAAGAGGACACAAGATGTGGCGCAAGCCAGGGACAAACCCCACAATGTGTGGGGAAACCCTTTGATCAAATCTTCTTTTATCTTCAAAGTTCAACAGAGAAAGAGAGAGAGAGAGAGATAATACATTTACAACAGAAGTCAATACTTTGACTTATCTGGACCTGAGCATAGATCATTTCCTATAATGATGAGATCATTTGAAGACATTCTACTTCGACTAAATCTCCTAGGTGACGACTTCACCTATCCATTTTGTTCATCTACTACACCTTACCGCGTAGCATCATCATGCTGCACATGATCACTGTGTTGCCCATACATCAAGTTTTCCATGACTTCATACTTCAGCTACTCATGCATCATCATGCTTCATGTTGCCCATGCTACCCATGATCTCATCATGCTTCATGCTACCAATGCTAATATGAATCATCATCATCACGCTACTCATGATCACTATGCTACCCATACATCATGTTGTCTCATTCATCATCATGCTGCCCTTTACTGACATGCCCATGATGCTGCTTCTATCATTATGATCTGAGACTGTTCATCCTTATTATTTCCATTATGTTGAGTCCTTTTGCAGGCATACCAAGGATCTCTTGACCATCATAGTTCTATCATTGTTGTTGTTCATCATTATGACTATTATGCCAAGATAGTCATATATATATATATATCTATATATATATATATATATATATATATATATATATATATATATATATATATATATATATATATATATGTATATATATATATATATATATATATATATATATATATATATATATATGTATATATATATATATATATATATATATATATATATATATATATATATATATATATATATATATATGTATATATATATATATATATATATATATATATATATATATATATATATGCAACACTGAGATAATCACTTAATGTGATCTCCATTTAGCTGAGACAGTGTTAGAGCATGCTTACCCATATACATTTATATCCATGTGCTTAGGTTGTTTAGAAGGTAGGTCCGAAGTGATGTTTAACCGAGACATACTGAACCTGCACCTTGACATCAAGAACCTGTACTCACCTGAGATCAGCGTCATTCTTTTTGCAGTGCGGATCTGCTCCCATACATGCCAGGTCTTGACTGCACCTTCCTTTATATCACTGCGGCTACCCTTATGACTGCGGCTTCCTTTATTTTATTGCAGCTACGCTTTATGTTGGACAGCGTATAAGTGCTCCATGCTGTGCATATATATTGTTGCGTATAGACTGCGTTTAGAATGTCTTTATTACAATGTATGATGTCTTCCCTTTGCTACATGAACATGTCTCCTCTGCACATGTTTCCTTTGCTACGTGAACAAGTCTTCTTCCTGCTATGTGAACAGGTCTCTATTGATTTGTGTTTAGGCTTCTATAGGCAGCGTGTGACAGTGTACAAGGGCCTCTTGGATAGCGTATTAGTTAACTATATAAGGGCTTCTTGCACAGCATATCAGGGTCTCCATCTTTGCTGCTAGGATCATCATACTGCAGCTAGGGCTTCATCTGCGGCTCTGTGGCTAGGGCACCATACAAGACCAGCGTACACTTTTGGTGTCTCTCCTTCACCAAAACCCAAAACATGGAGAGGAGGAGATCACCTTAAGAGCGTATGTGTATTGCAAAATGACTTCAAGTCCTTTGAATTTATACTAAATCGTAGAGGTTGAATAGACATGATGTTTGGGCTTCTTGAGCCTACATCAGATGCTGGTCGGCTAGATAATAAATCCATAATCAAAATAAATTCATATCTCCATAAATACTTATCGGAATCGGATGATCCTTGGATCAATCCTACACCTCTCGATGAGAGGGATCGAATAAAAATATCAGCTGCCATAAATAAGCCGACCAACATGGAATTTGGCCCTAGTTGCCAATTTAACACTCATTCATGATCAATCAAATGCCACTGAAGATAGAGATTCAGGATATTTATTTCATCACAGGCCTTTCCTGAAGGGGAGAGGTAGTACATTCCACTGGCAGATCAGGAGGTAGCCTCTCTATTGAGGACTATGTGCATATCTATTGCCCGGGTCATCCAGAAAATATTGGAAGACAAATTGCAATCAAGCACGTGGAGATTTTTTCATTAAGGATCATCCTATTCACTATAGCCAGAGTGAACAAATTAGCTTCCTTACACCAGGCTTCACAGCTTGCCATGAGCTTAGTGGTAGACTGTCTCACCACAGTATTTGATTGGTGTACTCCTCTTCTCGCCAACTTGAAGAGCCAACTAACATCTATCGAAAGGGGCCAGGCCAAAGACTTTGGGTATGGAACAATTTTGTGCTCTTTCTTCTTTGTGAGGGTCCCAACACTCTGCCCTAGAGTATCAGTTTTGATCAGTAGCCCGCGAGATCCATAGATGGGTAGGTGGGCTGACTTGATGAAACGACTAGGAGGTGGGGAAGTTCCACGGACTGCATTCGAAGATGACTTATTCTCCTGGTGGGAGTAGCAGATCATCGCAGTGGATGATTACCCCTATTCCGGCTTGGACTTCCAAGGAGATCCTGATCTAGCTTTACCACCAGCCACGGCATGGGGCAATATAGGTAACAAATGATTTTGTTTTTATGATTTTTCAAATATTAGATTGAACTTGAAAAATATTTTTGATAGGATTCAAATGACTAATATGGTGATCATGTTCCAGATATTGGGCCAGTATGACTAGATGGATTCCCACGGCATGGACATCGCAGCCGAGGTGTCGAAGAGGGGGCTGCCGAAACAGAGCGATTCCTACATACATTTCAACAGCACTTGGTGAGATTAACTCACCAAGTACCGATGGAGGCTGTAGAGGATCTCCCTATAGATATGCAACGTCACGTGGTTGGCATGCCATGGGATTGGGTTCAGACTCTTAGGCGTGTGGCCAAAGCAATAGTCACATACTTAGCCACTCATCCTAAGCCGAGGCATTAGATGTACTGGACATGATTATGGGAATTTGAGTCCTAATTTTTGTATATTATTTTTGAAATACTTATGCACACTCGAGATGTTTTATGATATATATATATATATATATATATAGATATATATACAGTTTCGACTTTTTGATGCTTGATTTTATTGTGATGAATGAATGATGTGCCAGTATAAAGCTTGATTAGTGATAGAATTTGCTAACCAATTATGAGAGCTTGGAATGTGCAAATAATTAATGTAAGTAAATGATGTTTGCAACAACCTCACCCTTAAATACTGGCGATATAAACATGGATCCCTTACCTGATAAATGTTATTCAATTGTGACACTATCAGTTGTGAATCAAGATAGACTACCAACGAATCAATTCCATAAGAAATGGCTTCGGATAGTAAATTAATGATGGCAGTATACTCAGCCATATTGTTTGATGCAGGACCAATGCATACTCCCCTTGACACCATCAACTGACCAGTTGGATAGTAGATTACCCAGGCTGTGGAAGCGAGGTTCCGAGTATGCCGACTAGCACCATTGACGAATCCAAAATAGACCAAGTCATCCATCAACACCTGCCATAGCAGACCAAAAAGTGTTGATATCAAAAACTCCCGATGAGATATGTACAAACATACAAAATATACAAAGAAGCCATTGCCTAACTGCTAAGCAAAGTACTTCTTAAGGTAGAGCTCGTCAGGGGGCTCTGCCAGTTTGCTCCTAGAGATGTTTATAGGTACAGTCACTAAACCAATCAATATATTACCTTTGCCAGAAAACTGTGTTAGAGCCAAAGGAACCATACAAACATCGCTAGTAGACAAATTGGGGGACCTAGACTTGACTTCATGCAAAGGAGGACAAAAATATGAATGATGATGTAAATCTTCCAAAGGTCGATATACAACTTTGCTTCGAATATCTCTTCATCAAATTGAAAAACAATATCCAAGCAATCCAAAGTAGAAGTGGAATCAAGGGTCCAAGAATGAGCCACATCGCCATCCAACTCCTCCCCAGAGAAAGTGGTAGAATGGTTGTCTACAGAGTTATCTGTAGACTCATATCTAAGCTCTACTGCAGACATAGAAGATTCTATTTCACCCACCTTGCCATCATTCGATGTGGTCACAGATGAAGATAAGGCTCCAGGATTTGAAGAATAATGAGTTTGAGCAAACTCTTTTCGTAAAGGCTCCTTGGAGGATGAAATTGTATCTATTCTAGCTATAGGAGGGGGAAGATCAAATGTAACCATCAAGGAAGAGTACATCCTAACTCTAATATTCTCGGTAGGCGGACTAGGGTTATCCACCATTGGAATAGTAGAATCCGAAGTTGCTTGAGGATCGACTGCAGAATAATCCAATTGATCAACCTTAACAATTTTCCCGTCATGAGGAAAGCAAATGACATGAAACAAATTCAAAACAAGGACATCCATTTTGTATACCTAGTTCCTTCCTAAGAGGAGATTGTAATCTAGGTTAGCATAAATGACTTCTACTTTGATATTAATGACCTTTCCTCCAACACATATAGGAAAGGCTGGGATAATCCTGTATGGCCTATGAGAATGGCCATCAAATGCTGTCAAGAGGGTAGGTGAAGGAACAACCGAAGGCGATCCAGTGTCCTTCCAACATGACATAGACATGACACATGTGGAAGCTCCCTCATCTATAACCGTCCGAAAAATATTAGTTTTCCGGTAAGTAGACTTTATCTGGAAAACCATATGATTAGGAAGTATCTTTTTGAAATTATTCAGATCAAAAGTGAGAGCTAAAGAATTGTTTGGATCCACTACCCCCATTGCCAAAAGTAAGGCACTTCTTTAAGCAGAACATGACTGGAGCACTTCTAAAGTGGACATAGTACATGGACTCTGAGCCATATCCTAAGCAATGGAGTAATTATGTGCTGCCCTAACATTAGGGTTGATAGTCGCGCGTTTAACAGAACTTTTCGGTATTCAAGGTATAGTCTCGATAGAGGGTCGCTCAATATGAAGGGGGTTGGTAGTTTCGGGAACTGATTTATCCTTGGAAGTTTCACCTTCACCATAATCACATGACTGTGTGGCCACATTAGCGTGGGAACCCATCACGAAAACATTTGATGATTTATCCCCTTCCTGGTTGCCCCCTGCAGAGGTACCAGGATTTGAATTCACGCCAGCAGGCGACTGCTGCCCTTGGGGAAAAGGGTTGGTTAACATAGGTTGAGATCTAGAAGTCCCTTACTGCCCTAACAAGCACTGAGCATCTTGAATTTTTGGGCAGAGATGAGTTAAATGGTCTCCACTACATAGCTTGCATGGAAACTTGTCTTTCTTTCTAGACTCATTTCCACCACCACCAACATTATTTCCAGGTTTATTTGTGTCAGTCTTCCCATCTTGACTCTTTGTATTACCTCGTCCTTTCTTTTTCCCATTGGAATTTTGATTTCCTTTGGGTTGGAATATTGTACGACATTAACGGAAGAGGGTTGAGAAGACGAAGGGTTAGATGATGTGACCTGATTGGTAGGAGAAGTTTGTAAAGACAACTGTTGCAATTGGCTCAATAGGTTCACCGCATTGGTGTCTATGGATCCAACAATACCATTCGCATGGGGACTTGGCTTTAACTCAGTTATAGCAACCTTAGTCCCAAGAGCATTAGGAAATATTTTCTATAGAATCCTAGACTGAGAGTAAATCAGTTCTAACTATTGGGCTCTAAAAATAGCTTGCTCTTCAGAACAAACTCCAGATAGAGAGACATCCTTAGAGATCTCAGGTTGTAAGGATTTCAAAAACCATTTGAGATAGTATTCGGGAGGAATTTCAGCTTTAATGAGCTTCTTTCTCCGTCTCCATTCCTGAATATGATCAGAAATGTGAGTTTCTGTATCCTGACAGAAATTGGCCAGAAGTTTAGTTATGACATCATAACGGATGGGCAACTGGAAATGATTTATGAAAATGTTAGCCAAATCAGCGAAAGATGTAAAGTTGCCCCTTGGCAACTCTATATACAACTTGGCCACATTGCCAGTTAAGGTGTGTTGAAAAAGTCTGAACCTGACCGAGTCATCAATGACAGAGTTTGATGAGCACCACAAATGGAATGTGGTTACATGGTCGCCTAGGTCTTCACCACCCTTCCCCTCGAAATTTGGAATGTCTGATGGGACTTTGGTTGGGACCGGAGGCTAGGCTGGATTGTATTTGATTGGATCTTTTGTCAATTTCGTGAGATCTGGCAAATTCAGCGTTGCCAGAAAAGGAAGCCAAGGAGGACCTTGGGGGTTCCACCCAGATTGGGTGGAGTTCCCAAAGTTTTGAAAAGATTGCCCTGGATTTTGTAAGGCACCAGGTAACTTGCAGAACCAGCTGAACCAAAAGGCTAACCTTGTGATCCAACAAAACTCAGAGTTTGACCAACTCTGGCCGAAAAACCTCTATAACCAGCGAAGCTCCCTCCTAAAGCATTATAAGGAGTTGATAACCCCTGATAAGGATTCCAAGCATAAGCTAAGGGAGGAATACTTTGAAACAAAATAACTGTGGAGTATGGCCTATTCCCTTGTTCGTTGAAAAACGGATTCCCAGTTCGTATGCCACTAACCACAGGGTTAGTCCAACCTTGAAAGGGATTGCTGCCTTGTCCTGTAGAAGAAAAAGGCATAGATCCTATCGTCGGGTTGGAATGTGGTATATGACCACTTACAAAAGGAAAACCATGAAATGAAGTTGACCCACCCATCATGGATGTGGAGGCACTAAATGGAACTGACGGAATACCCTGTGAATGGGTGCCAAATGTGAAAAACCCAGAACTAGATGCATTGGCTTGGGAATTTCCACTCGTAGAAGGAATGGAGGTAGACCCAACTAAAGATGTGTTATCAAAAGACCCAAATAAATATGCAAAGGGGATAGAAATAGTTCCTTCCCCTTGTACTGATGTTGAGTCTGCAGAGTTGTAGCACTTGTGGTAGAAGCCATGCTTCCAGTGGTGGTCATCGAAGGTAAGTGCGTAATATGACCTAGACTTGACGGTCTATGCATTGAAGTCCCAATGTATTGTAATACATCTGGTTGACTAGAAGGTAGAGGAGAATTTGGAGCTGCTAATGACTTTGGTAGTTCTTGTACCTCAATGTTATCTTCTGATTGAAAGAGAATTCGAGAAAGAACTGGGGTGTTTCTCTCTAGTTCTACAGAAGTACTGATGAGCCCCAGAAATGGGTAACTATATGGGCTCATTCTGCCTATTATTTTCATTTAATCCACCATTCTTCATATTTTTGTGCATGTTTTTGAATATATTTATGTCAGTTGAGTGAATGGGGATAGTCACTTTACCACAAAGTCTAATGAGTGTTTATTGCATATTTTTGTACATTTTTGGGCCCAAGACCTGTCATTTATGAGCAAATTGGTAGCCAAACTCAAAGAAACAAGGCTAAATACTTATAGGAGAGGTGTCTCCTACATTAAATGACCCCTTCCTCGAGTTCTCCATCAACAACTCGGAGCATAATAGCCCACAAATGATGATTCCAAGGGGTAGCCAAGTAGGTCTAGTGAAGTTGCTGTTATCTCCAGTTTTAGGCAGCCGAGTTCCTAAATTTTAGGAGGAATGTTGGGAGTCCTCACTTGTATAAATAAGAAGAATTCAAGCCTTAGTAGGTTAGCCATTTGATAGTCTATTTTCGCACTTTAGTGCAGCCTTGTGCTCAGCTCAATTTTGAGCTCTTTTTGCAGATAGTGTTGTGATGTAACTATTATTTTTTTTTATCAATGAAGATGAATCCAGCTTTGAACCAGCACTGATCTTTCTTAGGGGGCTGTAGCTCTTGGGGTTGGGCCCAACCCAAGTGCCCAACACCTCCTTTGTGTATTTATATGTTTTTTTCTCGCACTCATGAAATAATTTCTATTGTTTAGGTTAAATCTTGCTTTGTTACTTAGGTTGTTTTTTATGATTAGAATAGTTGTTCTTGCTTCAGGTTGATTAGATAGTTTGCTAGAATAATAGAAAAATATCCACAGAAAAGCTACCAATTAGGCCTTGATCTCCTTTCTCCCTCCTTGGGACCATGAATTGAGACCAAGGCACTCTTGCTGCCACCAAAACACTGTTTTTGCTTTCCAATGCAATTGCTAGTGTGAGATTTCGAGTTGGAGAAGTTGGTATCAATTTTATTTACATGATTAAATATGTTCTTGTTTAGTTTTCATGGCTTTATTGCATAACCTCCTGTCCATAAAGTTATGTTCAACACATTTCTAGTTTTTAAGTCAGAATTAGGTCAAAATAGGTAAAACTTTGTTTTCTAGTTCTTGCTTGGGACATTTTTGAAAAGTAAGTGTGAAGCTCACTTGTAGAACACTCCAACTTATCATTCTTCCATCAGAAAACTTGCTCTGTTCCATCTATCAATATTTCCTCCACTCATTCGCCATACTTTCCCAAACTGCCCTAATTTCTACATTCTTGTGCAAAATTTCTTCCATGAACTTTGAACAAATCAAACCATCTCTTTCATGTCTGATCTTCATTGACAGAGTCCTAGACCCTTTGACACCTCCATCCATCCTTCATTTCCATCTTCCCACTGTTTTACCACCTTCAAACCTTCAAAAACCACTTTTGGCCTCCTCCCGTAAAACTTCTTGTAGATCCCCTGCAGCCTCCTATAGAAGTTCATGCGAGTGATCCTTCAAAGTCTGATCATAGTGGAAGTCTCCAGAAGGGTACTAGGGACTCTTTAGGTCCTCTCCACACCTTCCAAACCTCCTGCAAAAGCCAACTCCATCTCCCTCTGCCACCAAACCTCTGCACAGTCACATATAGTTAAAACACAAGCATAATAATTCTACATAAAATCGCTTAAAAGTACAAAAAGATGATTTTTTTTCCATATTTTCCTTTAGAAGTAGCTTGAATGCATGAATTTTACCTTTTCAGTAGTCAATGACATCCATTTCAATAGTTTCATCTCTTTTCTTGCAAAAGTATGGTTAGTGGGTAAAATTAGGGTTTTCTAGGGTTTGTGTTTCCTTTCAGTTTTTATCTTCTTTCTGCAAATAGACTAGCCTCTTTCGAGTTATCTTTCTTCCATAACAGTTAAAATATTCTTCTCGAAACTCATAGAAGTTGGCTTAAGCTCCTAGCGAACTTGTGCCAGCTGATCAAGTGACAGCCTGTAGTAAGAGTTAGTACTTGTGCATACAGCACCATCACATCCAAGTTTGCTACGAACTACCAGGTTGCTAAAGGTAAAGTAGGGAGTCCCAGGAGTTGCAGCATCATTGCTGCAATACTGGAGTTCACCATATTTTTGGTGCCATTTCCAGGGAAGCGTCAGAGTATTTTTTGATTACTGTTTTTCTTCTATTTTCTATTGCAACCTTCTGCTAAGTAGTTTATTTAAGCAAGAGTAGAATAGTTGTTTCATTTCAATTCTGCAAGCGTAGATTAGATATTTCCTACTTTCATTTCAATTTCACAATTTCATTTCAAGAAGCGTAGATTAGATATTTCTTTCTTTCATTTCAATTTCGTAATTTCATTTCAGCAAGAGTAGATTAGTTATTTCCTGCTTTCATTTCAATTCTGCAATTTCGTTTAAGCAAAATAGATTAGTCCTTTCCTACTTTCATTTCAATTTTGCAATTTCATTTTAGCAAAATAGATTAGTCCTTTCCTACTTTCATTTCAATTCTGCATTTTCATTTTAGCAAGATAGATTTTAGTTAGTTGTAATTTGTTGTTCAATCCATTTCAGTTTTTGCAGGTACAAGTAGAAAAAGAAACGAAAAATTACCCAAAAAGAGATTTCCTTTCGTGCCTCGTAGGAACAGAGACAATTCAGGAAAATTCCTACCCAAGACCCCCACCACATCACTAAGTCAACCTTCTTTCTTCTTTGGTGGCAGTGATCCAAAAGAAGCTATAGGTGAACCTCCAGAGATATACGAAGATCCTATAACAGAAGAAGAGCAAGAAACCATTCCTCTTGAGACCATGGCTGAAAACAGAAACATTAGAGGAAATGGGGAGAGAATAGAAGGTGCCTTTACCATTAGAGAGACCAATAGGGACACAAAGATGAAAAACATAAGTCCCTCAGCCTTACCTCACTTCCATGGATTGACTACTGAAGACCCTGATACCTTCTTGTTTGAGTTTGTTGTCCTTTGTCGAACCTATGACTATGCAGAAGATGAGAAAAAGTTGAAACTCTTTCCCTCTACCCTCAAGGATGCAACACTACACTGGTTCATGGGGTTACCTAGAAATAGTATCACAACTTGGGCTCAGATGCAGCAAGCCTTTAACAACAAATATCGGGACTACTGTAGGTCAAAGGATACAAAGGAAGAAATCTTTCGAATGACCATGGGAAGTGATGAATCTTTAGAAGACTATGAAGAGAGGTTTCAACTTAGTTATAAAAGGGCCAGGTGCACACTTGACCCTGAATCTCTGAAGTTGGTTCTGCTTAGAGGAGTCCCTGAAGACCTTCTAGATACCCTCCATTTGCTGGTTGGGGGAGACATCTACTAGCTACCTTATGATGACATAAAGACTGTGTTTAGAAACCATTCTAGGGTAGCCAGAAAAAGAGGTAGCGGAACTCAACCTTTAGCCTGTACCACCTTATCTAGTTCATTCCTTAAAAACGAATTTGCAAATTAGATAGAATATTTCAAAAGCAAGATGTGATAGACTATTTCCATGCAAATCGATACCTTGCAAATCCAAAAGAACCAAGAGGAAGCCAAGAGGGCTTTGGCCATCTTTTGTCCCAGGTGCACTAGAAAGCATCCTAGGAATGAATGTCCATTGCACTCTGTAGAAGTGTGTTTTGTCTATGAAGAAGACCATCCTACAAATCAGTGCCCTTCCTTACCCAGATTTAAAGATATGTACCAAGGGGTTGAAGGAGCTATTGAACCACTCTACTTCATGAACCAAAGGAGGCCACATGGACCCATACCTTACCAGCAGGGAATGTAAGGGACATCCCAAACTTATTAGAACCCCAATAAAGTCACTCCCATGACTTCTTGGGGTCCCCCTGCTCATCCTTCCTGGTCCACAACCCCTCCTTGGCAATATCCATCTCAATACCATACTCAACTAGCTGCTCATTCGTTTCATTCTCACGCTCAGCCACAACCTCAGTAGAATGCACCTCATCAGGGGTGGAGGCCCCAATACAACTCTCCTCCTGCTCTTTTGCCTCCAACACCTACTCAACCACAATGATTACCTCCTGCTCTTTTGCCTCCACCACCTACTCAACCACAACCATTACCTCCTGCTCCTCCAAGACAACCCTAAATACCTACTCAACTGAACCCGAACCCCAATAACGGACAGGCCCAACAGGTATATACGGGAGAAACAACATGCCCTACCTATGCTGTGGAGATTCAGGAGATCAACCTACAATCTATGAAGGTCATCCTAGATAGCCAACCTCCTCCTAAGGAGGATGAGGAAGAGAAACAAGAAAGTGAACCAAAAGCCATTCCACCCTTTCCTGAGAGACTAACTGGAACCACACAACCAACCCTAGAAGAAACTGAACTTCTGGGAGAACTAAAACAGTTATGTGTAAAAATACCACTTCTCTAGGCCATAAAAGATATACCAATCTACAACAAGTTGATCAAAGAAAAGTGTTTCAGGCACCCAGGCAGGTGCAAGAGAGATGCCCCAACTATTAATGTTATAAGACAGCTGTCTGACCTAATGTTGGGATAGGTAATCTATCCAAAATATCTAGACCCTGGGAGTCCTATAGTCGATGTCCACATCAATGGCACCATAATCCCCCACACTTTGATTGATCTAGGGGCTACCATTAATGTAATGACCAAGGACACTATGCTCAAACTCAACCTTCAGGGTTCCCTAAGAAAGACCTCAACAGTACTGCAGTTGGCAGACCGCTCCACTATGAATCCTAAGGGAATTGTGGAAGATGTCATGGTCTCCATTGATTTCTGGGAGTACCCTACTGACTTCTTGGTTCTTCAGCTAAAGACAAAGCTAACTGGGTATCCATTCATCCTGGGAAGGCCTTGGTTAGCTACTGCAGATGCTTACATCAGTTGTTGAGCTCAGAGCATGACCATCAAGAATGGGCATATGTCCAAACAAATAGTCCTTTATCCTCCTACCCAACCTTTGCTAGAACATGACTTACCTCTCTAGTTGGAGGAGGAAGATGAGGATGAAGTCTACTCCGCACCATTGTGCATAGTGGAAGCTACCAAGGGGGGTCCTCAAACCAAGGATGATCTTATTGATAATTTGATTCAAAATCCACCCCCCAGTGTGTTGCCATTAGAAGAGTTGGTGGAAGAAACCCAAGCCAATTCTTTAGTTGATCTCTATGTGGCTGATCCAACCTCTCTCCGAGTTAAGAATGTGGAATTTGGCCCAGAAAGAACCTTGAAAATCAACTCATCGCTATCTACCTCTCAAGGGAAAGAGCTGTGTAGCTTATTTAATAGCCATTTGGATGCTTTTGCTTGGAGCTATAAGGAGATGAAGGGAGTCCACCATTCAGTCTGTACTCATCACATTTACATTAAAGAGGATTGTAAACCAGTCAGGTAGCCTCAAAGGAGGATGAATCCATCCCTTAAGGACATTGTCAAAAAAGAACTGCAAAAGTTGCTAGATGCAGGATTCATCTACCCCATCTATGATAGCGAATGGGTTTCTCCTTTGGTGCTAGTGCCAAAGAAAAATGAGTAGTGGAGAATCTGTGTAGATTATCGAGAACTTAACAAGGCCACCAAGAAGGAACATTTCCCTTTGCCTTTCATAGATCAAGTGTTAGATGGCCTGGTAGGGAAGAAGTTCTTTTCCTTCCTAAATGGGTTTAGCAGGTTCAACTAGATCCAAATTAGCCCAAAAGACCAAGATAAGACCACTTTCACTTGTCCATGGGGTACCTTTGCCTACTGGGTCCTTCCCTTTGGGTTGTGCAATGCTCCTGCCACTTTCCAGAGAGTAGTACTGAGCATATTTGCTGAGCTAGTTCATGATTCAGTGGAAATCTATATGGATGACTTTACCCCTTATGGTTCTAACTTCCAAGAAGCTTTGACTAACCCGAGGAAAGTTTTAGCCAAGTGTATTGAAATGAACCTATCCCTTAGTCTTGATAAATGTGAATTCCTAATGACTGAAGGGATCGTTCTAGGTCATACAATTTCTCAGCAAGGATTACAGGTGGATCCCAACAAGATTTCTATCATCCAAAGGGTCCCACCTCCTCAAAAGGTAAGAGATGTTCAGAGTTTTCTAGGCTTAGCAGGGTATTATAGAAGATTCATTAAGGATTTTAGTAAGCTAGCCTCTCCTTTGTTTTGTCTTTTGGGAAGAGATGCTAAGTTCGTATGGACTAACAACTGTCAAGAGGCTCTGGATGCCTTGAAAGGTAAGCTGATAACTGCCTCAATCTTGAGAGGTCCAAACTGGGCCCTACCTTTCCACATTCACACAGATGCCTCAAACAAAGCTATAGGAGTAGCCTTAGGACAAGTTGAAGAGAAGATACCATATGCCATATATTTTGTTAGTAAAAATTTGTCCAAGGCAAAATTAAACTACATTGTAATTGAAAAAGAGCTCCTGGTTGTAGTGTATTCCCTAAACAAGTTAAGACACTACATCACTGGCTATGAAACATTCGTACATACTGATCATGCTGCAATTAGGTATTTGATGAATAAACCTGATGTAAATGCTCGTATCATTAGATGGTTACTTTTACTGTAGAAATTTGATTTAACCATTATTGATAAGCCAGGTAAGGAAAATGTTGTTGCTGATTTTCTGTTTAGACTAGATCTGCCTACAGGTGAAGAAGGAATGGTGGATGATCAAATGCTAGATGAACACCTATTTGCTATTTCAGTACTCTCTCCATGGTTTGCTGATATATCAAATTATTTGGTTTTGGCACAGTTTCTGCCACGCCTGTCCTCAAAAGGGAAGAGCAAGATCATGAGGAAAAGTGCCCCATTCACTTGGATTGGGGGCAATATTTTTAAAATTGGTCCAGATCAGATTTTGAGGTGATGTGTCAGGGAGGAGGAAGTTTTTGACATCCTCCTAACCTATCATGATGGACCCTATGGAGGCCACTTTGTAGCAAAGAGAACTGCCTTCAAAATTCTGCAGGCAGGTTACTATTGGCCCACCCTTCATCAAGATGTCAGGAGATACATTAGTCAATGTGGCTGATGTCAAAGGATGGTGAAACCTACTCCAAAGGATGAGATGCCCTTGCAGCCTCAAGTGAAGTTTGAGCCATTTGAGAAGTGGGGCATGGACTTTGTGGGTCCTATCAACCCTCCTTCAAAATAGAAGTCTTACATCATTGTGTGCATAGATTACCTGACAAAGTGAGCAGAAACAAAGGCAATCAAAGCAACAACAGAATAAAATGTAGTTGAGTTTTTGAGGGAAAATATCCTCTACAAGTTTTGCCATAGATCAAGGAAGTCAGTTTACCTCTAATCTGATTGAAGACCTACTCACACATCACAAGATTAAGCACAGAACTTCCACCCCTTATCATCCACAAGCAAATGAACAGGTGGAAGTCACTAACAGAGCTTTAGAAGGGATTTTGAGTAAGGTAGTGATCAGTAGCAGAAAAGATAGGGCAGACTAATTGGTTGAGGCCACCTAGGCCTATAACATTACTTGGAAAACCACCACAGGTTTCACACCCTATGAGCTGGCCTATGGGAAGAAGGCTTTGCTGTCCATAGAATTTGAATATAACACATTAAAGATGACAGCTCAGCTGGACCTATATCTCATCCATGCACAAAAGGAAAGATTGCTTCAGCTAAATGGATTAGATGAACAAAGAATGAAAGCCCTTCTCCACTCAGAGGTAGTCCAACTTCAAAGAAAAATATGGCATGACCGACACCTCAAAGAAAAACAATTTCAGCCAGGTGATTGGGCACTGCTGTATGATTTGAGATACAAAGATTTTAAGGGAAAGCTGAGGACAAGATGGTTGGGACCATATACAATATAAAAATGCAATGACAATGGTTTAGTCCTTATCCAGACCATTGATGAAGAAGCCATCCCCATGCTTGTCAATGGGAATAGATTGAAAATCTACAGGAAGCCCCTTTCCAAGCAGGAGTTCATTGAGACCCTAGGTAAATTAGTGTTGGTAGTGGATCAGGTCCCTATCTCCACTCCACCCACACCCTAAGCAAAAGAAAAAAGAAAAAAAGAAAGAAAGAAAAACACAGAAAAAATAGAGGAAAAAAGAAAATGGAATAAAAGATCCTTGGGTGAAAACCTCTTGGAGGCGGCCAGGGCAGGCAGTGAGGGTGAAAACCTCCTGGAGGCACCCTAGTTGTCTCAAAAAAAAAAAATAGAGAGAAAAAGAAAAAGAAAAGAAAAACCTAAATTCTTTTGAATAAATTGCAGGTTGTAGGAAGGTCATTGTAGGTTGCAGGAGGGTTGCACAAGAGGAAAAAGACATGGCCAAGCTGCATGCACCCTTCACATTCCATCCCCCCATTACCATTATCCTTTCCCAAGTTTTGGTCTCATTTGTTCTGAAATTTCGCATCCTACAGGAAACTCTATGTATTCTACAGGAGGATCCTGTAGAAATTATAGAAAGACCAAAATCGATCTCAGAGAAGGACCCGAGGGTTGGAAATTTGTTTATGAGGTCTGTGAACCTCCCTGCCACCATCCATCTTCCTATTTCGCCATTTCATCCATGTACACCTACATTTCCACTCATTTGTTTTGTGTCCCTACACAGTCACATATAGAAATTATGTTTCTTTCATTCTGCAAACCAAAAAAATGATGATAAATAAAAGTAGCAACATTTTTACTCATTCCTACCTGATACCTTCCAGCTATGATTTCTTTTCAGTCGAGACCTTCTTCAACAGTTTTAGCCCTACTCAAATATTAGCTTGAATTTCAGAAGGAGAAGCAGCTACAAGAAATCCTACAAGATTCTTGTAGCAGCTGATCCCTTTGAAAAACATACTCCAGAGGCAGGGTCAGCGCAACAAGACGTATGAAACATGCAAGGAGAAATGTTTGAATGAGAGATCATCAACATAAGCCCAAGGCTGAGCATGCAAAGAGCAAGCAACAACAACAACGAGGAAATGAAGTGCCAAAGTCTGAAATATGCATAACATAGTAGCAAGTGAGCAGGTAAGTGCCTAAACCTATTTCTTGACTGCATGAATATTATTTCAAAACTACATGAACTGTGGGAATGGTCACAATTAAATGGAATCAATGGCTAGCTAACTAGCCACCCTCATTTAGTTACACACCCTCGTGGAATTCAAATGAGCCCCATCAAATTCAAATTGCCGATCAGATACACAGCCAGCACGTGTCGTATGTCAATTCGGGAAAAACATTCGGGACTAGTAGTGGTGGCGGCGTATAATGGGAGTAAGGGAGGTGATGGCGGTCAGGCGACATGCAGAACCATTATAACCGTGATGTAGGACCAATGGTCCGGATGGGGATAACGTACTCATCTGGCCACCTCACCTCCTCACCACGAATTACGCCAACAGTTAAAGGACAGTGCAGTCGAAGCCTTCACCACCCTTTGTTTCATTCTTCATTCATAACGTTTTCGACTACAGTACTCACCTACCACTTCCAGAGAAGCAAACCAGTCATCCTCCACCATTTTTCTATCATTTTTTTTAAACCCTCCCACCTATCGGGCTCTACAGGAGCACTGTTGCATTCTACGAGAGCCGGAAGATTTCTATAGGAAGGGCAGAGAAAAGCTCTGCAGAAGGAAAACCCGAGATTTTTTTCAAAATTCAAGCTTGAAATGAGGTAGGCTCGAGAAACCTCTCTACATATGACTTATTTTTATAAGGTGGTGGATTAAAAACACAACATTGGGTTGAAAGAAAGGAGAGTGAAGCTTAAAAGTCTGCCTGCATATTTTCCCTGAGTTCTACATAGTTCTATGTTTTCTTCTTTGCATTCGAAGTCTTTCTTCTTCTTTCTCACGTTCTACTATAAAGAAAACACATGCAACCATAGAAACCAGCCTGTGTGAAAAGAAAACCAAATTTGCATATCTGCCTACTCTCTAAAAAAACTTGTGTTCTTTATCCTCTGTTCTGTCAAAAAAAAATTCTTTCCAAAATCAGAGAATCAAATTCAGGATAAAAGCAGTTTGAAATAGGCGAAATATTGAAAATTCAACATTGTAAGGAGGAAGCACATGGGAAATTCCTTATCTGGTTTTAGAAAAGAACAAAAATTAGCTATCCCTCTATTTTCAGTTTTGTTTGCTTTCTCACCTAAGCATTTTTAAAAAAGCACTCAACACCATGCTAGGAGGTTTGATGAGAAAAGAGACTTTGAACTCCAGCAAATTGTATGAGCACCCTGAGGTGGTGGTAGTCTTCACCAGGGCAAACTGGATACACTTCTTTGAAAGAATTCGGGGATATGATGAGGAGGTGACTGAATAATTTTTGATGTCCCTAAGACCCCATTCGAAAACACATGCTACAGTCAGTTTTAGGGGTCTGACCTTAGAGCTTACACCTGATTTGATCAACAGAATCATAGGTCTTCCACTTCGGCTCCCTTGGAGCAAGGAGGAGAAATCATTGGGACAGGTTGCAAAGAAGACATTTTTTCAGCCTGAGGAGCATCCTGTACAGGGTAAAAATGGGGTCAGAAGGACAAGCTTGCCCCTCCATGGAGTGAAGTCAGCTACCAAATAATGAAGTATATCACATGTGAAGGGAGGTTCAGCATAATTTATGGTTATCACTTCAGGTTGTTGCATGAATTGAGATATGGGATGGACCTACCTCCAGCTAGAAAAATCAGTCTCCCATATTTCCTCCTCCAGTCTTTGATAGAATGTGGCACCAAGCTAAATGCCGGGGTTCCAGACCAACTAGCCCACCATGGGATCATCAAACTATTGGTAGAAGATGCCTTACACACATATACCATCCCCATAGCTTGGGAATTTTTTAGGAATATGTCCAGAGATGATGACATCAAAACTTTGACTGAGGACATTAGCCCATCCAGCAGTGAAGAGGAGGAGCAAACCGAGGAACTTGAGAAGAACAGTAATGAGGAAGCACAAGACATTCAAACAAAAGGAAAAACAGAGGAGAAACTTGATAAAGCTATTGCTGAGCCTAAGGCAGAAAAGAAGACAACCTCAAAAACAGAGAAGAGAAAAAGGACAAAGGCTGAGAAGAAAAAGCCCAAGAAAGCCCAAAAGAAGACTGCCACAGGCAAGGCAGGGACCCAGCAAGAAAAAGAGAAGACACCACCAGAGATAGCAGAGACACAAGAAAAAATAGTAGACATAGGAAAGGCTGCAGGAGATGAAGGAAAAGAACAACAGAAAGAAACATCCCCTGAAACATTGGCAAGGGAAGCAGCAGTTGTGCTTGCTGCATTAAGCACTCCAACAAAACAAAAAGGAAAAAGAAAAAGGCAAACCTCTATGTATTTTAAAGCCATAAGGAGCACTAGGATTAAAGTGGGCAAGCCCCAACCACCATCAAAGGAACCAATTGTCATTGAGGATACACCTACTGAAAACAAGGCAGAATCTCCCTCCAAGATCTCTATCACCTATTATAGAGGAAGTCCCAAAACATCCACCTGGAAGGAAAGAATCAAGTTGATGGACTCCAAAGTAGTTCTATAGGAAGCTGAAACATCTCTACAGGAAACACTAGCCAAGCTGAAAGAAACTGAAAAATTAGAAGAGAAGGTAGTAGAATAGTCACAAGGGGAAGGAAAGGCCAAAGAAATACCTGAACCAAGCCCTCAGCCTAATTTAGGCTCCTATTACATTCTACTAGAAGGTGGGAAGATCATCCCACAAAAATTTGATGTGCCTCTATTCTTTGAATTAGAAAAAGAAAGGGTTAGAACCCACACTTGGATGCAAATTACTAAATCTAAAGGAGTTGAAGACATAGGGCACATGGAGGACAAGCTGAAGGAATTGAGAGGGGAGTTGGCCATGGTAAGGCACATAGAGAGCAGTAAAAGAGCCCAACTACAGGAAGAAAATGAACTGCTGAAAAAGAAATTACAGCAACATGAAATTCATAAGGGAGATAGGTTTTCCATCTTGGGAGGGCAGAAACAACAAGAAGGTCCCCTAACAGACAATGAAGCAATATAGAAACAACAACAAGAGGGAGAGCCACAGGCTGATGTTGAAATGCTAATGAAACAGCTACAAGAAAAAGAGTCTCAAGCAGCAAATGAAGTGCAAATTTTGAAACAGTAGTTGTAGGAAAAAGAAGCCCAAATGGCCTACATGGCCAGCTGGGCAATGGAAGCCTTGCAATGTAGACAACTAGCTAGATCCTATGCATTGTATCTTAAATACCAATGGCTCCAATTCTAAATTAAAACATTAGCCCAAAGGGGCATAATCCCATTCCAGAATTATAATCATTTTATGCATTTATGTGATAGTAGCTCAGCTAAAGATAAAGCCAAGTTAGTATAATTCTATTTACACAACCTGGAACTTCCTAACATGAATCTATGGGATCCAAATGCTGCATTAGGAGACCTACAACTCATGGCTATGGCTTCTTGGTTGAGCCACAAGGGAAAGAGAGCAGTAAAAATTCATAAGATTATGACCAGGGAGCTAAGTGAGTCCCTCATGATAAGGGCAAAACCAGAAGATCCCTCAACTATCATATATGCCCACTAGCACTTTGCAAACAACCCTCAAATTGCACTTAACTATGTTGAAAGGCAAGCACAGGCTATTGCTCACTTTGAATATATGAAGAGACTGTTTGGGGATAACTGTCTTCATGATTGCACAAGAAGATGGAATACATTGTCCCATAGCCTAAATATAAGGGAGTATCACTCTCCAACCAAAATGAGGGAATCTATGAGGAGAGTACCCCTATACAAACAATCAATGCAAAACTTGAAATCCAACTGGATTGGTCTTAAGTTCAGTCCTCCACTACTGCTAGGATTGTTGGAAGGGGTTAAGGAGGAGTAGTAATAGAAACAATGGGAGGAAGTGGACAGAAAAGCAGGTTTTCATGACATAGAAGAGGACATCACCTCAAAGACCTAGGATGTTAGGGAAGTTGTTAAAGCTATCAAAGATGAAGAACTGGATTAGTTGCTCAGAGGATGAGCAACACATTTAGCAAGGGGGTGATGATGAGCCCCAGAAATGGGTAACTATATGGACTCATTTTTCCTATTATTTTCATTTAATCCACCATTATTCGTACTTTTGTGCATGTTTTTGAATATATTTATGTCAATTGAGTGAATGGGGATAGTCACTTTACCACAAAGTCTAATGAGTGTTTATTGCAGATTTTTGGACATTTTTGGGACCAAGACCAGGAAGTTATGAGTAGACTGGAAGCCAAACTCGAAGAAACAAGGCTAAGGACTTATAGGAGGGGTGCCTCATGTATTAAATGACCCCTTTCTTGAGTTCTCCATCAACAAATCGGAGTATAATAACCCACAAATGATGATTCAAAGGGGCAGCCGAGCAGGTCTAGTCAAGTTGTTGTTATCTGCAGTTTTAGGCAACCGAGTTCCTAAAGTTTAGGAGGATTGTTGGGAGTCCTCACTTGTATAAATAATAAGGCTTCAATCCTCAGTAGGTTAGCCATTTTATAGTCTATTTTCGTACTTTAGTGCAGCCTTGTACTCAACTCATTTTCGAGCTCTTTTTGCAGACAGTTTTGTGATGTAACTATTGTTTTTTTTTATCAATGAAGATGAATCCAGCTTTGAACTAGCACTGATCTTTCCTAGGGGGCTGTAGCTCTTGGGGTTGGGCCCAACCCAAGTGCCCAACACCTCCTTTGTGTATTTATATGTTTTTTCTTGCATTCATGAAATAATTTATGTTGTTTAGTTTAAATCTTGCTTTGTTACTTAGGTTGTTTTTTATGATTAGAATAGTTGTTCTTGCTTTAGGTTGATAGGATAGTTTGCTACAATAATAGAAAAAGTTCTACAAAAGGGCTACCAATAAGGCCTTGATCTCCTTTCTCCCTCCTTGGGACCATGAATTGAGACCAAGGCACTCTTGCTGCTACCAAAACACTAATTTTTCTTTCCAATGCAATTGCTAGTGTGAGATTTCGAGTTAGAGAAGTTGGTATCAATTGTATTTACATGCTTAGATCTATTCTTGTTCAGTTTCCATGGATTTCTTGCATAAATTCTTGTCCATAAAGTTCTGTTCAACACTTTTCTGGGTTTTAGGCTAGAATTAGGTCAAAATAGCTAAAACTCTATTTTTTAGTTCTTGCTTGGGACAGTTTTAAAAAGTAACTGTGCAGCTCACTTGTAGAACACTCCAGCTTATCATTCTTCCATCACACAACCTACTCTAGTCCATCTCTCAATATTTCCTCCACTCATTCGCCATACTTTCCCAAACTGCCCTAATTTCTATGTTCTTGTGCAAAATTGCTTCCTTGACCTTTGAAAAAATCCAACCATATCTTTCATTTGTGATCTTCATTGATAGAGTCCTATACCCTTTGACACCTCCATCCAGCCTTCATTTCCCTTTTCCCGCTGTTTTTCGACCTCCAAACCTCCAAAAACCACTTTCAGCCTCCTCTTGTAGAACCTTGTGTAGAACTTCTTGTAGATCCCCTGCAACCTCCTGTAGAAGTTCATGCGAGTGATTTTTCGAAGTATCATCACAGTGGAAGTCTCCAGAAGGGTACTAGGGACTCATTAGGTCCTCTCCACACCTTCCCAACCTCCTACAAAAGCCAACTCCATCTCCCTTCGCCACCAAACCTCTGCACAATCACAAATAGTTAAAACATAAGCATAATAATTCTGCATAAAATTGCTCAAAAGTACAAAAAAATGATCTTTTTCCATATTTTCCTTCAAAGTTAGTTTGAATACATGCATTTTACCTTTTTAGTAGTTAATGGCATCCATTTCAGTAGTTTCATCCCTTTTCTTGTAAAAGTAGGGTTAGTGGGTAAAATTAGGGTTTGTTAGGGTTTGCATTTCCTTTCAGTTTTCATCTTCTTTCTGAAAATAGACTAGCCTCTTTCAAGTTAGATTTCTTCCATCATACTTAAAAGATTCTTCTAAGAACTCATAGAAGTTGGCTTAAGCTCCTAGCAAACTTGTGCCAGCTGATCAAGTGACAGCCTGCAGTAAGAGCTAGTACTTGTGCATATAGCATCGTCGCTTCCAAGTTTGTTACGAACTACCGGGTTGATAAAAGTAAAGTAGGGAGTCCCAGGAGTTGCATCATCATTGCTACAATATGGGAGCTCACCAAGTACTAGGCCTATCTTGAACACTAATGCCCTCTGTGGGAGGATCAATCCCCAATGCATCAGCTGCCACGGGATGAAACCCGCTGGCAATATTACCTCTGCGCCTTCTAGGAGAAAGCTCTAAACTTGGTGGTGAAAGACCACGAAGTCTTCAAGACTGTCTAGGTGATCAGTCAACTACTTTGAATTTTTTATTAAAATCTAATTAAAGACTCAAGAAAAAGTGAAAGCTAGGCCAACTAAGAGCACATAGCACACACTAAAGAGTCCCTAAAAGATGTTACCGAGTCAAACAACTTTCAAGTATTTCCACTCTGGGTGATGAGGACCAAACACCAAAATATAGAAAAGTGAAGTATGGGGCCTTGTGAAGATAGTCTGTAGGTTATAAATCCATACAGAAATTACCTGCATACGAATTCTAAAACACAAAAACTAAACAATGCAAGAGAATAACACATAAAAAACATATACACAGAGATTTTCCCCTGGATCCCAAAACCGGGACTATCAGCTAGATTTTTCATTATCTTTCTTTCAATGTTACATATTTATACATGCTGAAGCATCCAATACCATGGATCAAAAACCATCGCGTCCAAAAAACATGTGCGAAAATCATGCACAAAACCATAGGTGAGTCCGCCCAACCTAACATAGGTTCCAAAACCAAAATTTTCTGGGGCACTGCCCCGGACCCCATAAAGTGGGGTTACGAGTACACCTCAAACCCCATGTGACCCCCCCTCTAACCCCCTGGATAACTACGTGGGCTAGTCATGGAAAGAATATAACACAACCCAACATTCTCCCACTTGTTGTTTTCTTTCCACAGGGGGCACAAGAGAGCTTAGTCATTTTTCCAGCCCTGAAATGCCCATTGTCT
Source organism: Pinus tabuliformis (assembly GCA_031772625.1). Taxonomy (NCBI): domain Eukaryota; kingdom Viridiplantae; phylum Streptophyta; class Pinopsida; order Pinales; family Pinaceae; genus Pinus; species Pinus tabuliformis. The sequence continues at coordinate 878,147,737 of CM062813.1, forward strand.
CTCTACACCAAGAGAACTTCTCAGAGCTCACAGATTTTGTCAATGTATCTACAATATTCTTCAAAGTGTCCACCTTTAGCAGCAACACCTTTTTGTCTTCTATCATATCCCTCACAAAGTGACATTGAACATAAATGTGCTTTGTCTTTGAATGATATGCGGGGCTCTTTGCCAAGAAAATTGCACTTTGGCTATCACAGTCTATCCTTATAGCTTCGTGTACTAACCCCATACTTGAATACAACCAAACTGCACAACCAAACTTCTTCCTTGCTTGCATGAGTGGCTATCATGTATTCTGCCTCTATAGTTGATAGTGCCACTACAAATTTTTTCTTACTCATCCAACTGACTGTACCTCCAAATAGGTTAAACACATACCCACTTTTAGATCTTATCTGATCCAGATCTCCAGCCCAGTCTGCATCAACAAAGCCACGAATATCCAACACTCTGTCCAATCTTAGTCTTCCTTGGTAGCACAAACCATAATCACTAGTTCCACGCAAATACCTGAAAACCCACTTCACTGCTATCCAATGCTCCTTCCCTGGTTTTGACATAAAATTGCTCAATACTCCCATTGCATGTGCAATGTCTGGTCTAGTACAGACCATTGCATACATTAGGCTATCTACTGCACTTGCATATGGAACATGCGACATGTCCTCTTCCTCTTCTTGTGTCGTGGGACACTGCTCAACAGATAACCTCACACCTACAAGAATAGGAACTTTCACCGGTTTACTATCCTACATATTAAACCTCTGCAATATTGTCTCGACATACTTCCTTTGGTTTAACTAGAGCTTCCTCTTTTCTCGGTCTCTTTTAATTTCCATGCCAAAAATATAGTTTTCAGCACCAAGATCTTTCATGTCGAATTTGGAGGACAATTGGGTCTTCAAATCCTAGATAATTTCTTTGTCATTTCCAACTAGCAACATATCATCCACATACAAGACCAAATAAATAACACGATCACCTGTTAATTTAAAATACACACAGTGATCTGCTTTGCTTCTGGTGAAGCCAAGTCCCCATATAAATGTATTTTTGATCCCACATCCTTGGTGATTGTTTTAACCCATACAAAGACTTCTTTAACTTGCATACCAGTTCTTTCTTACCCTTCACCGCAAAGCCTTCAGGTTGTTTCATGTATGTTTCCTCTTCCAGATCCCTGTGAAGAAATGTTGTCTTCACATCCATATACTCTACCTAAAAATCAAAAGCAGCAGCAACAGATAAAAGTAATCTAATAGAAGTTACCTTGGCAACAGGAGAAAAAATATCACCAAAATCAATTCTCGGCACCTGGGAATAACCTTTTGCTACCAACCAAGCTTTGTATTTCTCCACCTTTCCTTCCGCATTTGTCTTCTTCTTGAACACCCATTTGCTACCAATACGTTTCCTTCCAGTCAGCAACTCCACTAGATCCCAAGCCTCATTTTTGTGCAAAGATGCCATTTCATCAACCATGGCCTCTTTCCAAAGTTTTCCATCCTCTGAATCTATTGCTTCCTTCACAGTTTTGGGGTCATTGTCAGTAATAGATAAAGAAAAATTTGAACAGAAAGCAAATGGACTATACCTTTTAGGTTGTCTTCTTTCTCAAACTAATCTTCTCACACCTAGAGTTTGTGGCTCTTCATCTTCTGATTCCTCCTCTATTGTAGAGTTTGATTCTTCCTCCTTAAGCTCAAACTCTAGCTTCTCAGGTTCCTTTGGTTGGAATTCATGTTTAATAACATCTTTCACCTCTCTAAACACTACATCTCGACTATACACAACCTTCCTTATTACTGGGTTCCAAAGCTTATAACCCTTTAAACCATCCTTATACCCAATAAAGATGCACTTTCCAGATTTACTATCCAACTTGGTTTATTTCTCCTTTGGAACATGTACATCTGCATCACATCTAAATACCCTCAGATGTGAAAAAGAGGGTTTCTTACTAGTCCATACCTCTTTTGGAGTCTTATCCTCCAATGCTGATGAAGGTGGCCTATTGATCAGGTAACATGCAGTATCCACCACCTCTTCCCAACATTCTATCCTAACCTGGCACCACTGAGCATGCTTCTTGCCCTTTCCATCAATGTCTTGTTCATTCTTTCTGCAACTCCATTTTTCTGAGGTGTATATGATGTAGTCTTCTGTCGTGCTATACCACACTTCTTACAGAATTCTCTAAATTTCTTGCTGCAAAACTCTCCACCATTATCTATCCTCAACACCTTTATCTTCTTCTCTTTCTGATTTTCCACGAGAGCCTTAAATTCTTTAAACCTGTCAAAGATTTCAGATTTCTTCTTAAGAAAATATATCCATGTATTCCTTGAGAAGTCATCTATAAATGATACATAGTACACAAACTTACCCAGTGATGGAACCTTCACAGGCCCAAACACATCACTGTGCACAAGCTCTAATGTCTGTTTCACCCTCTTACCACTAGAGGGGAAACTCACCCAATTATGCTTCCCATATACACAATTTTCACAGAAATCAAAATCTAGAGAGATATTACTCATACCTTCTACCATAACTTTACCATGAAGTATTCAAAGGCCTTTCTCTCCAATATGTCCAAGCCTTTGATGCCACAACATGGTCTTCTCTCAAGATACCACTAGATTTTCTGCTCCACTTTCAGGAACCACAGAATTGTTTCACCCATCAACAATCGTGCTACCTTGCAGCTTGTACAGAGTTCCAATACGAACTCCCCGCATCAATACCAGTGCTCCCTGAACCATCTTGTAGGTATCCTTCTCAAACACTATTTTTACAACTGCATCATCCAGCTTGCTTACATAAATTAGATTTTTGGCCAATGCAAGAATATGTAGAACACCCAGAAGTGTTCTAACTCTTCCACCCTGCAACTTCAACTTTACCTTTCCACGACCAACAATTTTAGCCTTCCTGTCATCCCCCAAGAAGACATCACCACCATAATATTTCTCATACTCACAGAACCACTCTTTATGGGGAGTGAAGTGAAAGGATTCACCCGAGTCAATCAACCATGCCTCATTATCTACATGTGTACTTGAAGAAGCCAAGTACACATCCCCACCTTCATCTGAGGTGGTTTTCGACTTTGCAAAAGGAGCCTCATCAGATCCCTTTCCTTTGTCAGGAGATTTAGATTTACAGTCCCTTTTGAAGTGGCCTTCCTTTCCGCATTTCCAGCCCACCACCTTTACAGGTTTTCTTGGAGATTTAGATCTCCCTCTAGAATTAGATCTCCCACTCGATGACTTATTTTTGTTTCTATTCTGGGGTTGTCCTCATACAGACAAGGCATCATCATTTTGGCTCTTCATATTTTTTTGGCTCATCTCCTTCGTCAGCAAGGTTGAGACTATTTCATCAAACTGCAAGGCAGTTGCATTGCTACCTATTGCAATAACCAGACTATCCCACGAATTTCGTAGAGAACATGAAAAACTGATGCACTTATCTTCATCTGAAATTTTAATATCAACAGATGCTAACTAACTTACCATAGTATTAAATGCATTCAGATGCTCTATCACCAAGTCTCCATCTTTCATCCTCACGTTATACAACTTTTTCCACAGGAGCAGTTTATTCACCAGAGACTTGGATTGGTATAAAGTCCCTAACTTGTCCCACAAAGCCTTCATCGTAGCTTCCCCTGATACATTCAACAATACTAAATCTGAGACACACAATCGTATTGTGCTCTTTGCCTTTCGATCCAACTTCTTCCATTCTTCATCGGACACTCCTGTTGGTTTAGTACCTAGATCTACTGTGATCCACTTATCTTTATCCACCAACAGATCCTCCATCTTCAGTTTCCACAACTCAAAACTCTGACCATTAAATTTCTCAATCTCTATCTTTCCAGTGCTTGCCATCTTCTTTCACCACCAGAATCGATCTCGCAGATCTCCCACTGAACATGGTCTACCATAGGCCCTAGCGAAACCCCTCAGCAACAAAGGCATCCCATTGAAGCGAAAATAGCTCCGATACTAAATGTATGTTTTAACCCCGTATAGAAATTACTTGCATACAAATTCTAAAACACAGAAAATAAACAATGCGAGAGAATAACACATAAAACACATATACACAAAGATTTTCCCTTGGATCCAAAAACCAAGACTACCAGCTTGATTTTTCATTATGTTCCTTTCAATGTTACATATTTATACATGCCGAAGCATCCAATACCATCAACCAAAAACCATCGCGTCCAACACCATGGACCGAAAACCATCGTGTCCAAAAAACATGTGCGAAAATCATGCACAAAACCATATGTGGGTCCGCCCAACCTAACATAGGTTCCAAAACCAAAATTTTATGGGGTGTTGTCACCGACCCCATAAAGTGGGGTTACGAGTATGCCTCAACCCCATGTGAACCGCCCTATAACCCCCCGGTTAACTACGTGGGCTAGTCATGGAAAGAATATAACACAACCCAACATAGTCTGGGATAATGATGGCCCAATCCTACGAGCGAAGGTAACCGAGGAAATTATGCTGACCTCCTAACAACAGCCTATGCCAGTGCAAGCCCCCAATATTTACAAGGGTTCCCTCCAAAAGTACTGCTAAGAGTGATACAACATCGACCTCAAGTGCCACGAGATTCCCCTCCACAACCACTTGTGTAGATCCCTATGAGAAGCAATTAAGGTTACCAACTCATGTCAGAAGCCAGGCGAAATAGTCTTGAGGTAAGATCTGAAAAGTAGGAGAGGGGGCATCTCTCTTCCTTATCTTCAAAAACCCTTGTGCTTAACTCCCAGATTCGAAGCTTTCCTGGTCTCCCTAACACTATTGGATTTGAAATCACTATTCAGACTTCTATGTTTGATAGTTTAAAGTGGCCTTGGAGATTTTTCTCTCCATTCACCTAATCAAAGGCCCTAAAATATCCTAAAACTTATTGGTGTGTCTAAATTGACAATATTAAAAAGTTCTAGTATATTTAATTACCGCTTGTTTTTAAATGGGTTGTTCTTAAGTAAAGGGATAAGCGGAAATGAAACTTGTGGTGTTTTTTGATGCAAAAGAAATTAATAAAAACCAAACTATATGCAAATGCACTTGTTTCATTCTTTGATGAAAGAAATTTCTACCAGGTTCTAAGGAACTTCTACGAAAGAAATAAATTTTTCTTCTCTTCTCTTTTAACAAGCTTCACACTCACAAAAATTTACAAAAACTATGGATGCCCTAAAAGATGCACAAACTATCCTAATGCAATGAGTATATGATGATGCAAAAACTTAAGACTACTCTAAAGCAAAGAATGAAAGTAACTTATTTATCGCTTCTAATTAGCCACTTAAGATGTTTAGATAGAATACAAGTTGCTAATGCTCATTTTCGTCCAAACACTAAAAGCAAATCTTAAGACAAACAAAAATGCACTTTCACTCACAAAAAGAAAACAAATCAAAACAAGGCCAAAGAAAGAAAAAACCAAGTTTTCAAGAAGTTTTCTTCAAAAGCAAAAACAAAAAATGACTTTTCAAAAGTGCTCCAAATACTATTGAAAACTTTGAAACCGAAGAATAGGCAACAAAAACACTTTGCAAGTTATCAACTCAAAATGGGCGAAAACTCAACAAAATAGGCATTTCAAGATGCTCTTAACGATCAAAAAGTAGCAAAATGATCTTGGTGACAATGATCAAAAGATCAAGAAATACAACTCTCAAAATCGTCACTCAACAACTTTCAAAAAGCAAGAAAAGTAAATGGCCACAAGATGCAGTTTTGACACAAAGCAAGAAGATCACAAAGATAAAGTTTGTCACAATGATTGAAACCAATAGTTTTGCTCTAGAAGACTCGAACAGCCAAGATTCGCAGAGAGAAATCTCATGTGCTCAAACACAAATGATGACACTTGCAACAAAACAAAACAAGACCAAAGATTTCCACAAGCGGAAAGAATTAGAAACTGGAAACTTGTTGTAAAAATAGAGACTGACAACCAAACATGATTGCTCAGGAAACACTCAGACCAGCAAAGAAATTTACTGAACAAGAAATATTTGCAAAAATCTTGGAAAATTAGGGTATACGTGACTGTGTCAATTCATAGTTGCGTGTATACGCGATTCAGCCCAAAGAAACCTGCGTATACATGGGTTCATATGGGGAAACTTGCGTACATACGCTTCTGTAACCTAGCAAAACTACGTATATAATAGTTCATATGAAAAAGAAAAAAAGCGGTCTAAAGAAACTGTTTAGACTTAAAGTCTTAGTTCCTATAGGAACAGACAACTCAGTTATAGCAAGAAAATCAAAGGCTAAGCCCTGATTGGCTTAAATTAAACCCAATTGGGAACAACAATACTATTGTCCCCAGTGGAGTCACCAATTCTGTTGAGGGACAAAGTCCCCTAGGGTTTTGGGTCAATACCATAGTAGAGCAGGGGTTATCTACAATAAAAAACAAGCATTCCACACAACCATGATACTAAAATAAGCAAACCACACGAAGAGTGGTGCACCTGGGGATCCTTCTTTCGAGTAGATCCAGCCAAGGTCCAAACCCTCTTGGAGTTCCTTTTGATCCTTAAACCTAAAAAAAATCAATTCAAAGAAACATAGCAGTATATGGACCAAGCATCATATAGAAATCAACTCCATAACATATTGAAAGGTAGTTAGTTATACAATTGAAACAACGATTCATATGCAAACCATAACAACAACATCATAAGCATGAAGATTGATTTCAAGAATAAGACAAGTGTTTCTTTATTGCAGATAACTAAAACAAAATAAGGAATGATACCACCTGAATCTTCCTCTCGTTGGCTCCAAGCGGAACCGTCCTCCAGATCCATCCAATCCCAAGTCTTCAAAAGGCTCCTTCCATGATTCACACAAGGATATCTCAAGTAGTGAAAAGACATCATAACTCAAGGAAACAAGGGTTTCCTGTAATGGAGGAAGTGCTGGAAGCACAAGGATCTTTAGACCTGATCAAGGATAATCTTAGTAGAGTGATTTTTCTCTCTATTCTCTCCTCCTTTAGGCCTTCCCATTGAAACCTTTTTATACTTCTCCCAAAGTAGATTTTTAGTTGGGAATTTGTTGGGAACAGTGGGGCCATGGGCACTAACAAGTAATCAACAGGTAAAACCCGTGATCTCCACCCAAAATTAAGGAGATTTATTTTGTTTAAGTGTTTTAAGACATATATGTGGGTTGGGTATACACAAACCTACGTACACACACGTTTAGCTCAGGGCAATGTTGCACATAGGGAGTAAAACATTGTTTTTTAAGTATTTGGACCAGATCTAGAAGGAGGGGTTTCCCTAGGCCATGAGTACAGCATCACAAACATCAAAAGTGAGATTTGGAGCTAAAACACTAGGGCCATTGTGGAATAGGTCAAACTATTTGAAAGGATTGCCTATTTGACTATCGAACATAGTCTTTGACTAAGGCATCAGAAGAGGTTAAGAAGGGAGAGAGAGAGAGGAGCTGGAGGGGTAAGGGAAGGTTGATACAACCGATGGTTGTAATCACTCTTTTCTACAACAATATAGAACTAAAATTGTGTTGTCCACTCTGCGATGTTGGTAGTATAACTCTTTTATATGTTCATGCAATGTTGTTATTATGAGTGGCTTAGATATATGCAACTGCATATATTTATATGTTCATGCAATGTTTATCAAGGTTTTATGTTGTGCTATTACACTTGTCTTCTCTATGTGTAGGTTTTGATCTGGAGCTAGCTTAGGGGTCTTCCACCTAGCAACATTGCACTCTCCAACAACACCACAACAAGACTTGAGGTAATAATCCCTTCTTCATGCTTTTATATTCATTTGTTAGACATAGATATGTGTTGGCTTGATGGGGCCTGACCCAGGTTCGGGTGATTTAGCTAAACAAATCCTTGTACTACTAGCGCTTTCGGCAATAGCCCATGGAGCGCGGACTGAGGTCTCATCCAAAGCAATATGAGGGGGATGCTGGAACCAAGTTTCCACACCCTTGAGATATTTGAGGGGTCGATTTAGTCCAACTGTGAATACCTTTGTGTAGGTCACTTTGCACACATTTTTGACCCACGAGGCCTTCGCGCACTATTATATTCGACTTCGCACAACCCTAACTAGGGGCTGAGGAGCTTTCGCGCTGCTAGAGTAGCGATCTACGCTATTTCCCCAAGTTACACTACAGATCTTACTTATCTTCTTATAACAGTTAGTTATCTTTACGTAAACAGATACTTTATCTTATATTCACTTATTCAACATATTCATATAAGTTTGTGCAACATATAAACAGTAAACTTGCAACTCATACCCAATATACTTCAATGCATAAAACATGAAAGATACAGCGCACTCAGTTGCAGACTACTAAGCCTCTACACACTCAGCTGCAGAGCCTTCTCCTACTCTACAACCCAAAGACACAACTTTACACTTTAGACTCAATGCTTCCTCCTTAGATAGTCTATCTTTGATTCCTATGATTCCTCTTTACTCTTAGAGCCTCGCTCTATTTATACAATCCCATGGTCCGCGGACCATGGGTAGAACTCTCAAGCTGATACTACATTACAAAAGTAAGGCGAACAACCCTATGACTTAATTAAAACTTCGCGCTCTGCGCCCACAAATCACAGAGTCTTTACATCGGACTTAGTCAAAACTTGGGATTTAAGCCCCAAAACTTGCCTTGGGGGATCCCACGCCCAACAAACCCCCAACAAAAACATCATGACTCACCCTCGAGTCACTCTATCGGTTCGGAGATCTTCACACGGAGACCTCCCAACTCTGTTCAGACTGATGCAAGGTCAACGACGCACTGAGTGGTTGCCTAATGTATCTCTCAGACGCACTGTTCAGAGACCGCAGTATCTAAACTGCTTCCCTGTATCTACTCTTGCGTCCCCTACATTTACGTGATCTTGCCTTCAATTTTTGTTGTGATTACGAAGGCCTCGTTGATCCAAGGCTGGAGACATGCCTTCAAAACCACTTCTCTATACCACGCTGCGTCTACCAGCTCCTTAAGCACTTTGGCTTGTTGCATACACGTGAGCTCCTGTGTAAGGGTCACCATTTGTGTGTCCCTTTAATGTTTTCATACTATTGTTGTAGCTCACGCGTCTCTGTTTCTAAGCGTTGTATGTTCGGGTCCTCCTGCAGAGTGGTGAGGACCTCGAATGATTCTTCCAAAATTTTGGTGTAGTCCTTTACTTCACTGCTGATCTCCTGCATCCTCAGCGTAATGGCGCTGGCATGCTATTCCTTGAGCTCTAGAGGAGTTGACGGCTATGCCTTCAACCGCAGCTTTACTATCTGAAGGTTCAACCCCAGCTGAACCTTGGTCATCTCTTCTCATGCCTCACACATGCCTGCTACTAACCTCTGGATGCAGGCTTCTGTTGGTTCCTATGCTGGGATGGCCAATTCAAGGACCATCTGGTAGGCTTCCCCAACCACTTGCACATCTGTTGGTTTTGCACCACAACCTCATCATGTTGCAGGCTCAGTTGCTCCATGTTGATTTCTTGTTCACTCAACACCTGTAGCACATGGCCCTCCCTATCCTGCAGTTTTACAGTCACTCTGTACTGTAGGACATAGAGCGTCTCCTGAGGGAGTGCAACCATGTTGATTCCTACCCCTTTCAACGCACTGACTGTAGGCCTGTCGACCTCTTTTTATGTAACCATTTCCCCCTTTGGCAGCACTATTATGTTGGTCATGTGGGCATGCAACATTTCCTCAGCCGCGACCATTCCTACTGCGAGGCTGGTCGAGAGAGTACCAGCCTGGGGAGTGCGCACCTGCAACTCCTGAATCTATGCCCTAAGGACCCCCGACACAATCTAATTTTCCTCCGCCAACTGTTGGAGGGCCTCTGCGATGACCTCACGCACCGTCTCCCCTATATCGTGCAGATCTCCCTCAGTGAGGGTGATCTGGTCGAAAGAAGTCTTAGACACTTTCGACTTCTTTCATGGCCCCAACTGTTCCCTTGGGCGTTGGCACTTTAATTATGTTGTCATGTTTTTAGTTCTGCACCACCCTCCTTTGTCTCTGTCTCCATTTCTTGTTCCTACTCAAGCGAAGGTGATTTTTGACCCTTGCACTCCTTCTCTACTACCTTCTGTGCTTCTGCTGTGGCCTTCCCAACATCCCGTGCCTCCTACGCCTGTGCTTCTGTTCCCTCTTTTCTTCTCTTCTCTACCAACCACGCCATCCACAGTTTTGTCTCCTCCTTCTTCCGCTGTGTAGCGGATAATTCCAATTCCATCACGGAGATGGCTGGAGCACGCCACTCCGACGGCCACGCCTCAAGTACATTGAAGATAACATCATCCATAGTTGGGTATGGGAGCTAATTCCACCTTGAAGTCTACCTTGAACTCCGCAAAGATTTGTAGGCTATTGTAGATAGGGACGATAACTGTGACTTACGGTTATTCCCCATTTTGATGTTCATCTCCATGAACACCCAAAATATTTTACCATCTCGGATGCAGTGCACGTCTTTAGTGGCTGACAACAAAGTGTACTTCACGGCCTCTGGGAGATCCCTCACAATTGTGGGGAACTAGCTATCCTCAGCCAATTCCCCAGCCACCAACACTATGGACAGCAGAAGCCATGCATATTGGAAGGTTTTCCCTTGTTCCTCTTCCTCACGGCAATTCTCCAGGAACTCCTTGCACAAGAATTTAGACCAGTTAAACTAGACCCCCTCTATGCACTGCTCGGAAAGTGTAACCACTGGCTTGGCCACCTCATCCACACAGCAGTTCGGCATGACCTTACCCACTACTATCTGAGTCACAACTCTGACTACCTTGTTGTTGATACTGGAGATCACATAGCCCCTCTTTTTCTTCTCCAGCTTGTATATCTTTTTCATGGCCTCCGCGATGGCCAAATCACTGCTTTTACCCTCCAAAATGTCTGTTGGGTCTTCCCCTTTACAAGGGATTTGGGTAATTCTATGGATCAGGTGGTCCATGATGGGGATGGCTCCTCCAACCACAAACACCCACCATGTACCAGGCACAGCAGCTGCCTAATGATGAAGATAGTCAGTGGGGCACGATGGTAATGCGACACCCAAAGCAAGTTCAACAACCCTACCTTTTCGACTCTGCATAACCACTTGCGTGGCTCCAACTCTATTACTCCCTCTGCGGTGTTTTTCTTCGGCTTCATGAGCTGCGCAGTCGCCAAGTGAGGGAATTTCTTGTGGTTGGAAAGATCCCAATCTTCAAACTTCAAAATATGCACCCATCCCAGGTGCACTCCTTCAAAAATGATATCGTCAAGTAGCAGCGAAGTCTGCAGAGAGCTTTTTCTCTCATCTAGGTCCTTGGGAACCTTTTCCTTTCCCTTCCGTGGAGGAACATAAGTGAGAAGCCTAGTTGGAGGGTCTGCACCCTTGGTTTCTTCCTCCATGTCTTCGTCCTCGTTCTCTTCTATCAGGATGTCCTCAAGGTCTTCATCCTCAACAGTTTCCAAATTAACCGCTTTCCCTTTTTCCTCCATGGTCAATTTCATTCTTAGTGGGTTTCGAGGGGACATGCGGACCAGAATCATGGGTTGATTATCTATCTTGGGCCTCAACATGTGCGACGATCTAGGGATTTCTGCAACTATCATGATGCTCTTAGGGGCATCTTCTACTGTCCTGGCCTGTGCAACCTCTTCGATGGTTATTTCTCCAATTTCCCTGGCTTCTTCAGATGTTGCCATTTTGTTTGTCCAGAAAGCTTTCAACTACTCAACCGGGTGCTCAAACAACAATCTCAATAGGTTAAATAGGTCTGTGTTCATAATACTCTGGGTGCACAATAACTCAATTTGCGAATGACCAAGTGTTCTCTGTGGGGCAACCCTTTGAAATTTATAGCACCTTTTGAATTCAAATTCGACTGTTCTCCCCAAATCTGGTCCATATCTTACCCATAAAGCGTATCTTAAATACCTATTGCCCACTCCATTTAGTCTCAATTCAAGCATCACATCGTGAATAGTGACTACAACAGTCACTTTCCAGCCAACCCGTGCGACAGTGAAGCCACCCTTGCATTGTCGTGGACCCTGTGACATTTCGCTCCTGCATACAATCCTGACATTGTGCAGCTCTAGGTAGGGTATTTTATAGTCCCATGCCTCCATTCAATTGCTTAGAGCACTAAGACTGTGCTTCTGTCAGTTAGTCAGATAGTTTAGCCACCCGTGTATGGCTTCAACTGACTGCCATTCACTTTTCCTGGAAAAAATATGCCTTTTAACTTTACTATCTGTGTCACGCACTTCACCATCTACATCATGCCACCATCAGTGATCCCTCTAGTAATATATGGTCCAATCCAAGGCATCAAGCTGATCAACTTTTGACGGTAGTCCCAAAATTTGTCAATGTAATCGTGCGCATCTTGTTTTATTACCACAATTTTCTTATCGTGAAAATCCTTCTTTATTCCTTCCTCAAGCTTCTTAACTTCTGCTTCAATCAGAGTGCTTATCTCCCTTAATTAAGCTCTTTCATTCATGAGTTCTTGAAGCCTAATATTACTCTGCTGTATCTCTTCATTATGTCCCAAGCGTTCTTCTTCGTTCAATTGCATGATCCCTTCTTCCAAGGTTCCTCGAACCGTCATATCCACAGGCGCTACTATGCGCGGACTAGGCATAATATACTCCATTAGGATTACATTTTTTACTCCATAGGCTAGCCTAGAAGGTGTCTGTCCCATGAGTTTCTTACACATTGTCCTATAAGCCCACAAAACTACTGGTACGTGCAAATCCCAATCACTTCGCTACACATTATATACCCTGTTCAGTGCTTCGCACACTTCATTAAATGCTTCTTCGTGGGTAACCTTATGCACACTCGTTCTTTCGACACTCTGTCATTGCAACTAGAGGGACCCTTCGTGCAATTGCCCCCCCAACAATTGCTTATTGACCATGTTCCCCAATGTGAAGTCCATGTGCATCCGCGTAGGTTTCTTACCATATGCCTGTACCCACCTCGACAGATGCACGCGTAGACCATCCCGTACATTGTATTTATCTATTAGTCATATCCTAGGCTTCCCAAAACACATGCAGGTCATTCTCCTACATTCGCTCTAGTCCTCAAAGCTTCCTTGGTGCATGCCCCACCACCTCGCAGTCGTAGCATGCAGTACCCACTTCAAAGCCCGGAAACGTTGCTTTTCCGGCACCTCCCTTTCAAATATGTCCAAGAAATCATCTACCTCACCTAATCCATCATAAGTACGCAAATCTCTCACTTTTGTTGATAGGTAGTGCAACAATCTTGTCATCATGTTACAGTTCAACGTGGTTACCTCATGTAACCAGTTTTGCCACCTCTTTATCTCTTCATCTGAATCTGACATATAGGATCATTCGCGCTCCCATGAGATTCATCCATTCACGGTGGGATTTACCCAGTCTTTCTCTCATGTAGTTATCTTGTAGATGTAGTCCAAATCGTCGTTGCTTTCATAGTAACACACTAGCTCTATGTAGCGTGATCCTTCCACAGGGTCCAAAGGTATGACTACGTGCAAATACTTTTTCTCAAAAATCATCTTGTGCTTCTTCAGATTAATCACCCCGTTCATGTCAGTGGCCCAATCGATTCCTAAGAGCACGAGGTAGGGATTGTTGTCATCAAAAATCTCTATCACTTCAAAGTCTGCTAGTGCACTTTCCCCTTCAATATCCATGGTGATTCCCTGCAATCTCCCCATAGGTATTATCTTTTGCTGGTTCGTCATTCTCAGCTAGATAGGAGACCATTACAACATAGGCCTTCCCATGCACTCACATGTCTGCTTTGGCAGAACGTTCGTGTTCGATTCTAAATCCAAAATTACTTGGTTCATCTCATATTCTCCAATCTACATGGTCAACCTCATTTCTCTTCCTGTCCTTGTCGCATGATTTCCAATCTTCCAGACTATGTGAAACTCTCCTAGCGCAGTCCAAGTGCATCTGTTAATGATTTCCTGCAATCCCTTTATGGTCTTACTATCATGCAGTAGCTTCATGCATGTCTCTATGAATGTCGTAAGCATATATGGGTCCATTTCCGACTCTGATCTATCCTTGCTTCCTGAAGTGGAGGCATCAGCGAAGCTCTTCTTAGCTTCCATGAAGGTTTCCTTAGCGCGATCCAAATCAAACTCTAGTTCTTTTGATAGAGCCTTGTGAACCCAAGTACTATCTTCAGGTTGGTTGCCTTTATCATCTCCAGTCACAATTCCACTTCAGAGCACAATGTTCACATTTGGATCTTCCTCGTGCAGCTCAGACCTCATCATCAGCAGGTTCTAAGTCAAGGGAGGTTGGAGCGCTCCCTTATCATGCAGCCTAGCTATTAGCATAGGACAGTCCTCCGTTTCATGATCAAACAAGATACAATACAAACATGATGGACATTTTTTATTTGTACAATCATGGGCATAATGTCATGGCCCTCCGCAATTGTAGCATATCAGCTGTCCGTGACCTCTTTCAGACCCTCCTCCACCTCGGCCTCGTCTGCGCCCTTGAAATCTGGTTCACACCACTCCTGCATTCTGGTCAAGGGGTCGTGTTTCGACCTAAACTATGGAGGTGGGAGTCCTATCCATCATTAGATCATAGCTTCTACAGGTGTGCTCATCGTGTCAAACCGATCTATAAAAGTTACAGAACAGCTGCTGTGAATTCTAGTGTGTACTTCTGTAACAAATGGCAGTTGTCCATAGCACGCTTTCCTCCTATTTGACAAATTGTGCACCACAAAACAGGCGTCGTGCTAGGTCTCTCTTGTGCCTCTGGTCTTAATGGCATCAGTCCTCCTCCTGTAAGGAAATTCATGAACACTGAGAGGTGGTCCTTGTCATGAACCTGACCCTTACATTTAACACATAATACCTCTTCGTGCACTTTTGGTCAGGTTGTCCTGTCCTATTTCAGACTCTGCATATCAAGGCATAAGTTATTCAATTGCACATGGATCTGTTGAAATTTCAAGTTAGGATCCTATATTAGGGTCTCATGTAGCCTCATTGTGATCTCTAGGGCTTTTGCCTTAGTCGTTAACCTCTATTGCGATAGCGCGTTCCTCAAATGTGGTGTTAGCGATGCTACAAACCATTTGCGGTGTTGTCCATCCATCAAAGTCGTATTAGCTTCGTGAATTGCGCACTTCAGTCTCTAATCCAACCCCCAATGAGTCTCACTTGGTAGCATTGTGATCTCTTTGAATCCAATGATCGACTACACCTCTGAGTTTGGCTTTCTAAATTCTCTGTTCAACTCAATTTAGATATCCGCAATCCCCACATTCGAATTTTAATTAGAATGCTTAATATACTAGGTCAGCGCATGATCCTGCAGGGTACTAACCAGTGTTGCTTTCTTTATATTATCATTTGTAACTCCCTATGCTTCCCATACAGCCCTTATCATGAACCAAACCTTATTCAGATCTTCATTTCCTACTCCCTTGAACACATGCAACTTTATTGCGCTTGCCATATTGACTCACGGTGGTGGCAGAGGTAGTACGGGCGAAGATGGGGGTGAAGACGATGAAGCTGGTGGTGGTGTGGGTGGGGGTGGTATGCACGGAATCCTTTGTCTTATCAAATTGATCTCACTTCTTGGTGAGACCTTCGCAATCTCTTCCTCATCTCCTCACAGAGGTGAAATCAAAGGGCTATTCCCTAGTCCCTTACTCCCTTCGTTTTTGTAGGTTTTTCCACTTCGCATAGCTCCAGACATCAAGGTAATTGCATAACCCTCTTTTCACACAGTAACATTTTAATCCAAGTATTCAGAGACTTTACGTACTTACCTCGCGGTCCTTTGAGAAAGTGTCACTCTTCCTCACTATAACTTACTAAAGTATCTACCACAAACTCAGTGATGAATCCTCCTATAATCCATTCGAGCCAGTGGTCAACAACATGCACGATCTTATCCTCTAATGCTTCCAATCTGTGCACCAACTCTGGGGTCCACACAATAAGATTGTCGAGCTTCCACCTTCCTTGGCTATCTTCTAGCTTCGTGATCCACTCATACAGCTCAATGGGGAAATATGCGAAGAAAATTTCGTGGATATCTATGCATAGTTACCAGTCTAACCACTCTTCCTTTGATAGTCACGGATTCCAGTTCTCCTGTGCCGCGAAATCATTAATTCTCTTGTCCAACCAACCTTCAATTTATTTCTTAGTTGGATTCCAATGATACGACATCAAACATCTCTATGTAGATTCCGGTCCTGACAACGGAACCAATTGTTTGCTTGATGGGGCTTGACCCAAGTTCAAAGTTATTTAGACAAACAAATCCTTGTACTACTGGCCATTTTGATAATAGCCCACGGAGCATGGACTAAGGTCTCACCCGAAACAATATGGGGGGAATGATGGAACCAAGTTTCGGCACCCTTGAGATGTCTGATGGGTCTATTTAGTCCAATTGTGAATACCTTCGCGCAGGTCACTTCGTGCACGTTTTGACCCACGAGGCCTTTGCACCCTATTATATTCGACTGCGCGTAGCCCTAACCAAGGGCTGAGGAGATTTTGCATTGCTAGAGCAGTAATCCATGCTATTTCCCCAAGTTACATTGGGGATCTTACTTATCTTCTTATAACAGTTAGTTATCTTCGCGTAAACAAATACTTTATCTTATATTCACTTATTCAACACATTCATATAAGTTTGCACAGAAAATAAACAATAAACTTACAATTCATACCCAATATACTTCAATGCATAAAATAGGAAAGATACACAGGAATAATGTAAAAGTTCACTTTATTAATTCTTCAACTGGTTACAAAGTCAACCTGCCCTACGCACTCAGGTGTAGGGGTCTGCGCACTCAGCAGCAGACTACTAGGCCTCTGTGCACTCAGTTTTAGAGCCTTCTCCTACTCTATGACCCAAAGACATGAATTTACACTTTAGACTCAATGCTTCCTCCATAGATCTTTTATATTCAATTCCTATGATTCCTCTTTACACTTAGAGCCTCACTCTAATCTCAAGCCGACACTACATTACAAAAGCAAGGGTGGACAACCCTATGACTTAATTACAACTTCGTGCTCTGCGCCAACAAATCACGAAATCTATACATCGAACTTAGTCAAAACTTGGGCTTTAAGCCGCAAAACTTGCGTTGGGGGGATCCCACGCCCAAAAATATGAATGCATCTTTGTGACAGCTACAGCTAATCTGACTATTGGCCAAGGATCCCAGGAATATCCTTGAGGGTTTCTACATCACCAAACACCCGTGCATTAATCCCTATAGCAGAATTGGTGACTCCATTGGGGACTATGCTTAGTTCCTATTTTTCTGAGAAAGTTCCTAGATCTCTCTTTCTTCCAGGCCTACCTGTACTTATTCATTCCCTTTCTAAACACTCAGGACTATACATGACCCTTCTCTCAGTTCTCAGCCCTAGATCTGATCCCCACAACCTATTTTTTGATCCTTTTTCCTTAGTAACATTGTCTTATAGTGTAAACAGTGCTTTATAAATCATTGTAGCCTAAAAAGCAGTGTGTTAGCGCTACAAGTAACTCATTGTAGCCTCTAGTACAGAGTGTTAGCCAACCGTTTCTTGATAAAAATACTACTCTGTGACCTTGTGGGTTGGGAAATCTGCATGTAGACTGATCAGGGATCTACATATGTGCTTGTTTGACTAATCTGTGTCCTGAACAATTTTTTTTTTTTTTTAAATAACTTTACTTCTTAATGTTTTTTTTTCATAAAAGAAAAAATCCAAAAATTTTATTGTTTTCTGCTTAGTTGCTTAGATCTGCAATATTTAGTATCAAAATTTGTTAGTGAGCATTGTAGTTCTGTTGGTTATGCTAGTGTTTTACTGAACATGATGCTTAGTACATATATTGATGTATGAATGACTCTCCCTTTGTAGAAGCAACTTATTCATCGAAAGTGAAAATTTACAAGCATTGTTTTTGCATGATTTGACTGAGAGTCTCATATAACTTCATACGTCAACACTGCTACCAAAGACTCTAACACAGTACATTTAAAATCTACCTAATAAAATCAATCAACAACTCTTTTTAGAGTAAACGCACATTTTTTTAGGCTAGGATCTTGGGATAGGCAATGTGAGTTAACTGCCCAAGATCATACACCAAAACTAGTGTCATTAAAGAGATAAATCCTTCTGCACTCATACTATCCGGGACCACTCCAGTAAAAGAAGAGCTAAATACGAGACAACATTGGACTGTAAGTGAAGGCAACCCAACTTTTCTTACATGTCCTTTGGGTATTCTGTGTATCGGGGATCCCTTCAGGGATATTGGAGCTGAGTCACTGACTCAGGTATCCTTCCCACACAGGGTACAATCTGCAACAATGTCACCCCGGGTAGTGTCTATGATTTGAGGTATCCTTACTTGCCATACTTTTAGGGATGAACACAAGGTGATTGGGGCGGGCTTCCCTGGTACCTAACATAGACGAACCTACTCTGTCTTCGATTTTTGGGAGGGTGCTCATCTTCACGGAGAGTACTTGGCCCCTTAATCTAAGGTTCAAGCGAAGTCAAGAGTAATTGTAATTACAAATTTGACCAACACTCTCTGCTATTCATTGTGATATTGGGTTTCATCTCCAGTAATTGGTTCTTATCAAACAGGTCATTTCCCTTTGTCTGTTGATTGATTTCCTTAGTGTATTTTTTATTTTTTAAGTGCCAGATTATTATCACCGAGACTTTAATAAATATCACTATAAAATATATTGATAAAATTTATCGGTCACTGTCACTACATCCATCCCTCTTTGTCAATCTAGATAGTTGTTAGGTCTTCCCCCACTCATTGTGGAGGATCCACCAAGCCCCAGTGAAACATATTCCCCGTCTTCGAGCAATCAATCTCTGAGATCTAAAATATAATTAGTTTGGAGTTCCCACAATTCAAGCTTACCGAATATTTCTTTACGGAAGGTTTCATTCCTCCATACAATCCTCTGATCACAAATCCATTGGGACCCCTCTTGATTCCTGTTGCATTTGTACCTCCTATGTCTTCTGTTGGACTTGCACCACCCATCCCATCAATGACTAATGGGTCGTGGGATTTCGTGGACAATTTTGGTCCACCACCACCTCCCCAGTCGACAGTCAGTACCACAGCTCTGATGGAAAACCCTGCTATCCCATCTGTCCCAGGTTCAAACCCTATCATGAAACCCACCACAAGTGGAACCCAGTACATACCAGGTTCTGCCCCTTTTGTGTCAGCTCCCAGACCTTCGATAAGTGCTACATATAGTGTTTCTTATAACGCTAAATATAACATGGTTAGCAAGGGTCTCGTCAACCCCTATGGTTGGCATGCATTGTTTAGTTATAACCCCCAGGTTCAGATGCCTAGGGGCATAGTTCCCAATATGCATATACCGACCGAGAACATAAAAGTTCCCCCTCTATTTACAAGATTGCAGGGATAGTCATTAATTGACATGAACCCTCCTTATGTCAGTGAAGGACCTATAGTTAATTACGTGGAGAGAGAGATCCCTCAACAGGGTCCTAATCAATCCATATGGGCACCCCACTCTCAACCTCAGATGAGTCAAGGGGCATTCGTTACCCTAGGGGAACTTACAACCCCCAGTCTAAAAATCTGTATGGAAACCCACAATACACAACTGTACCCTAAGGAAATTACTATTCCATGCATCCTATGTATAATATTGGGAACAACACAATGGGAGGACCACAACGATCCTTAAGGATCCTCAAGTTATATGTCATTGCCTTGGTCTGATTCAGGGGCATCAAACACCTTGCCTTTATCAGCAACACTTGATATCCCCGACTTGTACAAACTCACAAATGACCCCATCTATCACAACTTACTTTGGCTGCCAATCCCGCATAAAATCCTAACAGACATCCCAAAGTTTGAAGGGAAATAAGGGGAGGATTAGGGTATGCACATAACCACGTATCATTTATGGTGTGTTTCTAACTCCATGGTGGATGATAGTGTTATAGACAATTTTGTGCCTTACAGCAACAAGCATGAATTGTCAATAATCCAAGGGATCCAAAGTTCCCTAAACATGATGTTCCTACCCCTAGAGGAACAAGGTCAGCAAACCAACAGCTCTCAGATCAGTTCTCCACCTGAAAACACTCAAAAACAAGCAATCCTGAAATCAAAGCAGGTACTCCACTGGGTTTCTGCGCTGAAACAAAACTGCTCCATGGTGTACCTGCGTTGCAAAGCAGGTAGAACAAAGCCCACCTGCGTTGGGCGAGTTTGGACATGTGGCACAGTGTGTCATTGCTTTGGAATCTTCCAAAAATGACACTTGGATCAGGTATTTCGCCTTGTGATGAGTCAGAGGCTTTGTTTCTCCAAGTGGAAGCAAGGTTCACCAAGTGGACTCAAGAACTGAAGATCAACTGAAGATTAACTGAAGAGAGAGAGGACACAAGGCAGCTACACATCAGTTGCAAGCTGACTCATCCTTTCTCAATTCATCTATATATTGAGCTCTCTCCTATGAGCTCAGGAGGCTGGAATTTTGTGCAAAGTAATGATATGCTGTTGGTTTCATTCTTGAGTTATTGGGTGATTGTTTGAGAGAGGTGAAGAAGAGCAATTCTTTCTGCTAGGAGGTGTTGCTGGGTTGGAGCCTGCAATGGTTGTAATCCTCTCAGAACCTTTATTTCTTCATTAATAAAAGCTATTGAGGTTCTTCTATGTGCTTTTGTTCAATTATATATTGTGATGATTGCATGTTTGGTTTACACTAATCCATGAACCAGTTATGATTGCATGCCTCTTGTAGTTTCCTTCTTTGTCATTGTGCAGGATCTCATCGTAGCTGGGCGAGCAGAAGGACAAAGAGCTAGGAGCAAGCGGCCAAAGAGGAGAGTTTGGATTCGACATTAAGCGCAAGGCAACGGTTAGTGCTTCCTCCATTCTCTTTTGCTTTCATAAAGAAGAAAACCTTCAGTAGTTTGCTTTACAGTTGTTGCTAAGGAACTGTCACCTTTAGAGTGGGTTAGGGTCATCCGAGTCGGATACTTTTCCCTACAACAAACTGGCGACTCCGCTGGGGATCGTATCCGTTTGATTGTGTTTGTAGTATCTTTGCTATTCATATCCTGAACCAAAGAGTACCGAATCGAAAAGCTTTTGACTATATCAAAAACGAAGTAGAGGGGCAGCTACTCTTGCTCATTTTCTGAGCAGATTCATGATTTGTAGAGCTGATCTACAAAGATTCTTGTAAGCTCTTAGTGATAGCTTTGCACCTTCTAAATCATCCCTTTGAGTGTGCTTGACTAAATGCTTCTGATTTGAGCAAAAACCGTGCATTTTTTAGAAAATTATGACCCGGAGACTGTGAAAACGCAATTCTCGTTTTCCAAAGCAAGTAGTACACAGGCTACCTGCTTTGCAACGCAGGTCCCGAACTGACTACCTGCGCTGAGAGCCAGTTTGACTGTGCAGAGCCTGCGTTGACCCAAATTTTCTTAGTGCATTTGGGGTTTCCTCTTTTCTCTTGCCTGTTTTCACTTAGTTTTGCTGCTAAGTGTCAGTCTTGTACCTTGTTTGAAACCAATATTACTTGCCATCATTCAGCCTCTGTTATATAACGAAATTGTACTTGTTCTTTGTATTTCTTGCTCATTTACAATTTCCCATAACGAAAAGTAAACTAGTCATGCTTTTGGCCTCTTAGATCTGAACCTGTGTTAAGCGTTTTGCTGGTCTAAAGAGTTAGCTTGTTTGTTGTCCATAGCTGATTAGTCATTTTACTTTCGTTAGTTTGGTTTGATTTCATGTATTTCCAGTGATTAAGCAAGTGAATCTTAAGGTGTCTTTTGATTTTGGACAAGCTTGTTTACTTTCGCTTTAAATCGAAATCAAAGTTATATAACCACTTTCTTTTTGTATCCATCCACATTAAGAAAGGGAAAAGAAAATACATGCATTGTGCATTTTGCATTTGACTGTATGCTTGACGATTTAGGAAAAATTTGCATTTTAGTGTGTGCTCTATGATCTGTGCGAAAAGATTTGCCTTTCTTTTCCCTCAGTAGTTAAGGTTTTCAAAGTTGAAAGATTGAAAAGTTTGCTTCTCATCTTAGACTGCATTCAGGAATTTGTTATATACATCTCGTGGTGATCCTTAAAGGCAAACTGATAAGCAAGATCAACATTAAAATAAATCCAATTTACATAACAACGCTTTGTAACATAACGCAAACATCTAGAGGTCTAGGTAGAGACATGTTCCGACGTCGTTAAACATAGTGACTGTCGATCTCTACGAAGGTGGGTGATTCCTCCTGAGAGTCGGTGGCACTAATACGGACTTGTGCTCCCACGTACCGTCGAGTATATATTGGGAGACCCCTATAGGCAATTATCCTTTATCCATAGGAAGCCGTGTCGACCGCCCTACTGATCGCGATGCAGTGAACACAGCATTCACGAAGATCGACCACCCGTACCGTAAAACGTATTCTGTGGTTTCGCGAAAAGTTTGGCACACCCTCTGCCTAGAACTCCAGAGCAGTTTCTTTTGGCCTTTTTCAAACTCTATAACTGAAAAAGTCCATCCGAGCATTTGTCACTTCGGGCTCGTTAAAACATCGAAGGCGACTAGAGTCATCTTTAGCTTTTTCTCGACTCTTAAAACATGAAAAAGCAAGTTTGTGTCTAAAAGCGTCGTTAATAAAATTTATTTTAAGCGGAACATAATCACCTGTTATTCCCACGTTGATCTTTCAGTTGAAAAGTATGGAGCCCACCAACCAAGGAGGCAACCTTGGCGGAAGTCCAAATCCCTTCTCCTCTTGGGGAGATGTTGGTGCACCTCATATGGCAACATTGTCACTTCCAGGGTTGACAATCGGCCTACCTGTATGGCTCTTTTCAACTAATGTAGTCCAGATCGCCACTAATCCTGAGCGGTCGAATCAACAGTCAGACCAGTCTAGAGCTACCCGCCAGCCTCCCACTTCTTACAATTCTTCCTCTGATCCTTCATCTTCACGAGGTAGAGCCGGCAGAGGTCAACCTCCCATGGAGAAGAAGGAAAAGAAGAAGAAGGAAAAGAAGCAGAAGGGGCCTATGGCGAAGGCGACTGGGGGCAAGCAAAAGACAGCTGACAAAAACCCACACACTGCACCGACCGGGCCTAAATCGCCATGTGTCATTTGCGAAGGGGCCCACTTCCATCGTGATTGTCCTTGTATTCCCCGGATACTAAGGGACTGGGCCCCAAGATTGCACAATCCGGTAGCATCAACCTCTGGTAGTCATGTTGATTGCAGTCCGTCAACTAGCGAGAGTGAAGGACGAAGAGGGAGACCAAGATCACCCTGTATATTGTGTGAAGGCGAGCATGCCATCCACAGATGTCCATTCCTAGATGAGGCAAAGAGAGTTTTGGAAGATCGTCCGGTTTCGCCATTACGACTTCCTCCTGGATACCAAAAACTCGCGCCTAATCCCTCGATAGTTGAAAATCCAGCTGACCCGCCCAAGTGGTCAGCTGAAGTGTCGGTCATTGAGAATGAACCTACTGAATCCAGACCAGAAAAAAGTTTAAAGGTCGAAACGGCAGTTGACCCGGTTCTTCCTTCAGAGGTTTCATCGTCCAATGACTCCGTCATTGAAGACCCATCTTCAAATGACACCCTCACTGAAGAGGATAAGGATGACACCGTCCATATTCTTTTCATCAACACAGACTCTGATGAGCATCAGGGCAATGCGCCCATTCCTTTATCACAGGAAGGAACATCGTCAGGGTCGTATCCGGCCGTATATTCGGTCCCACCACCAAGCAACCTAGTTGTATCCTTTGATTGGAATCAACTAGGCAGACCCCGGTTACCAGCCAGTATCCCATTCAGAATCATAGTCCAAATCTACAGAATGGTGATGGCTGGAACTATCATTGATGAAGGGGCATCTGTGAGTATCCTTTCCTCTGTTGCTTGGAAAGCACTGGGTTGCCCGGTGCTTTTACCTGAGATGAGAAATCTATCAGGTTTCGATAAAGGAACCAGTCACCCATTAGGGATTCTCCCCAATGTTCCGCTTACATTGAAAGGGAAGTCAGTTCGCATGAACATCATGGTCGTCCAGGGACCCTTGGCATATAACTTACTCCTTGGATGAGACTATATATATTGCATGGAGGCAATAGTGTCCTCACTCTTTAGAGTCATGTGTTTTCCGCACGAAGGAAGAATGGTCCAGCTCGTAGACCAACTTTCATTTCCAGGATCACGCATTGCAAATAGTCAAATACCATCCCTTAACGGTTTATTCACTCAAGGAATGCCACCGCCTCCGGTTCTACTTCCCGATGAATGCGAGTAATTCGGAAAGAAAGAACTGGGACCCAGGGGGCATGCACCCTGGCCTGCCTTCGGCAGAGAAAACCTTGGGTATAAAGTTAATTTCCGCAGAAGAATGGACTAGTCCGTACCCCGTCCGGCAGTGGAAGGGAGGGTTGTTCTAGGATAAAATTCTTTTGTCAAAGTTATGTGAGCGAAGCGGTCGCTCCCTTTGTCTAAAGAAGTGGGCTCTCCTAAGGAGGGGGTCTATTTGTGGCAGCAAGAAGCCACCATCTTTGAATGTCAAGCCTCACCCATTAAAACAAGCTGTTTTGAAGGATAAGTAGGGGCAGTCTTCAAAGAAAGAGATGAAATTGCTGCAACAAGTGGTCACCATCCTTAGCAACCTAATGATAGACATCGCCGAAAAGAGAGTTTAGCTTGCGGCAGCAAACAAAACCATTTTTCGGATAATAAGTAAGAGATGGCAGAATCTCGAAATTATACTTTATACCTGGGGGCATGCAAACCTTTTGGAATGCAAGCACGGGACGACTATTTATTTTTTTAAATTTTTAGGTCCTCCCTTTAAACCTGTAGGTCTAACCCGTTAAACTCGTAGGATTAGCCGTTTCCAGCTTGCATAAAGAAAGGATGAGGGGCAAAAGTTAAAACCTGCCAAATTGGAGTAATTAGTGAGGTATCGCTCCTTAAATAAGATTACCTCACCTAAAGCATTCCTTGTATTAAGACTGGTATAAACGAGCAGTTTTAGCAATGTTCATGCTCGTTAAAAAATAAACGCAATCATCGAGCAGTTTTAGCAATGTTCATGCTCGTTAAAAAATAAACGCAATCATCGAGCAGTTTTTGTGCAGAAGTTCATGCTCGTTAAAAAATAAACGTAGATTGTGAGCAATCTTTCCCTAGCAGTTCAAGCTCATCCAGAAAAAATGAACCGGTAAACAACCTCGAGAAATGTAACCTTTGAAAGCCATATTAAAAGCCCTTGGTCGTGTTTTATATGCCATCACCTCCATCCGTTCATTTGGCCAATCGTTCACCTCCATATGTTTGTTTACCCATTTTGAGGAACAGCTGCGAAGAGTGATTTCACTTAGCCATCCTTGTGACACTGCCGTGATTGGAGAATTCCAACCTGTACCTGGAATCTGCTGCTATCCCTGTTCATCACTCGTTCCTCAAAAGACGAGTCTTCTTTGAGCTCTTTTCACTGACTCGTAAAATATGAAAAGTTTGCCGAGTTTTGGCCTTCCAGCTCGTTAAAGCGACCGGAAAGCTATCCCTCCTCTAGATTTTAATCTTTTTGGACCTGAGGGATTATTGCACAAAAAGATCGAGCGCTTGTTTTGTTCGGCTCGTTAAAGCAACCGAAAATTCATCCCTTCTGTATTGTTTTATACTTTTTCGGACTTAAGGGATTAGATGACGAAAAAGGAATTTCGGAGTTAACTTTTCGTACCTTTTCAGACTCTCTAAAAATGAAAAGGACCGAGTTTTCTTTGTCGTTAGACTCGTTAAAATGATTAAGTAGCGACAAACTTGTCTTTAGACGAGAACGAGTTTCCCTATCGCTAGGCTCGTTAAAACATAGCGATGGGCTTGCCCGAAGGGCAGGTTATAGAACAAGCATATGTTATCCTCCTCAAGCTTGACAAAAATAAAGAGGTACTGGTCAGCAATGACTGGGGAAAAATTGGGAGAACCTCACAGCATTAATGGTAGCAAGTCGCTCTTGAACATGACACTTTGTCCTCCGTATCACATCGGGTTGGGTTGTTTCATTCACCGGTCGCATAACCATGGTCCTCGCCAAACCATCCGCAATTGGGGTAATGCTACCAATCCATCACATCAGTGTCGTTATATGTTCAAGAGATGTGGTTCTGTAAAGAGTCAACCGTGTTCCACCCACTGCCATACATTATCCTTCATCCACTTCATGACCGCCACCCTGAATCATACATCACAGTTTGTTTTCACCTCATCACAATCACTAGCTCCGTTCTGTGTCACTGATGTGGGATTCATTAAGGCCCTCCTTTGACGGATCGCTCCTTGTCGACATCAGCTCATTATCCAAGGAGTTGATCTAGGAACACCCCCCTCAGTACTTTGAAGCTTGCATGCCTCAATGGCAAGTTTCTCACTTCCGGCGATAGGTATACATCAATGACCTTCGACCAGAAGATTTTGCATGGTGGTCGACGCCAAGTCCTTTATTCCCACCATGTGGATTGTACTGCCGTACCTTGAGGGTCATCATCCTTATCGGTGACTCCTCTCGCGCTTGTTAACGGTTTACATCATTGACCGGTAATCAAGCGATGTCTTTCCATGTTCGACTTCAAGAAATTCTCACATGAATCGACTTGTACATCGAGTGAAGATCGGAAGAGATTGAAGACCCCAGATCTAGTTTCATCCATCCGGGCTGCGATATATATTCAGGATATAAAGACATTTGATATGTACATCATTGCAACAAATGATCATCCTTCTCAAAAGATGATAAATTCGGCAGAGAATTATCAGTGAAGGATGATAAATTCGGCAGAGAATGATCAGTCTAGCATCAGACGATCGTCTGTTCTATGTACCAAAATGTATTTATAAAGCTGAGCATGGGAATGCCCGCCTCATCTAGATCATGAAAAATGTATGAAAAATAATGTATTGTATTGTATCTTATTACAGGACACTTCTCAGCAGATTGAATGAACTTCGGATCCTCTCAATAAAGCATTTCACCCGATAAACGACCTCATACTTTAGGGGGCATCTGTTATAGACAAATTTGTGCCTTACAGCAACAAGCATGAATTGTCAATAATCCAAGGGATCCAAAGTTCCCTAAACATGATGTTCCTACCCCTAGAGGAACAAGGTCAGCAAACCAACAGCTCTCAGATCAGTTCTCCACCTGAAAACACTCAAAAACAAGCAATCCTGAAATCAAAGCAGGTGCTCCACTGGGTTTCTGCGCTGAAACACAACTGCTCCATGGTGTACCTGCGTTGTAAAGCAGGTAGAACAAAGCCCACCTGCGTTGGGCGAGTTTGGACATGTGGCACAGTGTGTCATTGCTTTGGAATCTTCCAAAAATGACACTTGGATAAGGTATTTCGCCTTGTGATGAGTCAGAGGCTTTGTTTCTCCAAGTGGAAGCAAGGTTCACCAAGTGGACTCAAGAACTGAAGATCAACTGAAGATTAACTGAAGAGAGAGAGGACACAAGGCAGCTACACATCAGTTGCAAGCTGACTCATCCTTTCTCAATTCATCTATATATTGAGCTCTCTCCTATGAGCTCAGGAGGCTGGAATTTTGTGCAAAGTAATGATATGCTGTTGGTTTCATTCTTGAGTTATTGGGTGATTGTTTGAGAGAGGTGAAGAAGAGCAATTCTTTCTGCTGGGAGGTGTTGCTGGGTTGGAGCCTGCAATGGTTGTAATCCTCTCAGAACCTTTATTTCTTCATTAATAAAAGCTATTGAGGTTCTTCTATGTGCTTTTGTTCAATTATATATTGTGATGATTGCATGTTTGGTTTACACTAATCCATGAACCAGTTATGATTGCATGCCTCTTGTAGTTTCCTTCTTTGTCATTGTGCAGGATCTCATCGTAGCTGGGCGAGCAGAAGGACAAAGAGCTAGGAGCAAGCGGCCAAAGAGGAGAGTTTGGATTCGACATTAAGCGCAAGGCAACGGTTAGTGCTTCCTCCATTCTCTTTTGCTTTCATAAAGAAGAAAACCTTCAGTAGTTTGCTTTACAGTTGTTGCTAAGGAACTGTCACCCTTAGAGTGGGTTAGGGTCATCCGAGTCAGATACTTTTCCCTACAACAGATAGTATCCGTCTACAT
Source organism: Pinus tabuliformis (assembly GCA_031772625.1). Classification (NCBI taxonomy): domain Eukaryota; kingdom Viridiplantae; phylum Streptophyta; class Pinopsida; order Pinales; family Pinaceae; genus Pinus; species Pinus tabuliformis. Next base: position 878,176,043 of record CM062813.1, read on the forward strand.
CTCTTTCCGCACACCCTTAATGGAAATTCAAGAAAGTGGTACATTGAGTTACCACACGCGCCACTCAATACCTTTGGCGCTTTAGCGATGGAATTCTTAAAGCACTTCCAGCTACCCATCCACTATGAAACTGGGATAGAACTTCTCACTTCATTACGTCAAGACACCGCCACCCACATCTCTCATCATATCCATGAATGGAGACATAGGCGAAGGCTAGTCAAAGCTCCCCTCCCAGACTATCTATTAGTGGATTGGTTTTGCAAGTTTTTACTCCCCCAAATCACTAAAGATGTCGCCTTAGGTGGTGCGATCATGGAAGGCGAATCCATTCGTCGTGCCTAACACTTAAATTTGATATATTCGCAGTTTAGCACTTTATACAACATCATTCCCAAAGCCCCTCACAACTCCAATGCTCCTCCTACTCAACAACCCAGAGCGCACACCAATGGTATTATCGGTGTTACCTATGGGGTTGTTGTAAAACAACTCAACGGCCACATTGCCTAGTTGTCAGTTGACTCCTTTACCAAATCGACTGCTCTTCCTACCACCATGATAAAATATGTGCATTCTACACAAAAACCTGGTGGTAAGAACAAGAAGATAAGAAAAACACCGCTCCTTCTTAAGAGTAGTCAATAAAGCAATAAAACCCAAAGTAGAAGGTGACTGTGCCCTCTAACAATGGAAAGGACAAACTTGCCAAATTCCCTTGCAAAATCTATGTGGAAGACCACATGACATATCTTTTTCCGTGTCTTCAGGAATGCATAGATTTTATCGCTAAAGGGAACACTGGAAGGACCCCTACGGTCCTAAATAATCCTTTCCCTCCTCAACAGTAGTAGCACCTTATTGCAAACCAACCCCAACCCCCGCAAGGGGGCAATGGAAGTTCACATCATCCTTTAGCTGGTGAAGGACCATCTACCATTTACACCTTTGAAGTGGTAGATCTACAAACCAAAGCCAAAACTTATGGAGCTCCAGTCGCTAATGCAGAGGAAGCCTCCTCAAGTCAAAACCCACAACTACCTAACGATCTTCATATCGAAAGGCCAATTGCTGATCTTGTGATTCATCACCTAAAAGGGGCACTTCGTCGCACAACGCATATTACATCTGCACGTGCTTCCCAAAACTACAGTATTGTAGAAGATTTTGCACAGGCACCATTAGCTATGTCAGCGATTGAATTATTACAAACTTGTCCAGCACAAAGGAAAGCTATGCTTTTGGAAATTGGTGGGGTTGAGCCTCAGGATTCCATGCTTGCAATTTTTGACATGGAAAAATGTAAACCTCCCCTTTCACACTAGCTTGCATTTCAAGTGCAAATATTTTCGAAAGGGCGAGGAGTACATAGAACTATCATTGACGAGGGTGCTTCAACCTGTGTCATGTCAGATTTATGTTGGTTCGCTTTGGCTTCTCCAATCCTATCCCCACCGTCGAATTCACTTAAATATTTCGACGACCACGCTTTCATCCCAAAAGGTTATCTAGCTAGATACCCCATCACTTTGAGTGGGAAAACAGTAATGGTAGACATCGAAGTCGTAGATAGAAATCTTGACTATAATCTATTATTGGGTCACAGTTGGACTTATGCCATGACTGCCACTGTGTCTACTATCTTTTGCATCATCCTATTCCCATTGGATGGAAAGATAGTCATAGTGGACCAATTTTCCTTTTGCACCCCTTATTATTCCCTGTTACCCAACAACTTTGTACCCTTAGTGGGTGGTGTACTTGACTCTTACGTCAGTATCAGTACCAGTATATTGAAGGGCTCTTCCCTAATGGGTTATTTTTCTCCCCTGCCACCCGCGGTTCCACAGACGGTCTCTATGGTTTCATCCATTCCTCATGAACTGACCAATCCTTGGATCCTCCTGGCCCCTTTAGACATTGACGCTTACAGAGAATAAATTCTGTTGTCACCAACTGAATTGGCCTACCAATCCATTCAATCTTCATCCAAATTTTTGGTCACTTTGGTCATGACCAATGGTACCGCCTGCTCTCCCATAAATGCTCCTTCTAATGCTATCCTCAATCAAGTCCTACCTTCAGACGAAGCTATTCAAGAGATCAAGTGTTTAGAAGAATGACCTTGGGAGGACTCTCACCATCGTGTTTCGATATATGATTCGGACACGATGCCTATTCAAATCTTGTCATTTGACGCACTTGAAATCATTCCCTCGCCTTATACGACTATCCAAACTTTGGACTTGGACGGGAACATGGGCGATCATTCTAAGACATTGCTCATCGATATTTCAGTCAAGTCAGGCATCGGGGAAGATATGCAGATTAGAGCCAAATGAAATCTTGAGGAAATTGTAAGCTTCACCTACCCTTTTAAGGATTTCCATGATGTTTTCCCTTAGTATTATGAGGAAATCCATGGCATAGACCCTTCTATTGTCAAGCATGAGATCAAGAAGTATCGAGCATTATTTTTATGGTATTTTTCTTTCTCGTTAATCCAAAAAATCCTCGAGTCTCCTTCTTTGAGCTCATTAAACTATCACGAAGCAGATTAAGCATTCTTTTTATGGTATTTTTCTTGCTCATTAATAAAAATGCCTCGAGTCTACTTCTTTGGGATCATTAAACTACTACAAAGAAGACATGAGCATGTTCTTTTTTGGGACTTTTTCTTGCTATTGAACTGAAAAATCTCTGAGTTACTTCCTCAAGCTCATTAAAATAATATGAAGAAGATCTGAGCGACTCTTTGGCTCTCCTTTTCTAGCTCACTAAACTGAAAAATATGGTTTGAGAATTCTTTTTAGGTATTTTTTCTTGCTCGTAAAATTGAAAAAACCCTAAGTTATGTCTTCAGGCTCATTAAAAACTGATGAAGAAGCTCTAAGCATTCTTTTTAGGAAAATTTCTCACTTGTTAAATAGAAAAAACGCAGAATTTTTGTCATCGGGCTTGTTAAACACCTATGACGAAGATATGAGCGCTTTCCTTTTTGGGACTATTTCTTGCTCTTAAATTGAAAATTCCATGAGTTTTTCCCTTCATTGGGCTCATTAAATCTACGAAGAAGGAATGAGCAGTTCTTTTACCCCTTTTTTCTCGCTCATTAAACTGAAAAAGATACCTCGAGTTTTCTTCATTTGACTCGTTAAAATTCGATGAAGGTATATTGATTTTGTCTTCACATGACTCATTAAAATTTCACAACGAATATTGAGTTCACTCCATATCCTCGTACTCGTAACAAAATGAGGCAAACATCTATTGAGTATAGGTTTCTCTTTATCTAGATTCAGTAGATTAACTTACAGAAAATGAATCTTTCCGGGTATACTATTAAACCTTTGTTGCACCTGGTTAGCAACTATGATAAAGGGACCACCCTGGAGTTGTTCTTTATGATCTTTCCAAACTATAAAAATATGAAAAGACCACCGAGTTGTCCCATCTGGACTCATTAAATTAAATAGATGAGGAATATAGTCACTCTTTACGATCTTTTTAGACTCTTGAAACATGAAAAGACCAATGAGTTTGCCTGTCTGGAGTCATTAAACTAATCAGATAGGGCATAGAGTCGCTCTTTTATGATCCTTTTTATACTCTTAAAACATGAAAAGAACGATGAGTTTACCCATCTGGATTCACTAAAATAATCATATGGGGAAAGTGGACAATACAATTGCTTTGTGTTCAGTATTTTGAAAAAACAAATTGGCAGCAGTCTCTCTCTTGAACATGGAGCTCCCTCAAATAAACCTTCCTTGTGACAACCTCTCGATATGAACCCTAACATCCTATGAGTTTAGCCTATATTCCCCAATGTTCTTGCATCTCTGTATCCTAACACTCTTTGGTGTTCATGAGTCTAGTGATGCAATGTTAAAACCATTGTCATGCCTTCTATTGTTCAAGGGAAAACCTTTATCTTCTGTTTCGTCCATCAAACCATCAAGCATATCCTATCAGCATGCCCTCTGTCGCTTTGACCCAATGCTCAAAAGATTCCTAAAAAAACAATCATTCTTGTCCCGTTTCATGTCGATTGATATAGGACACCTTATTTCCTACCTTTCGACATGTATTTTCCTATTGACTTCAACACTATATCTAGGAAGAAGACTCGAAAACACTTTAGTGCCTTGGTACTTGCAGACATCAGTGGTAGGTCATCTTGTGTTTGGTCATGGGTTTTCATTATTGGCTCCTGGTTAAATGATTCTATGAGTGTTCAATGACAAAAACATCATTCACACTCGCTAGATTGTATTGTGCATCTTGGATACCATCACCATTATCGGTGGCCATCCTCAAATCTGTTAAGGATCTCCATTATTGATTGGTAATTAGACGATTTTGTGCATGTTTGACCTTAATGCCTATATTCACATGTATCGATCTATGCTGTTGCAGTGAAGCAGAAATCAAAACCTTGGGTAGAAGCTTACATCACTCAACCTTGTTTCCTCTCCCAAGTTGTGTTTATTTTTTTTTGGAGATAGCTCATGAGAATGATCCTATTATGACACAACCTATTATGACACAAGTTCTACATTGTGCTTATCGGAGGCTAGCATCGTCATATCTCTTTAGTGAGAAAATCACTCTGACATAGCTACTAAGCGTGGGAATGCCCGAATCAAGACATGATTTTAGTTGTTTTATATATATGTGTTGTATCAGGTTTCTCATACCACCTGAAGCTCCGATCCTCTCTCTCTCTTTTCCAAAGAAAACGACAGTTAAATATAAATTATTTTGGCCATCGTCGTAGCCTCTAATATCACACTTTAGGGGGCATCTATTATATAGGAAAATTACCTCCTCACCATCTTAGAGGAGAAAGACATGATGACTGAAGTACTGAACAAGTTCACAAGCCCAGTTGTCAAGCTAACGATGTCTAGGCACTAACAGCCTGCTTTATAAACCTTCCTAGCAAGGCTAAGGGTGCGTTAGTGCCTAGGGTAAATCTGTCTGTTACCTCAAGGAGAGCGTTAGTGGACCTAAATTAGTTTCTATTGGTCAAGGGAATAAGTTTACTGGGAAATATCCCAAGATTCTCTCCTATGTCAAGTCACAAAAGTAGGGAAACATCAGAACTCGACCTGTTTGGAGGAATTACTAATTCCTAATGGAGTCTACAAATGGGAAAGAGCACAAAGGCATGGAAACATCACTGCTTTTGCCTAATGTAACTCTTGAAGGACTTGGAAACCCTATCCTCACATGCTATATATGCAAGGCTAGGGCTATTGTGGAAGAGGTTGAACTATTTGAAAGGATTACCAATTTGACTATCGAGCATAGTCTCTTTCTAAGGCATCATAAAAGGTTAAGAAGGGAGAGAGAAAGAGGAGATGGAGGGGTAAGGGAAGTCTGATACAACCGATGGTTTTAATAACTCTTTTCTACATCAATATAGAACTGCAATTGTGTTGTCCACTCTACAATGTTAGTATTATAACTTGTTTATATGCTCATGCAATGTCGTTATTATGAGTGTCTTAGATATATTCAACTAGATATCTTTATATGTTCATGCATTGTTTATCAAGGTTTTATGTTGTGATATTATGCTTGTCTTCTCTATGTGCAGGTTTTGATCTGGAGCTAGCTCAGGGGTCAACTAGCTATAGTGCACTCTCCAGCAACACCACACCAAGACTTGAGGTAATAAGTCTTTCTTCATGCTTTGATATTCATTTGTTAGACATAGATATGCATGCATCTTTGTGACAACTGCAAGTAATCTGATTGTCTGCGAAGGATCTCGGGAAGATCCTTGAGGGTTTTTATGTCACCAAACACCCATGCATTAATCCCTATAGCACTCCTCATCAAATAACTCCACCACTGTAGACTGATGCAGGAGAATGGGCACATAGATCTTTTCAATTGTCACATCCTCCCAACATCACTTTTCTTAATTTTCATGCAGATTTGGTTGTATGCCCTTTGAGTTGTCACATGCATTTTTTACCTCAACCTCTGTTTTCCTACTTGGATGATCCTCTAGATGACACCGTCTTATGTTCTTCCATTCCAGACTCTACACTTGTTGTGAATGAGGATCAAGCCATCGATGGAGTTGGTGTTGCACAACCAACATGTATTATCATTCATGAAGAATATGACTAGGAGCTTACTCAGTGAAGGATGACTCCCTTTTTTCCGAGCCTCCTCTGTTCTTTCCTGACATCTTTAGTGAACCTGCCATCCATGATTTCGCATGCGTATCTCCATATATGGATGTACCCATTGTTGATCATTCGTACAACACACCAGATGTTAGTTAATCATCTGACAACAGAGAGGATAAATTATTCATTTAAAATCCACTTGACTTTTTAGCTGCCTTTTCTAGAAACATAGAGGGTGAATTTGTCCTCTTCTCATCTACTGCTCTATTTGATTCATCAAATTATGGGGATGCCGATGAAATCATTGATTTTTCTAATCGTAGCCGTCGTGATCTATTTTCTCTTGTATTTGATCACGATGATGATTCTATCATAGTTGATTTTTCAAAGGAACTTGTTTATGGTGATCTATTTTTCAATGAAGTTGAAACCCCCCAAACTCTCGAGGCACTTCAGCTCGAGCTGATGGTTATGTCAGGTCCTCTCTGTTCTGAGGTTGGTTTCACTTCCGATCAAGAAATTTTTGAAACACCCAAGGCTCCTCATCACTCATCTGTATGCATTGAAGATCAACCTCACACAGATCACATTTCTTCCACTCAAACTACATGATCCCATCGCTCATGCATTGGAGGAATCTTACATTGCAAGCACACATGCACAATGCAATTTTTCTTTGTTTCTTTTGTTTGCTTGCATGTCATAGTCAAGAGTATGTGTATGCTTCATAGCTGCATGTAATGTCGCACAACACCGTGACGAGTCCATGGACTATATGTCATGCACTTGCACTCACTTATGTTCTGTGAACACATTGAAACTTGGAGTGTGTTTTTCTTCATTGTTATATCTTTCATGTTTACTGGTTCACATAGCTGTGTTGTTTGCAAACCACGCCTTCACCAACATGGGTCAACAATGTGCTAGTGGCTGCATTGGAAGTATCAATTCATGTGATCAGACCAATGTACCATTAGCTTAGGAGTAGGAGTAGTGTTTTCTTTTGGTTGTTTGCTTGCATTATTGTTTTCTTACTTACCTCATATGTTTGTTTGTTTTCTCGCTTGTTTTCTCTCCACTTTGCTTTTGCATTTACTTATGCTTTTGCTTTCTTTTATTTTTGTTTGCTTGTTCTTCACTCATAGGTTAGTTTCACATGAAACCATGTGTGACTCTTGAAACAAGTTGGGTAAAGTACAGGAGGCCTTGCGGAGCTATCACCACTTGGTTATCTATCGTCCTACATCTGTATGAAGAACTTGTTTTCTTCATTCCATGATACGCCAATGGAAAATATGTATTGTTCGAAGTGAACTTTGGTGAAAATACAATTCTTGCGCACTAACTAGAGTCACCTACTGTAGTTGATTTTTTTTGGGTTAACCCTTGGTAGCTCAGTCAAGTAGAGTAAGGCGAGGGGGGGAACCTTAACAGGCACATCAGAGATATATATAAATTACTTCTCTAAAGGAACAACCTTTTCTACTCTCAATAAATAGGGATCCCTCTTCCGCCTCTGAAATGAATAGGTGCTATGGATAGTTATGAAAATGTAAATTTTTTAAAATGAAAAGTGAAAATTTTCAAAAATGAAAAATGAATAAGACGAAAGAAGAGAAAGGTTTCCTACATAGAGAGGTGATGCAAGTAACTATGTCAAGGTACTGACTGGGCTCACTAGTAGTGGAGCCATTCTTTTGTTCCTATGTGACTCTGTCGGGGTGCTATCCAAGCCTTGCTGGCAGCGGAGCAACACCAAAGATGAAACTAAAACTCCGACGACTATACTTCTTATGCACCAATATACCCCTCATCCCCAATTAAAACAACTATGTTGGCTTGGCTTGGAATGTGTGTAGACAGACCAAGGGCTTGGTAGATGCTACATCTTACAATAAAGAAAGTGTGGAAACCAAGATGAATAGAGAACTGAAAAATACTTCCGAAGGTGTTAGACTTTCTTTTCACGAACAAGGTCCTTTCAGAGAGCAGGAGTTCTACCAGTGTGTCACCAAGTGTTGTAGCAGCCACAACCACCCTCCAAAAAATTTCGTTAGCTTCGTTTTGGAGCCTCCCTACCAACCATCATCAACAACATGCCTTGGACTATCAAGTACATCAGCTTCAGTGGTTTTCTAGCAAATTCCCAACCTGTGCATGATAGCTTGCTTCACTTCCCTTAGAGAATATTTCTCTAGACTTGGTGTAGTTGTAGGCTGAGCAACTCTCTCAAGAAATTATGCAATTCTGGAGGGGAACCAACCTTCCCACCAGAAACTGCACAATCCTATCAATCAAACTTCCCAGAGAAAAGTATGCAATCTGACCTAGTAGGACTACTCAACCTAGAAATTGCACAATTCTGGGTAGTGTTCAACTACTTAGCCCAAAAATTGCGTAATCCCTTTGGGTAGCCAGCCCAACTCTATCCCAGAAATGTGAAAATTTCTCCCTCTGGCAAGCAAGTTGTTGCATGTGCCATTGAGTTGACCAGTTCCACCCAGGACTGAGAAAAATTGACTTGCATGCATGGGCTACTTTTTACTGAAATAGAAAAAAGAAACATGCAAAAAGCATCCCTAGATTTTGGGGAGCTATTTTTAGCAGTTGGAGGTTACATGCAAATATCGTTTTACAATCTTTCCTCCAAGTGTCACTTTTTCCTATATTTTTAGCATGCACATTATGAGCCTCAAAATTAATTATTCGACACTTCACAACTCACTTCTTCACATCGATCTTGGATCTCTGACATCCCACAACACATCCAGGAGTCTTTGACACATCCAAATCAACTATTTCCGAGTAAGTCTGCTTAACTTGTATTTTGCAGCATTTTTGTCACTTTTTGTGTTTTGGTTTGTGTGAGTGTTGTCTGCTTGATTTCTGTGAATGGTTGCTATCGTTTGCATGCATATTACCTTGTACTAGAACCATTTAACTTTTTGTTAGCATCTCACTATTGTCACATGCATGACACGGTTTTGCACGAATAGTCACCAATTCGACGACTGACTTCACACACATGCATGTTGTTCCGTTTTCTTAATCTTGCATTCATTGTTTGTGTTGTAGCTTCCATTGTTATTTTATTCTTATTTTCAGTTTTATCACAAAATGAAACAAAAATCAAAAGAAATGAAAAATCAAACAATTGTCTAAAGTCCGTGTAGGTTCAAGAGGCGCGAACAAGTGATAACTTGATGAGTATGATGAGGTGTGCTACGGGGAAACAATAAGCACGAAGGATAATTAAGGCTCAACCCCATAGCTGACCGTGATGTGAGCATGGTTGACCACAATGTGTGGCCTAAAATCACTGTGGGGGTTCAACCTCAATGAAGTTCCCTTATATTCTTTACCCCTGCAAATTTTAAAAGAAATAAAGTATTTTATTTGATTGACGGGATGCTTTTGAATGTGAACCTGTGAGAAGATCTGGGTTGCTTGATAAACAAGCCACAGATCCGATGATAACCAGGTGGGCAACTAATCGGACGTGATGACATATCAAACACAGTTTAAATTTGTTAAAGTCCAAGCAAATCTTAGCCATCCATCCAAAGGGACGGATCCGACGGATATCAAGTTTTAGCGTTAAAGACAGACCCGATATATTATTAACTAGTGGTTTATATTTCCCATCAAGTCCATATGGGAGTCAATAGAGCATTGAAAAGGCAGACTCGATAAGGTTTATTTCAAATAGGTTTAAAGTCTCGTGAGTTCCGAAGGATCGAATCGTTTATTGAATGAATGATCGAATAGTTCACATACAACTAAGGCGGACCCGATAGGTTTATGAATCAAAATGTTAATTCTTTTCAGTTTCATGGCAAACTAATGTTCCACGTAAGTTAGCCAATTCCGTTGTTTAAGCAAGATAATCAAAATTAGCAGTGGATGACTAAAACTCCAAAGAAATGTTATTAGTCAGGTTTTCTTATGTTTTGGCCAATCAAAATGCGCCCGATACATACGTAAGCCCAGGTCCATGCACAGGGTTTGAGTCAAATACAATTTATTATGATTAAAATGGTTTAATCATTATTAAAGCATCTACAGAGAAAATTAGTAGCCAAACAACAAAGCTGAAAAAGCTAACAGTCATCATCATTTTATAACTTATGTTACTTCTAGTTATTCTATGTTCTTTAGAATGAGGCGTATTTCACCCTCTATGTAATGTTCTGTAATAATTTTTACTCTAGAAAGTCAAGAAAATAGTTAAGTAGTTTGACAATTTGGTGATTACCAACTATCCCATGATGTATGAAAAGGGAAATTTTTAGAAAGAAGGGGTTAGAATTTTGGAGATCCTGGAGACTAAGTTACTGAATTCCTGATACAACTATTGATTAATGAAAGAATCAGAAGTTTTCCATACATTGTTGGGTATGATTTTGTGTCTTCTCTATTATGTGTCATCTTATGTTTTCTTCCTTTAAGTATAGTAATTGAAGTTGCAGGTCTTTATTTTCTTGTGTAAATAAAGTTAAAATCCCTTAAAAGAGCACTCCTATACTTGAAGTTCCCACCTCTGCAATTCTTCTAAGTTACAGATAGTAGTTTCTATGTAAGACAACATATTATCTATAACTTCTCCAAGTGTCATAGATAGTAGATCCTGTGTAAAACAACATATTGTCTATGAATTATTCAATCTTTCTTCATTCATCATTATATTCAATAATCAAATGGCATTATGATATTTTCTTTTCACCTAAGTATTGAGGGTTAGGAACCAGATTTCCTAGGTCCTTCATTTCAGAACACTACATACAATTAAGTGACAAACAAGTGACAATGATTATAATCATTAATGTATTAAGCACAATTTCTACACAACGAGGAAATTGGTTTCTTAAGGTACAACATTAATTGGCACTATTGTCGGGGAGAGAAGACAAGAAAACTCTTCCTTGAGTTTTTAATATTTTCCTCTGGTTGTTCAGTGAGGAGGAAATATTTGGCTATTTCGAATAAAAGCAATAACTCTGGCTCCAAGGAGACCCCATACATGGTCAAATACCTCACAGTAGAAAGTTCAAGCCCTTTTAGATCCTGAAAGGCTAGTTTCCAAGGGGGTTGGAAGGCGTAAAACTCCATTTACACCAAGTCCAACACTATTTGCACTAGGCAACAACTCATCACATCTTTCACATTCATCTTTTATTTACCAAGAGTCACCTTTTACATCCAATTCATTTCAAGAACCCAACTGTCAAGAACACTCTTTAGAGTCTATTTCTTTTTCAGTATCTGCTATAGTTATTCAGCCTAAACCTATAACTGCATTACCACCTTTGCAAACTCCATTTATTCCCTAGTCAGTTTCCACATCTGCTGGTAATCAAGGTTAAGTAAATTCAAGAGAAAATATGACAGCACCTACATTCTTGATGAATAGATATGCACCTCTTTAACTGCCACAATAGTTGAATCAAATACCACAAGATTCTTCCTCAAGATTCTTCCTCGTTTTACAGGGGAAGATGAAAAAACAACAGAGAATCATGTATTAGTATTTTGTAATTTTGTAGAAAATTTAAATGTTGAACATCTGGATGTTGTTCTAAGACTTTTTGTTCAATCCTTGGATGGAGAAGCAATAAAATGGTTTAAATGGCTTCATAATAACTGTATTCCTTCTTGGGAAGAGATGGAGCACCTGTTCACCAAGAGATGGGGAGAAAAAAGAGATCATGGCTATTCACTCACAAAGTTTTATGCTATCAAAAATAATTCTAATGAAACTGTAGTTGAATTTGTCAGAATATTTAATAAATTGTACAATAGTCTTCTAGCAGAGATTAAGCGCCCTCCTGCTGGTGCAAAAATAACTTTTGCAGGGGCTTTTGAGTCAAATTTTGGATTTACATTGAGGGAGAGGAAATCCCAAACCCTTGATTAGATCCAAACAGATGCATTAAAGATAGAAGCAAATCTGGTGGCTGCAGGCTAAGCACCAAGGACACAACCTATCCAAGATAAGGGAAAGGCGAAAGTAGAATCCTCTCAAGATCAAACATGAGAGGATATGACTAATGTAATTAGAAATTTGTCAAATAAATTGATTAAATTAGAATTATAGAGTAAGAGTTATCAAAGACAAGTACAAAAAAATAGAAAATTTTATCCTCAATATAGAAGACAACCTCTCCAAATTGTATAGAGGGAGAGAAAAGATCAAGATCAGATTCAAGCACCATTGTATATAGAGGCAGATCCTAATGGAGTACCAGGGCATCCCAATGATCATGATGACCATATTTTCACATTGTATGCAGTAGATGAATATGAACTAGGTGTTGAGAATTTCGTGGATTTCCGTATATAAGTAGCGCTCTAACCACTATTCCTTTGATACTTGCAGATTCATGTTTTCCTATGCCGCGAACTCGTGAATCTTTCTATCCAACCACCCTTCAGTTTATTTCTTCATCGGATTCCAGTGACATGACATCAGACATCACTCATGCAGATCTCGGTCACGGCAACAGAACCATTTTTTGGCTTATTGGGGCCTGACCCAGGTTCAGAGGTGATTTAGCCAAACAAATCCCGGTACTACTAACCCTTTCGGAAACAGTCCACGGAGCGCAGACTAAGGTCTCACCCAAAGTAGTATGGGAGGGTACTAGAACTAGGTTTCCTCACCATCGAGATGTCTGATGGTTTCAAGTGGTCCGCAGTTCGACCCTGCATGTACGTCACTACGTGCACTTACCCATTCCTCGCAGCCTGAGATGTTTCCTTCATGCAGCCCTACTCGGGGGCTGAACAGTGCCCAAGTACTTACTAGTAATCTGATATTAGTTGATTAACTTAGCTTATTTGTATGCTTTCAATTATACTTAACAATATTCACAATTCATACAGGTGCGCGCAGTAAAGAAACAATATATTCACAACTGATATCAAATATATTATAAATGAGAACAGATACACAGAATTGGTAACAAAACCTTTCTTTATTAATCTCTTCTCCAATTATAAACTCAAATCCACCCTATGCACTCAGCTGCAGGGGTCCATACACTCAGCTGCAGACTCTACTACGCCTCTACACACTCAGCTGCAGAGCCTTTTCCTACTCTACGACCCAAGACACACTTTTTACTTCGACTTAATCCGTAGGACCTTTCATGACCATTCTCTATTAGATTCCCTCTCTCTTTACAACTTAGAGCCTCGTTCTATTTATACAATCCCATGGTCCATGGACCATGGGTAGGCCATCCTTACATTCAAGACTAGGGCAGACAACCCTATGATTCTAACATATATTTCACGCCCAAAATTCGCAGAGCTTTACAAAAATATTAACTCAAAACTAGGGCTTTGAGCCCCAAAACATGTCATGGGAGGATTCCTTACCCAACAACAGTCACTAGTTGGATTTAAGGAAATCATGATGAGGGTTGATGAGATTCCTTTGGAATTAGATCAAAGGTTGAAATGTGTGATTCGAGAAGCTAACATGCAGCTCACATATGGGCAGCATCAGGAGTGGTTTATAGCTTCGCTTCTACCCCACCTGAGGATTGCTCTATCATAACAAAATATAGTAACTCAAGAAAAATCCCTGGAAATCATGATGACGTTGCATGCAACACCCATTCAAGATGTGACCTTGGGAGTACAACAGATTCACTGTCATTTATAGAGCCTCTACTTAGAATTGCAGATATTGAAGAACGACTAGGAGACTAAACCAGAGGTGCACGTGGAAGTCTGGTGTTTGAAGTGTAAGGGTTAGGGGCATGATAAAGACCACTATCTTGTATTCGCGAACTATATCACAAGAGGGGGACCAATTCCCATGAGGCCTGAAGCTCTTCTAGGGCCAAACGTAGGGGTTGCGCTATGGTGCGCTATTTGTAAGATTGTTGGAAAACATGCGATGAATAACTCTCATTTGCTTCAAAATTTCATTCAGAAACCTCAGTAGTTGTTTTGTAACTTCTACAAATCAGTGGGCCACGATGAGTGCCATTGTCATAGCTATGGGATGATGATGGAAAGAACACCTGAATGTCATATGCAAGCAGAAACTCAACCTCCAAAGCATGGTACCAGAGGAGTGTGTGGAATTTATCAGGGACGAGGATGAGGTCAAGGAGGAGGGGGGCCTGGTAGAGGTTGGGGACATGTTATCTATTACAACTGCCAAACACTAGGGCACTACACGTAGGAGTTTCAGAATCAGACACAACCAGCATGTCAATATTGTAGCCAATTTTATTACACTATAGAACAATGCCCAGTGTCGATAGCTAAGATGCAGGAGAAAAATGTGCAACCTCAGCAACCTACGTAGAACTTATAGATGATGAGAATTGAGCCCCTTGAAGAGGATCAGAGCGTGAATATAGTGTTGAGAAGTGGAATAACAACTAACGATGATAAAGGAAAACAACTTGAAGAGGACAGATGGGTCCGCAAGGCCCAAGAGAAGGAAGTGGGCTTTGATTTGAATCGTGCAAAAGAAAATTTTATGGAAGCTAAGAAAATCTTCCTTGAGGTCTCCACCTCAGGAATCCAGAACAAAGTGCAAGAAACGAGCGTGCCTACAGAGGTCGATCCCTCTATGCTTACCATGTTCTTGGAAACCTACATGAAATTGTTGTGCAACAACAAATATGTGAAAGGCCTCTAAGAGTTAATAAAAAAATGTGTCGCCAAAGATAATGCCCCTGATGGACACCACGTAGTTCGAAAAATTGGCAAACATAATGCCTGAACAGCGCGAAAGATGAGGCTCAGCACGTAGATAGGAGAATATGAGATGGACCAGGTCATCTTGGATCCGGGGTCGATGCAAATGTGTTGCAAAAAAAAAACATGGGAAATAATGGGCAGACCTGTGTTGCAGTGTTCTCAGATCCAGCAAAGAATGGAAAACCAACAGGAGATCATTCCTATGGGAAGACTATATGGAGTAACAATTCATATAGAAGGTGTGAGCGTGATGGCTGACCTTACAGTGATATAGATCCTTGATGATAGTAATCCATACCCTCCGTTCCTCACAATTGACTAGGCCATTGACATGAACAGGGTCATCAATTTAAAGAAGAGGATGATGTCATTTGAAAGGAAATTGCTTAGAGTTGTAGTGCCATTTGACCCTGCAGAAGGGGTGCGCTACATTGAACCGGTCCACAATTATGAATAAATTGAGGATGAGCTAGATTATATCTACAAAATAACAACATGAGACCAGGAATAGATCAATCCAATGGTAGATGGATGGATTACATGGGACTAGGAGAGTTCTTGTACCTCTGATTCAGATGGATGGATTACATGGGACTAAATCGTTGTTTTAAATTTCATCGAAGGTAAGGAACTTACCTTATTATGATGGTTTAACTGATGTGGATAAGCTTTTGGATGTGATTGAACATGAATTCCCTGAGCATCACCACTTCTAAACATTTGATTTGGCACTGTGCGCTACGCCCGCACGATTGTGGGGTACGCACAAGGATAGCTTTGATGGATGGCGAGATTAGAAAAGAATGATGAGATTGTGGTTTGGACATCTGAAAACTCGATTGGCTGAAAAATATGATGGGAGGGATGATCTATGTGATCACCTAGCGAAGTGGACTACATATTATGGAATAGAGCCATAGTTGGAGTGGGTACACTTAGTTTTCCATACTTTGGATACAATTCCCATGAACTAGTATCTAGAAATGAAGCTCTGCTATGGCACCGCGGAGTGGGTTATATTGAGGGAAGGATTCTTATTGACCTTTATTTTTAAAGATGGTTTCGAGAGAATTGATGAAGTTATGCAGGAGATTAAGGCAGTTATCTTCAAAATGCCACAAGAACCTCTGGAATGGGTCCAACTAGATTGGAGCACCCAGTTGCACTATGCACTGGAATTTTATAATGTGACTATTGACAAGGAGGATGAAGATACAAGAAATATTAATATTCTAGAGGCAGAAGGGCATCGCGAAGTCGAAGGCCTACAAATTGATAACCTATATATCACCGCGTCGTTGAAAACAAGGAAAGTAAACATTAGAATTGAAGCAGTGCCAAAGTTTGCAAAGATTGGAAATTATTGGGATGATGCTACTATGGATAAAGTTGTTGAGTTACTCTGTGGATATCAGGACCTATTTCCTACCAAGTTTTTTGATTTGAAAGGCATAGTAGGAGACTTGGGTGTTATGAAAATCACTCTAAATCCAAATGCGAAGCCTGTTAAACAGAGGTTGTATCGCCTTAATCCTAAATACAAGGAAAAGGTTCTCTTAGAGTTGGATAAGATGCTGGAAGTAGGCATCATAGAACCAATTGAAGAATTTTATTGGGTGAGCCCAATGGTGGTTCAGGAGAAGAAGCAGAAGGGTCAAATAAGGATTTGCGTAGATCTACGAAAGCTTAATGATGCCTATGTCCATGGTCCATTCACGACACCATTCACCGATAAAGTATTAGACAGTTTTGGAGGACAGGAGGCCTACTCATTTAGTAACGGGTTTTTGTGGTATCATCAGATTAAGATCGTGCCTGAGGATAGAAGAAAAATGACCTTCGCGATGGAATGGGGATGTTTTCAATACACTGTAATTCCATTGCAACTCAAGAATTCACTTGTGATATTTTCTTGCATAGTCATAACAACATTCAAGGAGTTCATTAATAAGTTCTTGGAAGTGTACTTTGACGAATGGACAATGTTTAGGTTAGTAAAGCGCCATGTAGAAAGTCTACACTTGATGTTGGATACATGTCGCAGATACTAGATCACATTGAATCTGAAGAAATGCATATTCTGTGTTCCTTTAGGAATCTTGCTGGGTCATGTTGTGTGCAAGCAAGGGTTGATGGTGGACCCTGCCAAGATTGCAGTGATAGTGAATCTGGAGGCCTCGAGAAATGTTAAGCAGTTGCATGAGATGTTGGGGCATACGGGATATTATAGGAAATTTATCAAAGCATATGCTCAGATTACCACGCCTATGGAGAAACTATTGAAGAAGGGCACAACATTCTGTTGGAACGAAGAATGTCAACATAGTTTAGATGTTTTGAAAGAAAAGATGGTCACTACATCGATCCTGGTATTCCCTGATTGGAAGAAGGAATTTCACGTACACGTTGATGCCTCTTGCATTGCATTGGGTGTAGTATTAACGCAAGCCGTTGAAGGAGAAATGGACCACCCTATAGCCTTCACAAGTAGGAAATTATCAAAGGCTGAGAAAAATTACTCAATGAATGAGCGCGAAGGATTGGCCATGGTGTACGTGTTGCAGAAATTCAAGAACTATCTGTTAGGAGGGAATTTCAAGATGTACATAGACCATTCTGCTTTGAAATACTAGGTCAATAAGCTTGTGTTGGGGGAGAAGATCTACAGATGGTTGCTATTATTCCAGGAGTATGACATTTGAGGTAATTGTGAATCCAGGAAAGTTGAATGCAGGACCTGACCATCTATCGCAGATCAAAATAGGAGAAGAGCCTAATAATTTGGAGGAAGGGTTTGTAGATGCGTAATTCTTCGTAATGCATGTAGAAGAGATCATTTTGTAGATATTATTCAATTTTTTACTACGGAGATGGCATCGGAAGAATACACAATTTGAGAAAATAAGGAGCTATTGGTGTGCGTGACATACTTTTCTATGATTACGTGACATCTACATAAGATGGGTGTTGATGAAATATTGTGAATATATGTGCCTAATTTTGAGAGAAAGAGCATTCTCGTCGAAGCTCATGGAGGGACTATGGGAGGACATTATGCAAGAAAGGTGACTGCAAAGAAGATTTTGCATTTAGGTCTCTGGTGGCCAACACTGCATAAAGATTCCAAATCATATTGTAAGGAATGCAATGCATGTTAGAGAATAGGTAGACCATCGTGAAGGGATGAATTTCCATTACAACCTCAAGTATCATTGCATACATTTGAAAAAATGGTGATTTACTTTGTGGGGCCAATTCAGTCCCCACGGAAGAAAACTAGTGTGTGTTATATCATCACCATGATGGAGTATCTAACCAGATGGGCAGAGGCACAACTGGTTAAGGATTGTATAGGGGCTACAAGAGCAAAGTTTTTGTTTGAGTATAATTTCTTAACTAGATTTGGCTTCCCAAAATTGTTGATGAGTGACAAAGGTACATGTTGGCTTGAGGGGGCCTGACCTAGGTTCAACATTAATTAACCAAACAAATCCCTACACTACTAGCCCTTTTGACATTAGCCCGTCGAGTGTGGACCAAAGTCTCACCCAAAGCAGTATGGGGGGATGCTAGAACCAAGTTTCTTACCCTGAGATGGTCGTGATGTCGATTTATTCCTCTTATTCCTGCCTTCGTGCAGGTCACTTAGCTCTAGGGCTTGCCAAAGTAGACCCTTATTCCACCCTTCAATACCTCCGTGAAAGGGTACGATCAACCTTCACACAACCCTAACCTGTTGCTCAGGTACTTTTTCTCTGCTATAGCAGGGTACTGTGCAAATTCGCCAATTAATCTACGTGACTTTCTTATCTTTATCAAACAATTATAGTTAACACCGCGTAAATAGATATCTGTAATTGAGTTCAGTTTTCCAATGTAATTGTATTCACTTTCACAACATATAATCATAATAAAGGAAATTCGTACATAAGATGACAAGATGCATTAACATAACAAAGACATAAAAATTGCAGAATATCTCTCTTTATTGATGTCTTCCAATTTATTACAGACTCTATTCACCCTCTGCGCACAACTGCAGGGGTCCGCACACTCAGTTGTGGACTTCCACCATAGCACTCTGCACACTCAGTTTCAAAGCCTCTACCTATGCTACAACCCAAGACTTAGACTTCTTACTTCAGAGCTATGACTCTTTTACATGGTTTCCCATTGTCTCTCCCAAACTACTTAGAGCTTAGCTATTTTTATACAATCCCATGGTCTGCAAACCATGGGTAGATCTCTTACAACCGAATTTACTTTACAAAACTAAGGGCGAACAACCCTTTATGACTTATGACACCTTCGCACTCCGTGACCATAAAATGCAGAGTATTTTAAAATTTTATTACAAAATTTGACTAAAACATGAGCTTTTAGCCCCAAAACTATCCTTGGGGGATCCTGCTCCCAACAGGCCCCCAACACAAACATCGTGACTCACCCTTGAGTCACTTAGTAGGCATGGAGATCTTTACGTGAAGCCCTTCCAGCTCGACCCGTATGACCGCTACCTCGATCGTGCATTGAGCTGCCACCTGCTTCACATCTTCCACTGTCTACTCAGTCACTGCTCCAACCAGGGTTTTAGTCTTGCCTTCAACACTGCTTCCTTGTGTAGTGTTGCGTCCACCTATTCTTTCAGCTTCTTGGCCTCCTGTAGCTTGGCTAGTCTCTGTGTTAGTGTAATGGTTCGTGTTGTGCCCTTAACCTCATCGTAGAATTGTTGTGGCTTGTGCACTTCTATCTCTAGCCTCTGTATATTGGGGTCCTCCTGCAAACTTTTCAAGACCTCAAATGACTACTTAAACAACTATGTGTAGTCTGCTACTGTACTATCCACCGCCGCAACTTCTTTTATGACAGCAACTGCCCACTGTTCCTTCACTTCTTGTAGAGTTGAAGGTTGGGCTCTCAACTGTAGTGTTGTAATTTGCAAGTTCAACTCCAACTGAACTCGCACCATATCAGTCTGAGCATCGCGCACCCCTATGGCCAACTTGTGGATGCATACCTCAACTGGCTCCTCCTCCGGAATGGCCAACTCTGGGACCATTTGACATGCCTCCTCAATGACCTCCATAATCCACTTGCTCTGATTGGTCGCCTCAGTCTCAGCAGTGATGGCAGCATTTATTAGTAGGTCCATCTACTCGGTGTTGATCTACTGTTCACTGATCACCTAGAGGGCGCGGTGCTCTCAGGCCCTCAGTTCTACAATTACTCCATCCTGCAAGAGGTGGAGTGCTTCACGCAGGAGTGCTATAAGGTTCAACCCTAATCCCTTGAGGGCACTAACAGTGGGCCTGTCAGCCTCATTCTCTATGGTCAGTGCTCCATCTAGTAGCATGATCGCATTGGAAGCCTTCATGCGCAGTATATCGGCAGCCTCTGAAGTGCCGATAGCTAGGGTGGTAGATACTGTGCCAGCCTCCAACGCGTGGGTCTGCAACTCATGTAACCTTGTCTGGATGGCCCCTAGGATGATCTCCTACTGCTACTCAAATTATTGCAGGGCCTTCGCAGTGACATCCTTGACTATGTCATTGATATCATGTAAGTTGCCCTTTGTTAATGTGATGGGGTCCAGCGAGGTCTTGGTCACATTTGATTTCTTCCTGGACCCTCCCTTCTCTAGCTCTCTTAGGCGTTTGATGTGGGCAAACATTTCCTGAGGGTCCATGATATGTTGTTCTATTTCTTCCTCCATCTCAGGTGAAGGCGACCTCGCGCCTTTGCTATAGCCCCGTTCTTTCCCACCTATCTGCTTCCCTCTCTACTACACAGCCTTGCACTCTACCAGGGCCTTATTAGCAACTTCCTTTTTCCTCTTTTCGGCCAGCTGTGCCATCTTAAGCTTGGCCTCCTCCTTCTTCTTCTGCGCGGTGGAATTGCTCTTGCCCACTGCCAAGTTTGTGGTAGTGCACCACTCTACCAGCCACTAATCAAGCACTGCATCAATGGCGTCATCCATGGCCAGATATGGCAAGTCGTACCATTTCTACACAGGGTCCTTCTGTGCCCTAATGGATACTCGATGGAATTTGGATTTGAATTCAGTGTGGCCCTGCAAGTTGGCGTACACCATAGGCGAAAATTGTGGTTTGTGATTAATGGCTATCCGGATGTTCATCTCCATCAATATCCAAAAGGTCTTGCTGTCCCTGACTTGCTGCATGTCCTTGGTCTCCCACAAAAATGCATACTATGCTACTTTAGGGAGCTCTTGTGTGACTGAAGGGAACTAGCTATCCTTTGGTAGCTCCCATGAGCATAATTGACAGTAAGAGCCACATGTAGTGGAACATCTTGATGAGATCTTGTGCTTCACGGTAGTTTGCCAGGAACTCTCTATGAAGGTACTCCGACCAGTTGAACTAGACTCCTTCAATGCACTGTGCCGCGAGCGCACGATAGGCGCCGACACCTCATCGATGTGACACTTTTGCATCACCTTCCCTACAAGGATCTATGTGGCTACCTTCACAACGGGATCGCAGATGCTGGATATAGCGTACCCGCATGGCTTCTTCACCAGTTTAAATTTTTCCTTCATTGATTTTGTGAGAGCCTACTCGCCCCCCTTTCTACCAAAGATCATGGCTGAATTCTCTCCTGTATATGAAAATCACGTTATTCAGTGAATCAACCTATCTGTGATGGGTATCGACTCCTCCAACCACAGACACCCATCGTACACCAAGCACAACAGTTGCTTGATGACCAAAACTATCACCAGGGTGCGGTTGCAGTGTGGCATGATGGGCCTCTAAATTAGACATAAATTAAGGCCTGTGCCTCTAATTTAAAACATAAATTAAAACCAATGACCATCCTTCAGCACATTAAACCTCTCTTTTTGCATTAGATAATTTATTTTTAACTTTAATATATTCATTTTATGAATAATTGAATATTTGTGCCTAATATTATTTATTTTTGTGGAATATTATGAGAATATTGGGTAGATTATAAAGAGTTGCAGGAGAAGATAATTTAGGGACTTGTTCCCTACTGGAGGATCAATAATAAATAATAAGTCAACAAGATATTATGGAATTATGTCACAAATTGTGGAACTCCAATGATTGAGAAAATCTACGAATGTGTTCCACTAATCAAGGGAGCAGATCCACCAATCAAGGGAGAAAATCCACTAATCAAGGGATTTCAGTGGGAAAAGCTTCCTCCATCCATGGAGAATGATTCTCAATCATTTTGTATAAGTACCAAGTCGAATTTTCCTCTAGGGAATGGTTGAGAAATTTTTTTGTTTGAGTATGTCTTAACTAGGTTTGGTTTCCCAAAAGTGTTGATGAGCAACAAAAGTACATCTTGGCTTGAAGGGGCCTAACCTAGGTTTAGTGTTAATTAGCCAAACAAATCCCTACACTATTGGCCCTTTCAACATCAGCCTATGGAGTGCGGACCGAAGTCTCACCTGAAGAAGTATGTGGGGATGCTAGAACCAAGTTTCTGCACCCTTAGATGGTCGTGATGTCAGTTTATTCTTCTTATTCCTCCCTTCGTGCACGTCACTTAGCTCTATGGTTCGCCAAAATAGCCGCTTGTTCCACCCTTCAATACCTTTTTGAAAGGGTACAATCAACCTTCGCACAACCCTAACATGCTACTCAGGTACTTTCGCGCTGCTATGGCAACGTACTGTACAGATTCCCAAATTAATCTAAGTGACTTTCTTATCTTTATCAAAAAATTATAGTTAACTCCGCGTAAACAGATATCCATAATTGAGTTCAGTTTTCCAATATAATTGCATTCATTCCCGCATCATATAATCATAATAAAGGAAATTCATACATAAGACGAAAAGATGCATTAACATAACAAAGACACAGAAATTGCAAAATATCTCTTTTTATTGATGTCTTCCAATTGATTACAGACTCTATTCACCCTGTGCACATAGATGTAAGGGTCTGCGCACTCAGTTGTGGACTTCTACCCTAGGCCTCTGCGCAATCAGCTGCAGAGCCTCTACCTATGCTATGGCCCAAGACTTAGACTTCTTACTTCAGAGCTACGACTCTTTTACATGGTTTCCCATTGTCTCTCCTAAACTACTTAGAGATTAGCTCTTTTTATACAATCCCATGGTCCGTGGACCAAGGGAAAATCTCTGACAACTGACTTTACTTTACAAAACTAAGGGCAGACAACCCTTTATGACTTATGACACCTTCGCACTCCATGACCACAAAATGCAAAGTATTTTACAATTTTATTACAAAATTTGAATCAAACAAGAGCTTTTAGCCCAAAAACTATCCTTGGGGGATCCTGCTCCCAACAGGCCCCCAACACAAACGTCATGACTCACCCTTGAGTCACTCAGTAGGCATGGAGATATTTCTATGAAGCCCTTCCAACTTGACTCGTATGACTGCTACCTTGGTCGTGCACTGAGTTGTCACCTGCTTTGCATCTTCCACTGTCTGCTCGGTCATTGCTCCTGCGCTGTTAGCCTGAAGCTTTTGTTGCATTTCCTGCAGAGCCACAAGCTTGCCTTCAATATTTCCTGTGATTGTGTAAGCCTCCTCCAACCAGGGCTTTAGTCTCACCTTCAATACTAGTTCTTTGTGCAGTGCAGCGTCCACTTATTCTTTTAGCTGCTTGGCCTCCTACAGCTTGGCTAGTCTCTGTGTCAGCGTAACGGTTCGCATTGTGCCCTTAACCTCATTGTAGCATTGTTGTGGCTCACACGCTTTCGTATCTAGCCTTTGTATATTGGGGTCCTCCTACAAACTTGTCAGGACCTCAAATGACTGCTCAAACAACTGCGTGTAGTCTGCTACTACACTATCCACCGCTGCTACTTCTTCTGTGACAACAATCACCCACTGTTCCTTCACTTCTAGCGGAGTTGAAGGTTGGGCCCTCAACTATAGTGCTATGATTTGTAGGTTCAACTCCAACTGAACCCACACCATCTCAGTCTAAGTGTTGCACACCCCTGTGGCCAACTTGCAGATGCGTACCTTGACTGGTTCCTCCTCCGAAATGGCCAACTTTGGGACCATTTAGCATGCCTCCTCAATGACCTACATAATCCACTTGCTCTGATTCGACACCTCAGTCTCAGCGGTGACGGAAAAATTTCTTAGTAGGGCCATCTGCTCAGTGTTGATCCATTGTTCACTGATCACCTGATGGGCGCGGTGCTATCAGGCCCTTAGTTCTACAATTACTCCATCCTGAAAGAGGTGGAGTGCTTCACGCGAGAGCACTACTAGGTTCAACCCTACTCCCTTGAGTGCATTGAAATTGGGCCTATCAGTCTCATTCTCTGAGGCTAGTGCTCCATCTGGCAGCACTATCGCATTGGAAGCCTTCATGCGCAGTATATCAGTAGCCTCTAAAGTGTCGATAGCCAGGCTGGTAGATATCATGCCAACCTGCGTCGTGCGGGTCTGGAACTCCTATAACCCTATCTAGATGGCTCGCAAGATGATCTACTGCTACTACTCAAATTGTTGCAGGGCCTCCAAAGTGACATCCCTAACTGTGTCACCAATATCATGTAAGTCACCCTCTGTTAATGTGATGGGGTCCAGCGAGGTCTTGGTCACCTTTGATTTCTTCTTGGACCATCCCTTATACAGCTCTCTTAGGCATTTGATGTGGGAGGATGTCTCTTGAGGGTCCGTGATGTTTCTTCCTCCATCTCAGGTGAAGGAAACCTCGTGCCTTTTTTAGAGCCCTGCTCTGTCCCACCTATCTGCTTCCCTATCTACTACATGGCCTCGCACTCTACTTGGGCCTTATCAACAACCTCCTTTTTCCTCTTCTCGGCTAGTTGTTCCATCTTAATATTGGCCTCTTCCTTCTTCTTCTGTGTGGTGGACTTGCTCTCGTCCACCGCTAAGTCTATGGTAGTACACCACTCCGCCGACCACTGATCAAGCACCGCATCAATGGCATCATCCATGGCCAAAATACGACAAGTCATACCATTTCTACATAGGGTCCTTCCATGCCCTGATGGTGTTATAGACATTTTTGTGCCTTACAGCATGAAGCATGAAATGTCAATAATCTGAGGGATCCAAAGTCCCTAAACATGTTGTTCCTACCCCTAGAGGAACAAGGTTAGCAAACCACAGCACTGAAAATCAGTTCTCCACCTGAAAACACTCAAAAACAAGCTATTTCTGGATCATGTCAGCTGCTCCACTGAGCATCTGCGCTAAATGTCAACTGCTCCACTCTGTACCTGCGCTGAATGTCAAAAGCAATGAAGGCTACCTGCGCTGGGCGAGATTGGCCAAGTGGCACAGTCATTCTGCAAGGTGTCAAATGCCCAGGAAGCTTCCAAAATGACACTTGGATCAGGGAATTCGCCTTGTGATGAGTAAGAGGATCTAGATCTCCAAGTGGAAGCAAGAAACTCCAAGTGGACTCAAGAACTGAAGTATAACTGAAGTGAGAGAGGACACTAGTCAGCTCCATGCCAACCTCAAGCTGACTCATCCTTTCTCCAAATCTCCTATATATAGAGCTATCTCATGAGGTCTAGGAGGGCTGGAATCTTGTGAATGTAAGGAAGTGCTGTTGGTTTGAGTATAGAACTATTGGGTGATTGCTTTGAAGGAGGTGAAGAGGAGATTTCTTTCTGCTGGGAGGTGTTGCTGGATTGGGCCTCTTATGGTTGTAACACTCTCAGAACTTTACTTCTTCCATTAATAAAGCATTTGAGGTTCTTCTATATGCATGTGTCTCTGTGGCGTATTGATGCTTGTATATTTGATTTATTCTAATCCTTGAATCAATTATGGATGTATGCTTCTTGTAGTTTCCCTTTCTTGTGCTTTTGCAGGATCTTTGTGTAGCTGGGCCAGTGAAAGAGCAAGGAGCTGGGAGCAAGCAGCAAGGAGAGAAGATTGGATCAAACATTAGCGGAAGACAACGGTTAGTGGATCTCTTTCTCCCCTCTCTTACATCTCATAAAGAAGTAATCTTGAATAGTTTTGCATTCGGTTGTTGCTGAGGTACTATCACCCTTAGAGTGGGATAGGGTCATTCCGTATTGGATACTTTTCCCAACAACAAATTGGTGACTCTGCTGGGAATCGTATCTTGTTGGTTGTTTGTGTTTTTGCTATTCATTTCATAAACAAAGGGAGTACCGAATCGAACTGTATTTGGATCCTTCAAATACAAAGTAGAGGGCAGCTACTCTAGCTCAGTTTCTGGGCAAGTCTATGATTTGAAGAGCTGATCCACAAGGACTCTAATAAGCTCTTAGTGATAGCTTTTCATCCTCCTTGTCATCCCTTAGTGTGTCCTTGACTAATAGCTTCTGATTTGAGCAAAAACTGTGAATTTTTGAGCAATCTGTGACCCGGAAACCAAGAGAAACGAAAGTTTCGTTCTTCAGTGCAGGTTGTACAAAGGCTGTCTGCATTTCAGCGCAGTTCCCGAAGGGGCTACCTGCGCTGAAGGTCAAACAGACAGTGTCCCACCTGCGCTGGACCAGTCTTGCTTTGTGCTATTGGGGTTTCCTGCTGTTTCTTGCCCTGTTTTCACTCTTGTTTTGCTGCCTGTTACCAGTCAATGTGCCTATCTGAAACCAACTTTCCTTGCCACTATTCCGCCTCGGTTGTATAAAGAAACTGTGTTTGTTCTTTGTGTATTTCTTATATCATTTACAGTTTCCCATAACGAAAGTGAACTAGTCTTGCTGTGACCTCTTAGATCTAGACCTGTGATAAAGTGTCGTTTTGATCTTAAGAGTTAGTTTGTTTGCTGTTCATAGCTGATTGAGCTTTTGCTTTCGTCATTTGGTTTGAGTTTATATATTTCTAGTGTCGAAACAAGTAAATCTTAAGGTGTCTTTTGATTTTGGACGAACTTGTTTGCTTTCACTTGAAATTGAATTCAAAATTATACAACAACTTTCTTTTTGTGTCGCACAAACATTAAGAAAAGGAAAAGAAATACTTGCATTTTTGCATTTTGCATATAAGTTTGTATGTTGATTTAGGGAAAAAGTGCATTAGCGAGTGCTCTTTGATCTGTGTGAAAAGATTTTGTCTCTCTTTTCCCTCAGTAGTTAAGATTTTCATAAGTCAAAAAGATTGAAAAAGCTTGCTTCTCATCTTAGACTGCATTTAGGAATTTGTATCAATACATCTCGTGGTGAACCTTGAAAGGCAAACTTTAAAAAGATCAACTTAAAATATATTGAATGAACCTAACAACGCTTTGAAACATAACGCAAACATCTAGAGGCCTAAGCTAGAGACGTGTTCCAGCGTCGTTAAACGTAGTGACTGTCGATCTCGACGAAGGTGGGTGATTCCTCCTGAGAGTCGGTGGCACTAATACGGACTTGTGCTCCCACGTACCGTCGCGTATATATTGGGAGACCCCTATAGGAAT
This sequence comes from Pinus tabuliformis, assembly GCA_031772625.1. NCBI lineage: Eukaryota > Viridiplantae > Streptophyta > Pinopsida > Pinales > Pinaceae > Pinus > Pinus tabuliformis. The sequence goes on from CM062813.1 coordinate 878,203,321, forward strand.
AAAGCCTTTATCCATAGGAAACCGTGTCGGTCGCCCTACTGATCACAATGCAGTGAACACAGCATTCACGAAGATCGACCACTCGTACCGTAAAACGTATTCTGTGGTTTTGCGAAAGGTTTGGCACACCCTCTGCCTAGATCTCCAGAGCAGTTTCTTTTGGCCTTTTTCAAACTCTATAACTGAAAAAGTCCAACTGATCATTTGTCACTTCGGGCTCGTTAATACATCGAAGGAGACTAGAGTCATCTTTAGCTTTTTCTCGACTCTTAAAAAATGAAAAAGCAAGTTGTGTCTAAAAGCGTCTAATAAAATTCATTCAATTCGGAAACACAAATTTCCCCTTTTAATATTTTAGTTGATCGAGTAATCCGCAATCGTGGAAGAAAGTCAATTGAAACCCCGTCGTTCGCGGAGGCTTACGAGTCAACCATCTTTGTCCCCGGAATCGAAAACAGTACGGGCAAAGCGAACTTGTTTAACCGGTTCAAAATCCCCTTTGAAGGTTAGAACAAGTGTTCCGACTGCATCTGAGGTTCCGGTTACTCCTTACATTTCTGGAAACCCTCCCTCTATAGAAGAAGTTCAACAGCCACAGAAGGACAGTAATACTGATCCTAGTCTGGGGGCAAATACTTGTGTAACTGAACCAGTTCCATCTGTAACTGGTCCAGAAAGTTTTGTTCCCCAAACAACTGTCGCTGTCGAAGCAACCACTTCTTCAGCACCAGAAATATTTTACGGACCTGACGGTCTTCCTCTTCCACTGGGTTTGATTGTGATAGAGGAAATTGCAGAGGATCCGCAAGCAAGTACTCCAACTCATTTTGGGGTCGGGGTCACTCTATTTCCTTCATCAGAAGTTAATCCACCACAAGTGGAAGTCCCTGTAGAATCGCTAGGCAATCTTTTGGATAGACTTAAAATGTCTGAACAACCGTCATCGTCTAGGACTGTGTCAAATGACACAGCGACACCAGAAGCCCCTGCCGTCACTCCAACGATGTTTGCCGGCATACCAGCTGTCCCAACTAGCTCTCAACAGCTAGAAGGAGTCCACCAAGGGACTATTTCGATAGTATGGTCTGTTCCAGTTTGTTCATCCGGAGTAATACCCGGTAATTCTTATGTTGAAACTCGACAGATTGATCCTCATGGAGGTCAATTTGGGCCATCTAGTACTCAAGGACTAACAATCCCTCTGAGTTCTGGATTGCTACCATATGGGGGGCAGTATGCCCTTTCATTACCTCCTCCGGGAGGATATCCATATGGCAATTCTCAACAGTATTCAGGTTATACTGGAATTGCATCAAGTAGTTGGGTACCTATGCTACCTCAACAACCAAGGATTGTATATTCTATGCAACAGTGTGTACCTGTGACGAACATCCCAACCACACCGGCTATTGTAGCCATGTCGCAAGTTCAAGCGATGCCTGTTACATGTCAACCTCAGATTTCTCAGGTTGTAATGCAACAGTCGCTTGACCATGGGTCACAACCACAATCGCCAACTGGTGGGATGACACAAGTACAAACGGGTACAATTACCCCACACCTTGGTCCAATGGTTAGCATGGCGCAACAAAACATGGCGTCACAACCATGGCTTGTACAATACCAACAACCACAATTCCAGCAAGTGTACCAAGGTTCTGAGCAGCAGATCTTTGCGAACAGTGGACAACCGTATATCCAAAACGGTCAAAACCAACCACTTTACGGTGGTCAAGTCCACCAACCGTATCAGTCATACCAACATCAATTACATTATGCTGGTGTGCAAAGACCCACTGCTCAAGCGATTCCATCATACCCTGGTTACGCTTCGCCTAACCTGAATCAACAGTTACCATTCGTGGCAACTTTAGAGTTACCCGATTTACACCGGTTGATGAACGATCCGATTGCTTATGCCCCTTGGTGGCCAGCGATTCCTCATAAACTTCCGTCTGACATTCCTAAATTCAATGGAAATCCAGGTGAAGACCCATCGAATCACGTGATGACTTTTCATCTGTGGTGTTCGTCGAACACCCTAAACGACGATTCAATAAGGCTTCGCCTTTTTCAGAGGACATTGACAGGTCCAGCAGCTAAATGGTATATTGAATTTCCAAGAGCCTCTTTCGACAACTTTAGTTCCCTAGCCACGACTTTCTTAACCCACTTTCAATTACCGATAAGGTATGAAACGGGAATAGAAATATTAACCAACTTCAAACAGACAATTGCTACCCATATATCTGATCATATACATGAGTGGCGTCGTCATCATAGGATGGTGAAAACATATGTTCCCGATCAGCTATTAGCTGAATGGTTTATAAAGTCGTTACTTCCGGCTATTACGGAAGATGTGGCCAAGGGGGGAGTCGTAACAGAGGAGCAAGTGATTGCTCATGCACAATATTTGGACTTAGTTTATACTCAGTCCGGCACACTCTATGACAAAATACCTGACGCCCCTAGACCAGAGTTTTCAATTCCTCCCCCTCCTAAATCAAATAGTGACTCTCATGTCGGTGATGGCGTGATTGGCACAGCAAACGCGAAATCGATGAAGGCTTCGTCAAAGAAAGCCCGTAAGAATTCGGATCAAAATGCAAAAGAAGAAATTCTTGCTTCAGAAGTAAATGCCGTATCAGAAGATAAAGGCAAAGAAACCAATCAACCAGGAAGCAAGAAGAAGCAAAACAAAGGGAAGAAGAAGAAACAGGGTGAGTCATCCCCGAGAAAAAATTCTTCAAACCCTCCTGGAAAAGGGAAACCAAACAGTCCATGTATGATATGTGACGAAGATCACTGGACAAGGGATTGTCCTTACAAAGCTGACCTTAAAAGGTTCTTTAAAAGTTCCCAAACCTCAGCTGTGTTGACTGATCCGTTTCCCAACCCAGGTCAAAATCTGGTTGATAGTGGAAATGCTTCCCCGTCGCAAGTCCTTATGTTGTCGGTTTCGAAACAGCAGAATGATGCTTTGATTTCGACAAGGAACAAAGATTATGGTAATCCTCAGCTGTCGAACGAAAAAGGTAAAGATCAACCAAGTAGTTCGACAACAACTTCGACAGAAGTTGTAACGCCCACCATCCATGAATTAACAATAAAACCGCCAAAGGGTGTAGTACACAAGTCGACATTTAATCCTCGCGCCAGAGCGGTGCAGCATTATAACATAGTGGAAGATTTGGCCCAATCGCCATCTGCTATGTCGACCCTTGAAGTGCTACAAAATTGTCCAACCCAAAGGCGGGCATTGTTATCGGCAATTGGTGGGGTTGATCCTAAGGATTCCAATCTTGTATCCTTTGATCACAAGGGATATGATCCTCAGTTACCAGCTCAGCTAGCTTTCCTTATTCAAGTGAAAGCACTCAACAAAACTGTTCACAGAACAATAATTGATGAGGGAGCCTCGACATGTATTATGTCAATGAGTTGCTGGAAAACTTTAGGATCTCCAACCTTGTCGCACTCTTTGACGACATTAAAAGCTTTCGACGGAAGGACTTATACCCCTTACGGTATCCTTAATAACTTGAAAGTTGAACTAGGAGGAAAAACAGTAGAAATTGATGTAGAAGTCATTGATGGAAATCTTGACTATAACATCCTACTGGGTAGACCATGGATTTATGCCATGGCAGCTGTCGTGTCGACTTATTTTAGGAAGATCGCATTCCCATTTGAAGGAGGGATTACGATTGTCGACCAACAGAATTTCCTCCCTAATGGTTCACAAGTTACAGGAAGCATTCCCATGATCCATGAAAGCAACCATTCAATTCAAGATATCGGAGTAGGATTATTGAAAGACCCCACATTGATGGGAACTTTCACGCTACCACCTCCTATTTATATAGGAAATGTACCGTTTGTAGCAACCTGCAACATGATATCTTCCACGAAGGTCAACATGGATCATTCAATGGTCTTGCCCCCAAGCCCTTTAGAAATATTGTAGCAATCAATGTTTCAAGCATGGGAGGCGAGCCCAAATCAACGCTCGTCAAGCGTTTGGGTAGATAGGTCTGGAGAATATGGAACCCCATTAGATCCTTGGTCGAAAGTACATGGGACAGACGAAGGAATCTTGCAATCAATGATGATTGAGGGGGCACCATGGAATGATCACCACCATCGTTCCCTTCTTCCGGGATATGAAGAAGATACTCAAATTGACCTTTATCACCCTTCAGTTTTTGAATTCCTAACAAATACTGTAAACACGGTGGATTCCGAGCGAAACCTATCCAATATTGAAGAGACTATAGCCATAAATATCTCGACCAAAACAGATGTTGTAGAGAATATTTATGTCGGCAAAGGTTGTTCCCCTTCAGAACTGGAAATATATAACGCTCTTTTTCGCGAATTTAGAGATGTCTTTGCTTGGTCATATGATGAAATGCCAGGCATTGACTCGAGTATCATTGAACATGAAATTAAAATGTATCCTGATGTCAAACCAGTAAGGCAACGACTTCGGCAAGTGCACCCGAAGAAAGCCGCTGCCAAAAACTCCTCCATGCTGGATTCATCTACCCGGTTCCTCTAACCGATTGGGTATCGAATATTGTCCCTGTTATGAAAAAACAAGGGACGATTAGAGTGTGTGTCGATTATAGGGATGTAAACCAAGCTTGTCCTAAGGACAACTACCCTACACCCTTCATCGACCAGATAATTGATGAATGCGCCGGATGTGAAATCTTTTCATTTATGGATGGATTTTCCGGGTATAATCAAATAAATATCCGCCCATAGGACCAGTCAAAGACTGCATTTATTTGTCCGTGGGGCACATTCGCTTATCGAAAATTACCCTTTGGTTTAAAGAACGCAGGGGCGACGTTTCAGAGGGCAATGAATTATGCCTTCCATGACATCAAGAACATCGTTCAACCTTATCTCGACGATCTTCCGGCTCATTCGCGAAAGTGGACTGATCATCCGCAGCATTTAAGAGCGATATTTCTACGTTGCCGACACTACAAGATAAGACTCAATCCGCACAAATGTGTGTTTTGCGTCGGTTCTGGTCGTTTACTTGGCTTTGTAGTCTCTAAAGATGGGATTCGTCTCGACCCCTGTAAGGTTCAGGCAATCATCAATTTGCCTCCACCTTCAAATTTGCTTCAGATTCAGAAACTCCAAGGGAAAGCGAACTTTCTGAGGAGGTTCATTCCGAATTACGCAGAACTTGCTAAGGGTTATACTCGTCTTTTGAAAAAGGATGTACCTTTTGTCTGAGACCAGGTGGCGCAAGCTTCCTTTGATGCTCTGAAAGATTGTCTAGTAAAAGCATCATTAATGTACGCCCCAGACTATCAAAGAGATTTTAACCTGTATCTGATTGCAGCAGATACGACCATTGCAATGGTTTTAGTTCAAGAAGTCGATGGAATTGAACATCCTATCTATTATTTAAGTAAAAACTTAAATGATACAGAAAGTAAATATTCCTATGTAGAAAAACTAGCGCTTGCAGCTGTTCAAGCGATTCAAAGGTTTCGACATTATGTCCTCTTTCGGAAAACTACCATCTTGTCAGATTGCAACCCCATGACTTATATACTGTCGCGACAGTTGCTGGGGGGCAAATATTCAAAATGGATAGCGATCCTTCAAGAATTTGATCTGGAATTTGTAAAATCCAAATCAAAGAAGGCCCTAGTTTTCGCAGAATTATTGTGCGATCTCCCATCATCGTCCAACGATGAAACATCGGAAGAGTCAATCGTGGACGAATTTTTTTTTTCTGATATCTGTAAGCGATGAGTGGTATGGAGATATCATAGTTTATCTCCAAACCCAAAAGTTCAGGCCTAACACCTCTCGCTCCAAACAAAAACGTATACGATACCAAGCAAAAGACTACATGATCATCGGTGATACACTTTACCGTCGTGGTGTCGATATAGTTCTGAGGAGGTGCCTTACCCATGAGGAGGCCAAAAAAACCCTGAATGATTGTCATTCAGGCGCGTGTGGGGGGCATCAGTCTGGATATGCAACAGCACAAAGAATCTTACGAGCAGGATAATTCTGGCCAACCATGTTCAAAGATTGCATAACCGCAGTCAGAAGTTGCCATGCTTGTCAAATCTTTGATAGCAAAACCAGACAACCACCCGCACCTTTACAGCCGATAGTTGCTGTTGGGCCCTTCGCCAAGTGGGGCATCGATTTCATGCAATGTAACCCCACCTCGACCGGGGGGCATGGGTATATTATAGTCGCTGTTGACTATTTTACCAAATGGGCCGAGGCGATGCCTACATTGGATAACACTGGTGAAACAGCTGCCCTTTTCTTTTTCAATCATGTAGTCACCAGGTTCGGCGTACCACAAGCTATAGTTACAGATCATGGGTCACATTTTTGCAATCACATGATGGTCGAATTAGCTGCCAAGCTAGGGCTATCTCACGACAGCTCTACCCCATATTATCCGCAAGCCAACGGACAAGTTGAGGCAATCAACAAAGTCCTGAAGCGTATGTTGCAAAGGATGATTGGGGTTCATAAAAGAAGGTGGCACCTAATCCTGTACTCAGCCTTGTGGGCTTACCGAACGTCGGTAAAGAACGCAACCGGGTTCACACCTTTTCAACTGGTGTATGGCCTGGAAGCAGTCTTACCAATCCAGTGCGAAATTTCGTCGCTTAAACTCGCAATCGATCTTCTCCCCGGAACCTCAGAAGAAGAGGCTCGTTTCTTGGAATTAATCCAGTTGGATGAAACCCGTCGTGACGCCGCTTTGGCTAACGAAGCTCATAAGAAACGAGTCAAGGCTCAGTTCGACAAAAATGTCAAACCCCGTGTCTTCTCAGAAGGTGATTTGGTCCTGCTTTATGACCAAGAATCCGATAAATTGGGAGCAGGAAAATTCAAGTCCTTATGGATGGGCCCCTATATTGTTAAAAGGGTGTTAGCAAAAGGAGCCTACAAGTTAATGGATTATGATGGAATTCCACTGGCGCAGCCCCGCAACGGGTTGTACCTCAAGCGTTACTATGCTTAAATAGTAACCTGCATGCTTTTGTTGTATTTTGTTTTCGCTAAAGTGTTTGTTCTGGTCGAGTGATCCACCTTTTTCCGTTGCAGATGTCGAACCTTCTGGAGACATGTGTTGGATATGCCGACGGAGCGAGTCGTAGTTCGCGGAACCTGTCCTCCGCAGCCTGGGCCATTTTTGATCCAAGCGGCGAGTTAGTAAGTTTCAGAGGGGTATGTATTGGGCAATCAACGAATAACATCGCTGAGTATAGCGCGTTGATAGAACTACTCTCTGATGCCATCACACGTGGCATACGCTGACTAATTGTCAGGCTAGACTCACAGCTCGTAATACTACAGCTCAATGGTATATATTCTATTCGCAATCCAGCTATTTATCGCATGTTCCTAAGGGTTAAGATCTTGGAAAGACGATTTGATTCAATTCAATATCAACATATTTCAAGAAACTTAAACACATTAACTGACTCATTAGCAAACTATGTGTTAGATAGACATTTGCAACATTTATAAAAAGGACACATCATTAAAGATTGTACATATGGATCACATAAATCAACCAGAATAAACCCAAAAATCAAAATACGTATAAGCTGTTTATATAAGTTCATGCATAATGTTCTGTAACCAAGACAAAATTGGTCATATGACCTAAAAACTCAAAAAGATGCTAGGGGGTACCCTAGCCTAGTGGTGCTCATGATAGTACGTCACGGCCTGTGCAATCATGCGCAAGAGACGAGTCCATCGTCTAGGCACACCAATGGTATGCCGCTGCATCTGTAAAGGTAACTCGTCAATCTGTACATCCGGAAGGCCACGAGTAAGGCTCTCAACCTGCTCCTGCACAACTGTAAGGGTCTCAGTGTCGTCAAGATCGCGAATAAAAATTCTCCTAGCGGGCTCCCCTGCCGGGGCAGTAGCTGGCGATCTCGGACGAACTGCTGGACGAACAGGACCAATATCTGCATGCACCCAAGAGTACAATTAAAATTCTTGATAGAATAAAGCACAACAACATTATGAGTAAAAACAATAAACAGTAATATGGTCAAGGAGTTTACCAATGGCTCCCCACTGCTCGCCATCTGGTAGCACCAAATCCGGATCACCTCGGAAATCCATACCCACATATGGATACTCAGAAAATGCCATCTCCTGGCGCTCAAACCACCTAAAGAAGGCCTCAGTAAAAGTAATCTGAGGTTGACCTGCATGCCTAGACATGTGGTCAACCCACCTCTGCATGCGTGGCTCGGTCGGAGAAGGCAAGTCAAGTATGATGTACTGAGGCTGCATCAGTGTGATTTTATCCAAGGCGAAGGTAGTCAGAATAGAACCAAATCCAAAGTTATTTAGCTTCCCGTCCTTTACCTTGGTCAATTGACTTTTCATCTGAACAAGTACTGCATCACACCAGTTGAATACTTTCGGTTGGAGGCACTCCAAGGCGTGCTGCATATAAGACCTGTTGGCAACATGTAGAGCTGCGCTGCCGGCCATCCTACCAATAGTGAACAGAATGGACCTGAGAGCCCGATCAGTAATCTCACGGATAACAATCTTGCCGTCTCTGCTCGGCTGAGAACCTTCCCTGCAATACTGGCGGACATAATCTCTGGTGGAATCAGTCCCCCGGGCCGTACCTGATAAGGAAATGGGGGCACCTCGTCTTGACAATCCAGTCAAGAAGTACATGTCCTCTATGGTCAAGGGGATGGTCTTTCCCCTAATCTGGAACACTTGGTTAACAGGATCCCAAGCATCAAGCATGTACTGCAGTAAAGAAATCTGTGCTCTCATGCTAGAGATACGGAAGAACTTCAGCAGGCCACAGTTCCGCAGCGCGTTCACCGTGACCGGGTCATGGAGGGCAATCATGTCCTCCTCTTCATGTTCTCATTCTCGCCATGTAAGGGACATTTTGTTCAAGGTTCCCTGCAAAGCAAACAAGAGAAAGAGTGAATTCCTGATTTGATGAAAAACTGGCGAAAAAATCATCAAAAATGACCTTAAAACTCAGTCTTTTTGAGCCCAGCGCAGGCAGAAGGTCCTCTACCTGCGCTGAGGGTCAGACTGCCCTAAGGCAGATTGACCTTCAGTGCAGGTTTCGAATGGGGAACCTGCGCTGAACCTAGGGCGCCCTGGCAAAACCCCAGGGGCTCAGAAAGACCGGAAAACAGGCAAAAAACAGGAAAATGAAACCGCGAAAAGAAAGAGCTAGGGTTTAGTTCCTACCTGGTCCAGACGGCGCCGAAAATCGTCCGCAGAATCTCCCGGAATCAGCTAGTGAAAATCAAGGGGGAAGAGGCACCTCCAGAGCTCCAACAAACCAAATGCAAATGAAATGGTAAATGAGAGGTAAAAACACCTTTTAATGGCTTTTTACGTAGTACAAAGTGAAATATTAGGGTTATAATCTCATTTTCATGCAAATATTATTCATTTCTAACAAAGTTTGTTGCAGCAATTGAAAAAGCAGTACTATATTTGAAAAGAGAAAAGCTAGTAATGGTAAAAAATCAAAATTTGACCATATAATCGAGCAGTTTTACCGCGGAATTTATGCTCGTTAAAAAATAGAAAAGCGAGATCCGAGCAGTTTTAACGCGGAATTCATGCTCGTTAAAAAATAAACATAAGCATTGAGCAGTGTTTTGGCGCATTCAAGCTCATTAAAAAAATGAACCCATCTCGGTAAATAACCACTGTGATCGTAAATTTATTAGCCATAAAAGCCTTGGTCGTGTTTACACCCGCCACCTCCATTTCATTTGGCCAATCGTTCACCTCCATATGATTGTTTACCCATTTTGAGGAACAACTGCGAAGAGTGATTTCACTTAGCCATCCTTGTGACACTGCCGTGATTGGAAAATTCCAACCTGTACCTGGAATCTGCTGCTATCCCTGTTTATCACTTGTTCCTCAAAAGACGAGTCTTCTTTGAGCTCTTTTCGTCTGACTCGTAAAATATGAAAAGTTTGCCGAGTTTTGGCCTTCCAGCTCGTTAAAAGGACCGGAAGAGCTATCCCTCCTCTAGATTTTAATCTTTTTGGACCGGAGGGATTATTACACAAAAAGGTCGAGTGCTTGTTTTATTCGGCTCGTTAAAATTATCGAAAACTCATCCCTTCTGTATTGTTTTATACCTTTTCGGACTTAAGGGATTAGATGACGAAAAAGGAATTTTGGAGTTAACTTTCTGTACCTTTTCAGACTCTCTAAAAATGAAAAGGACCGAGTTTTCCTTGTCGTTAGACTCGTTAAAATGATTAAATAGCGACAAACTTGTCTTTAGACGAGAACGAGTTTCCCTATCGCTAGGCTCGTTAAAACATAGTGATGGGCTTGCCCGAAGGGCAGGTTATAGAACAAGCATATGTTATCCTCCTCAAGCTTGACAAAAATAAAGAGGTACTGGTCAGAAATGACTGGGGAAAAATTGGGAGAACCTCAAAGCTTTAATGGTAGCAAGTCGCTCTTGAACATGACACTTTGTCCTCCGTATCGCATCGGGTTGGGTTGTTTCATTCACCGGTCTTATCTCCATGGTCCTCGCCAAACCATCCACATTTGGGGTAATGCTACTGATCCATCACATCAGTGTCGTTATATGTTCAAGAGATGTGTTCAGAAAGAGTCAACCGTGTCCCATCCACTGCCATACATTATCCTTCATCCACCCATGATCGCCACCCTGAATCATATTTCACAGATTGTTTTCACCTCCACTAAAATCATTAGCTCCGTTCCGTGTCACTGATGTGGGATTCATTAAGGCCCTCCTTTGACGGATCGCTTCTTGTCGACTTCAGCTCATTATCCAAGAAGTTGATCTAGGAACAAACCCCCCAGTACTTTGAAGCTTGCATGCCTCAATGGCAAGTTTCTCACTTCCGGCGACAGGTATACATCAATGACCTTCGACCAGAAGATTTTGCGTGGTGTTCGACGCCAAGTCCTTTATTCACACCACGTGAATTGTACTGCAGTACCTTGAGGGTCATTATCATTATCGGTGATTACTCTCGCGCTTGTTAACGGTTTACATTATTGACCGGTAATCAAGCGATGTCTTTCCATGTTCGACTTCAGCGCAATTCTCACATGGATCGACTTGTACTTAGAGTGAAGATTGAACGAGTTTTGAAGACCCCGGATCTAGTTTCATCCATCCAGGCTGCGATATATATTCAGGAAATATAAAGACATTTGATATGTACATCATTGCAACAGATGGTCATCCTACTCAAAGGATGATAATTTCAGCAGAGAATTATCAGTCTACCACCAGACGATCGTCTGTTCTATGTACCAAAATGAATTTATAAAGCTGAGCATGGGAATGCCTGCCTCAGCTAGATCATGAAAGCAGAATGAAAAATAATGTATTTTATTGTATTTTATTACAGGGCACCTCTCAGCGATTGAATGAACTTCGGATCCTCCTGATAAAGCATTTCACCCGATAAACGACCTCATACTTTAGGGGGCAACTTTTATAGACATTTTTGTGCCTTACAGCATGAAGCATGAAATGTCAATAATCTGAGGGATCCAAAGTCCCTAAACATGTTGTTCCTACCCCTAGAGGAACAAGGTCAGCAAACCACAGCACTGAAAATCAGTTCTCCACCTGAAAACACTCAAAAACAAGCTATTTCTGGATCATGTCAGCTGCTCCACTGAGCATCTGCGCTGAATGTCAACTGCTCCACTTTGTACCTACGCTGAATGTCAAAAGCAATGAAGGCTACCTGCGCTGGGCGAGATTGGCCAAGTGGCACAGTCATTCTGCAAGGTGTCAAATGCCCAGGAAGCTTCCAAAATGACACTTGGATCAGGGAATTCGCCTTGTGATGAGTAAGAGGATCTAGATCTCCAAGTGGAAGCAAGAAACTCCAAGTGGACTCAAGAACTGAAGTATAACTGAAGTGAGAGAGGACACTAGTCAGCTCCATGCCAACCTCAAGCTGACTCATCCTTTCTCCAAATCTCCTATATATAGAGCTCTCTCATGAGGTCTAGGAGGGCTGGAATCTTGTGAATGTAAGGAAGTGCTGTTGGTTTGAGTATAGAACTATTGGGTGATTGCTTTGAAGGAGGTGAAGAGGAGATTTCTTTCTGCTGGGAGGTGTTGCTGGATTGGGCCTCTTATGGTTGTAACACTCTCAGAACTTTACTTCTTCCATTAATAAAGCATTTGAGGTTCTTCTATATGCATGTGTCTCTGTGGCGTATTGATGCTTGTATATTTGATTTATTCTAATCCTTGAATCAATTATGGATGTATGCTTCTTGTAGTTTCCCTTTCTTGTGCTTTTGCAGGATCTTTGTGTAGCTGGGCCAGTGAAAGAGCAAGGAGCTGGGAGCAAGCAGCAAGGAGAGAAGATTGGATCAAACATTAGCGGAAGACAATGGTTAGTGGATGTCTTTCTCCCCTCTCTTACATCTCATAAAGAAGTAATCTTGAATAGTTTTGCATTCGGTTGTTGCTGAGGTACTATCACCCTTAGAGTGGGATAGGGTCATTCCGTATTGGATACTTTTCCCAACAACAGATGGATAATCGAAGGAATTTGGCTTTGAATTCTGCCTTTCCCTGTAGCTTGGCATGCACCATAGGTGACAATCACCGTTTGTGATCAATGGCCATTCGGATGTTCATCTCCATCAAGATCCAAAAGATCTTGCTGTCCCTGACTCGCTATGTGTCCATGGTCACCCATAGCCAAGCGTACTTTGCTACTTCAGGGAGGTTTAGCATGACTGAAGGGAACTGGCGATCCTCTGGTAGCTCCCATGAGCACAATGGAAAACAAGAGATACGCATAGTGGAACGTCTTACTGAACTCTTGTGCTTCACGGCAATTCACCAAGAACTCTCCACAAAGGTACTCCAACCAGTTGAACTAGACTCCTTTAGCGCACTATGCTGCAAGCGTGATGACAGGCGCCAACACCTCATCGACGTGACACTTCCACATCACCTTACCTACAAGGATCTATGTGACTACCTTCATAGTGTCATTGTAGATGCTAGATATAGCGTACCCACGCGGCTTCTTCACCAGTTTAAATTTTTCCTTCATTGATTCTGCGAGAGCCTGCTTGCCCCCCTTTCTGCCAAAGATCATGGCCGGATTCTCTCCTGTATATGATAGTCATGTTATTTGGTGAATCAACCTATCTATGATGGGTATCGACTCCCCCAGCCACAGACACCCATCGTGCACCAAGAACAACAGCTGCTTGATGACCAAAACTGCCATCGGGGTGCAGTTGTAGTGTGGCATGATGGGCCTCTAAATTAGACATAAATTAAGGTCCATGCCTCTAATTTAAAACATAAATTAAGACCACTGACCATCCTTCAGCACATTAAACCTCTCTTTTTGCATTAGATAATTTATTTTTAACTTTAATATATTCAGTTTATGAATAATTGAATATTTGTGCCTAATATTATTTATTTTTGTGGAATATTATGAGAATATTGGGCAGATTATGAAGAGTTGGAGGAGGATATAATTTAGGGACTTGTTCCATACTACTAGAGGATCAATAATAAATAATAATTCAACAAGATATTATGGAATTATGGCACAAATTGTGGAACTCCAATGATTGACAAAATCTAGGAATGTGTTCCACTAATCAAGGGAGCAGATCCACTAATCAAGGGATTTCGATGGGGAAATCTTCCTCCATTCATGGAGAATGATACTTAATCATTTTGTATAAGTACCAAGTCTAATTTTCCTCTATGGAATGATTGAGAAATTCTAGGAATGTGTTCCCTGCCAATTAATGAAAATTCCTAGTATTTGGGACTAGATCCACTAATCAAGGGATTTTGGTGGGGAAATCTTCCTCCATTCATGGGAAATGATTCCTAATCATTTTGTATAATCACCAAGTTGAGTTTTCCTCTACAGGGGATATTTTAAATAATGTTATTGTGGAGAGAGCTTGTATTTTTTCAGCTCCATTGTATTTTCTTGCAGGGATGTAATTCTATTGATGAAAATAATGAAAATTGGTGTCATGTTCAGCTTCTAAATATTGTTCTCCTCCATAGGTCTCTCAGTTTCCTTGGGATTGGTCATCCCAGGAGTCTCAGAGCCCTTTTGTATCAATTTCTTTCCTTCTTTTCATTGCTTATTCACATGCATCTCTAGTTTTTATTTCTTTCTATTTCTGCATTTAGTAATAATGATTTCTTGTTGTAGGATTGAGTTAAATGGTTGATGTAAGTTATTTTTTAGGATCAAAAGCACTATTTAATCCTTGGAAAATCTTTGGAATTTTATAATAATCATTGAGTTTCTTGGATTAGTCTTCTTATTCCCAAATCTAGATTGTTGGACCTCCTTTTTATCAAAGAACAGTAAAGTTCTGCTATTTTTTAGAGCATGCTAACGAGCTTTAATTGACTTGATTCCACTTTCATTAGATCACAAAAACATTCTAGTTCATAACACAAATTACCCCATTTCATTTTCACTAGTTCTCGAATTTCTAGATTTTTGACTAGTAATGTTTTTTTTTTTTTTAATGGGTTAACATAGGTATTTTTGAGTGATTCTAATTGGAATAGGGACCAAAGACATCCTATTTAATAAAAAAAAATTCCAATCCAATTTGGATTTGATTTTCTTGTTCATTAAACCCTCACCAATTTCATCATTTCACAAGGAAACTTCTCCAAGCTTTTTGAGTGAATCCATCCATCTCTCAACTTTGGTTTTGAGTTCTGAGTGATCCTAGGAATTTTCCCACTCCATTCCACCCATAACACACCTTTCCTAGGCCTCTCATCACATCCAACACCTCACATTTTTCTCTCAGCTGTATCTTGTAGGTTCACATGTAATTCCTACAGGATCATCCTGTAGGTTTTCCTGAAATGGCGTGTTTTGAGGCCGAATTGAGAGAAAACCACTAGGAAGTCACCAAAAGCATCCCAAGGGTCTCCCACACCATCCAACCATCTCCTAACCCTTCCATCCAACCTCCAACATCCATAATTCACCTGCCACATCACCAAAGGAAATTAGTTTGCATACTTGATTTTGCATGAAAAGACAAAAAGACAGAAACATATTTATTGTAGTCCCTTTACTTACACATTAGTGATGTTTGATGCTTCTTACTTCCATGCTTAGATAGTAGCATTTGGTTCATGATAATTTAGAATTATTGCAAAGCATAGTTTCTCGACAATTAATTAGGAAATGGTGTGATTTAGCATTCAATTTTCGTCTCTTTCCTTGTACTTTCTTTCTTGCAATAGGTTAAGGTTCCATTTCCAACATTTCATTTTCTGCGATTAGTTTAGGATTTGACTTCAGTACATGCACTCCATTACATCATGACAACAAATTAAGGACACACTGTATGCTGCACATATAGTGCTGACACCTCTTAACTTTGTAAGAACCCTGGGTTGATAATTAAAGTCGGTGGCCTTGGGTGTTGCAACATTCTTGTTACAATATCGAGGCCCATCACTTTTTGGTGCCATTGCTGGGGAGGTGTCAAAGTATGCATTGTTTTCTTCCCTAGTTGATTCATTTCTTTTTAATTTTTGCAAAAAATAAAAAAATAAAAATTCATTAGGCATATTTCATTTCAAAAATAGAAAAGTGCATTGCATTAGTGTTTTCATTCAATCATAACAAGAACAAAGAAAAAATCTCCAAGACCAACCCACCCCCCAATCGATCACGTGGTGCAGTAAGAGCCACATCACCATTCACTTTTGTAGGTAGAAGAAGAATATGGAAAAGAATGTAGAAGAAATTGATGGCGATGATGACAGTGAGGAAGATCTTCTCGGATTTCCCATTTAAGATACCGATGGTAGTGTGCACATGAACAACATCCCTCTCTCTTTTCTTACAAAATTTCATGGTCTAAGGTTAGAGGATCTGCAAACCTTTCTCTTCGAATATGAGATTGTTTGTAGATCTTATGGTTAGTTATTAAAAACTCAAAAATTGAGATTGTTTCCAACATCTTTGAAAGATAGAGCTCTTAGATGGTTCATGAGTTTAGGGACTAACTCAATAAGATCATCGAATGATATGCAAAAGATATTTCTAAACAAATATAAAGATCATGATCTTAAAGAAGAAATCTTTATAATGAATCAAAGAGAATATGAGAGTCTCGAGGATCTAATAGAGAGGTTCATGTACAATGTTAAGAGGGGAAAACTACATCATTTAGGATCTAACACACTAAAAACCCTCTTGCTTAGAACAATTAGGGATGAGTGGATTTATATCCTTAATATCATGAGTAGAGGTGATGTATTTGAATTATCATTTGAGGAAATTTGTGAAACATGCAAACACATATCCAGAGGAAAAGCAAGAGTAGGTAAATCAGCATCAAGATCTATAAGTCAAGCTAAACTTGGAAATTTGTTTGATGATTTTAAAACAAAAATTCTCCACAATCTAACAAAACAAGTAGAAATGTTAAGTATGCAAGATGAAGGAAAAGAAAATGCTGGCATTTGTGTTTCAGAATCACATGATGTTAAACATTGTCCATCATTACCAAGGTTGAAGGAAGTTTATGAAGAGGACAATGGAGCAAGTCAATCGCCAATGCAGCGATGTTATGTGGCTTCAAGAGGACCATGGTAGCCTATTCAGCCTGATATGATGCAAAAGCCTAATCCAGAATTTCAAGCTTATGCACAACCACCTTAAAGTAATTGGAGCACACCCTTTCCTTAGCAACATTAGCCATCTCAACCCCAAAACTAGTCTTGGCAACAAGGTTGGAAAGGAACTTATGGGAGCCATGCACAATATCCTCAATATTTTCCTCAATATCCTCGATACCAAACTCCATGTTATCCTTACCATTCACCTCCACCACAACCACAATCCCATCCGCATCCATCTCAAATATACACTCCCACTCAACTACCTGTACCACCATTCCTAAACCCACACATTGAATTACCTTAGTCCACTTACAATGCTGAGGTACAACACTTCCAAACATCTCCTATTGAGATCAATGGTATTCACCATAGCTCAGGAAGAGTATTGCAAAAAAGAGATCATCTTGATATCATTGAAGGACCACATCCAAAGGAAAAAGATTCAAATAAGAAGACCACAAAACCATGGGTTGTGATTGATGAAGAGTAGACATCAGAAATCAGATATCGAGAGAACTCCCTCATGGTTACCATCAAATCCTCCATGTATTCAAGAGAACAATCAACAAAAAGAGGAATATTTGAAGGTCATGGTAGAATAAGATATGAAGAATGATCCAGATCAGCAAAAGGACCAAGGACATCACCACTATATTGAAATATGGTTCCAGACAGTAACTAAGTTGCAACATCACTCTCTTACTCAACTATGCTTGATCCTTTCAAAGTCAAATCATTTGGTCTCTGAATGCATACATTTCAAATTTCCACATCATTTTTTCTATCATCTTGATGTGCACATGGCTCCATTGGAAGTATTCTTATACTTGAAAGTGATTTTGTTTTTCAAGTAGGGTAGGGTAGAAAATAAATAAATAAAACAAAAAAGAAACAAAATGAAAATGAGGAGGAAAAAAATAAAAATCTAAGGTGAAAACCTTCTTAGAGGTGCTTCAGATTGGCTCATTGATTGGAAACCTCCATGAGGCGGTCAATGGGTTGGAAAAAAAGAAAAAAGTGAAAGAAAAAAATATATCATAGGTGAAAACCTCCTTTGAGGCGCCTAGGAAGACCTACTAGTTGAAAACCTCATTGAGGCGACTAGTAGGCCTAGAAGAAGAAAAAAAGAACAAAAAATAAATAAAAGAATCATTGCTCCATGCATACATGTACTCTCCAACATCCGCAAGCAACAAGAACAAGTTGGTACCAAAAGGAAAATTGGTCAAGCCTAGTCAAAAGAAGTCAAATTGTGACTTTCTCCTACTTCGCTCAAATGCTCCAACAAGAACAAGGACATGCCAATCCATCACCCTCATCTATTTCCACAATCCATCCATCATTCTCAAGCTTCTACCATTCAATTTTCTCACTGTCCTAAAAAACTACAGGATACAAAAACACATAGAGCAGAAATTTGTTTTTTCAATAACTTGAAAACCATGCATCCATTTTCCAAGTTGTTTTAGGGGGATATGCATATGGATGATGGTAACATGCTCAAGCAATTTTAGCAAATTCTAGTGCACGGTTTCCAAGAAATCAGCCTCCATCAACTTTAGCCATTTTTGTTGTTTCTCAATATCATGCATCCATCTAAAAAGATGTTTCATGGGGAGATTCATATGGATGATGGTATCATGCCCAATCAATTTTAGAAAATTCCAATGCACAGTTTCCAAGAAATCGACCTCCATCAACTTCAGCCATTTTTAGTTTTTCTCGAGATCAGTGCATCCATTCACCAAATGTTTCTATGGGGAGGTGCATAATGATGATCACAAAATGCTCAACAAGTTTCAGCTCAATCCAGTCTACCATCTAGGAGAGATGGAGAAAACAAGTCATTTTCCTATAAACCTACAAGATACAAAACAACACCTACGAGATTGACAGTGAGTAGGTTTAAAGGAGATCCAGAGGTCAAAGAAGCTCCTCCAGAGCTTAGTAGTAGAATTAGGATCATCGGCATCACCATCTAACACCTGCACATCAACATCAACTCAACAGCAGCATGCATGTCTCTCCGACAACCACCAGGTAGGTACAAGTATGAAATATTCTTGACCTCTTCTCTTTAGCATATTATAGTTAGAAATTTGTTGTCAATGCATGAGAGATGAGGTTTTATAAGCTAAGTATTGGTCAGCAATCTCAGCCGCCTTCAGCTAGTTAATTGCAACTCACTCCTTTGTTCATGCAATGTTGAAAAGTCAAATTATGAAGGGTGATGATTCCAAGGAATGAGGATAGTGGTTAAAAGAAGAAATTTTTGCAAAGGCCAAGGTCACCACAACACTCCAAGCCCTCCATCCACTTCATATTCACTATCTATTCATCATTCATCCATCCCATTTCATTCTTGAGAAAAAAACAAAACAAAAAAAACAAAGAGAGCATCCTCTCCATTTTCATGAAATTTCCATTTGCAGGTCAACAAGAAGGGCAGTCAAATACCAAAGGAGGATCACAAAGAGACCCCTATCACTCACATTTTTATTTTACCACTCATTACCATTCATTCGTCCACCATTTCTTTCATTTTTTCCATTCCCTTACTTCAGTTTACAAAGGAACTGTGTTTTCTACACGATGATCTTGTAGGAATTACAGTGACCCATAAATCCTACAGAAGATGTCCAAATGGTGGAACAAGGTAGCAAAAGGTTGATAAGGGTGTGGAAGACCTTCCCAAAATAATTTTTTTTTTTAAGATCAATTCTTGAATAAGGGCAAGAAAGCAAGCTAATGGTCTCAAGAAACAACAATTTCTCTTTGAACAAATATGTTTTTGGGCTTTTCCTTGTAGAGCTTATAGCCAATATTCTTAATGCACAAGAGAGAGGCCACCAAGGCCATGGATGTGGCATAATGAGGTCACTAAGTTGCTCAGAAGATGAAAAACACTTTGAACAAGGGGGTATGATGGGCCTCTAAATTAGACATAAATTAAGGCCCATGCCTCTAATTTAAAACATAAATTAAGACCTATGACCATCCTTTAGAAAATTAAACCCCTCTTTTTGCATTATATAATTTACTTTTAACTTAATATATTCATTAGGAAGGTTTATGAATAATTGAATATTTGTGCCTAATATTATTTATTTTTGTGGAACATTATGAGAATATTGGGCAGATTATGAAGAGTTGGAGGAGGATATAATTTAGGGACTTGTTCCCTACTACTAGAGGATCAATAATAAATAATAAGTCAACAAGATATTATGGAATTATGGAACAAATTGTGGAACTTCAATGATTGAGAAAATCTAGGAATGTGTTCCACTAATCAAGGGATTTTGGTGGGGAAAGCTTCCTCCATCCATGGGGAATGATTCTTAATCATTTTGTATAAGTACCAAGTCAAATTTTCCTCTAGGGAATGATTGAGAAATTCTAGGAATGTGCTCCCTGCCATTTAATGCAAATTCCTAGTATTGGGGACTAGATCCACTAATCAAGGGATTTTGGTGGGGAACACTTCCTCCATTCATGGGTAATGATTCCTAATCATTTTGTATAAGTACCAAGTCAAATTTTCCTCTATAGGGGATATTTTCATTAGTGTTATTGTGGAGATAGCTTTTATTTTTGCAGCTCCATTGTATTTTCTTGTAGGGATGTGATTCTATTGATGAAAATAATGAAGATTGGTGTCATGTTCAGCTTCTAAATCTTGTTCTCCTCCATAGGTATTTGAGTTTCCTTGGGCTTGGCCATGCTAGGAGCCTAAAATACCTTTTGTATCATTTTCTTTCCTTTTTTTCATTGCTTATTCACATGCATCTCTAGTTTTCATTTCTTTCTATTTCTACATTTAGTATTAATGATTTCTTGTTGTACGATTGAGTTAAATGATTGATGTAAGTTCTTTTGCAAGATCAAAATCACTATTTCATCCTTGGAAAAGCTTTGGAAGTTCATAATAATCATTGAGTTTCTTGGATTAGTCTTCTTATTCCCAAATCTAGATTGATGGGCTTCCTTTTGAGTGAAGAACAATAAATTTCTTCTATTTTTAGAGCATTCTAACGAGCTTCAATTGAATTGATTCAACTTGAATTAGATCCCAAAAAAATTCTAGTTCTTAAAAAAAATTACCCCATTGCATTTGCACTTGATTTGGTTAGGCATTTTTTAGATTTACTAGCTCACTAGTTCTCGAAATTCTAGATTTTCGACTAGTAATGCTTTTTATTTATTTTTTGAATGGGTTAACATAGGTATTTTTGAGTGATTCCAATATGAATAGGGACCTAAGACATCCTATTTAATAAAAAAATTTGTTCCATCCAATTTGGATTTGATTTTCTTGGTCATTAAACCCTCACCAATTTCATCATTTCAGAAGGAAACTTCTCCAAGCTTTTTGAGTGAATCCATCCATCTCTTGACTTTGGTTTTGAGTACTAAGTGATCCTAGGAATTTTCCCACTCCATTCCACCCATCACACACATTTCCTAGACCTCCCATAACCTCCAACACCTCACATTTTTCTCTCAGATATATCCTGTAGGTTCACTGTGTACATCCTATAGATTTCCTGAAATGGACTGTTTTGAGGCAAAATTGAGAGAAAACCTCTAGGAAGTCACCAAAACCCTCCCAAGAGTCTCCCACACCATCCAACCATCTCCTAACCCTTCCATCCAACCAACAACATCCTTAATTCACTTGCCACATCACCAAAGGAAATTAGTTTGCATACTTGATTTTGCATGAAAAGACAAAAAGGCAGAAACAAATTTATTTCAGTCCCTTTACTTGCACATTAGTGATGTTTTATGCTTCTTACTTCCATTCTTAGATAGTAGTATTTGGTTCATGATAATTTAGCATTATTGCAAAGCATAGTTTCTTGGCAGTTAATTAGGAAATGGTGTGATTTAGCATTGAATTTTCATCTCTTTCCTTGTACTTTCTTTCTTGCAATAGGTTAAGGTTCCATTTCGAACATTTAATTTTCTATAATTAGTTTAGGATTTGACTTCAGTACATGCATTCCATTACATCATGACAACAAAGTAAGGACACATTGTATGCCACACATATAGTGCCTGTTAGTGTCGGTCTTGAAAGCCCTCCATTAGTGATCAAAGATCTTTGCATTTGCATTAGTAGGTGCCTCATCAGTGTCAAAGTTTGCATCCCGTTAGGCATGCCATAAGTTATAACCCTGATGGAGGAGCTGGTCTATTCATACCCCTCTTGGCTTTGCTGGATCAGGTCATATCAGTCATTGAGTTTTTCAAGCTTGTCTTGATGTGTCTTAATGTTAGAATTCTAGGTCTAGGGTTTTGGTCATTTGTCTCTGCAAGGTCATGTCTCTGAAAGTCCTTGAGTGACCAGCAAGCTAGAGGGAGGATGGTAAACATGTTTCTTTGATATTTTCATCATGTACAGTTCATTTCTAACCTTGGATTTAAAAACTCTGTTTTTAAAGCTAAGGTCATGATAAATTTTGTAAAAAGAATGAATTTCCAAAAAGTCTTCAAAAGGCAGCAACAACCCTGGTCCCCTTGCCACAGTCCTTCAGATGATCTACCTGCAAGAAGAAGCAAGTCAAAGCACTCAAAAAAGTCAACTTCAGGATAAAGGAAACCAAGAAAATCAGTGTTTTAAAAAAGTGTCAAAATAGACTTTATAAAGTGGGTTTATGGATGAAATTTTTTCAAATGAAGATTATAAAAGGTAATATTCCCTCCTTTCACTCTCATTGTGCATTTCAAGCTTGCAAGAGAGATTGTGAGAGAGTGATAGGTGAAAGAGGCAAAAACACAGTGATTTCGGGCAGTTAGCAGGTGCGCTACCCGTTCAAGCCTGTGCGCGACCTGTTGGGCGGTGCGCGACCCATCCAGGGCACTCCAGCAGTGTAAATTTAATACGGGCGTGACCCGTTGGGCTGTGCGCAACCCGTTGGGGAACCTGCGCGACCCGTTCAACTATCTGCAATCAAACTTCAACCAAATTCCTTCATCACCCTTCAAATCTTCTCAAACGCTCAAGGTAGGGTCTTTACTCATTGTTTTGGAGATGGATGATGAAAATAAGCTTGTATGCTATGATTCTAACCTCACATCAAGCTAATGAAAAGACTTATATGGCTGCTTGTTAATGTTTGTAAAATGTTAGGGTTTTGTGACTGTTTCAAGTGTTTTTGTCCCATTTGGTCCCTTCCCTCTTTTCCCCTTTCATTCACAGTCATGCTTTCATCTCTGTCCCATATTATTTGTACATAAAATGTATACTTTTTCCCCATCCCTAAACTATAAACCCTACCCCTCTCCCAAGCACACAAAACCCTAATTCCCTCTACCATACACATGCAAGAATAGAACAAAAAGAAAAGATACATTTGCAAATAAAGAAAAGAGTCATGTGAAAATAAATGTTGCTGTATATCTAGAGTCATGTACATAACCCCTACATACCCTTGATATCCCCTTGTACATGAAAACCTTCCCTCTATGTTAAAACAATGTACATGTACTCCTTAAAAACAAAAATCTGCCTTATGACACACATGAACTCCTATAAGTAAATTTGGTGTATGGTGTCCCTATGTCCCTATTGATACATGTATGCTCCTTCCATGTTCATTATCATACATGTTCTTGTCCCATATGAGATGTTCTTTGCAAATGATTTCCCAATGTTAAAATGTGTTCCTATATGCATGACAATTTGTAAAGTTTCCCTTGAAATTCCCTGTTATTTTCATATATTCCCATTCCTCGTTAAGAAGTTCCCTCCCCTAACATTCCCCTCATGTTTTTTCCCCTTGAAACAGCATAGAGTTCAGCACTTTTGCAGGCAGAGACAGCAGTTCAATTTGTCCTTCAGTTTATCCACTTTGCTCCAAAACCATGTCAGATACCGAAACTTATGAGCAAAGTGATGACCATTCATCATCTACAGAGGTTGAGGAACAGAGGAGGCCTCATAGAGGAGGTAAGGGAGGACATCATAAGCGGGAAGAGCCCACTTCTTTGGCAGAGTTACAGGCTTGTCCTTTGGCAGTGAATTGCTTCCGGTACATGTCTTGCTATCAGTTTTGTGAGAGGATCTCTCAGATTCAGCATCATAGAGAGTTGGCCCGCTTGTTTGTCTTACACCTCCATGATGGACATGTCACTCTTGCAGGGGTGAACTTCATATTGACACCTGAGGTGATCTCAGAGGCTACAGGGATACCGAATGTGGGTGAGGTGTGGCCTAAGCGCAGGTTACTTGATTTTGTTCACTTTGAGCCTTATGTCTGGCCATCATTTGTGAGACTATTGACGGGTGTCTTCCCATTCAGATTTCTCCGGAGCGAGTATGCTCCCCTCATGAGACTTATCATGCATTATTTTACATGTGAGGGCAGATTTTCACAGGTGTATTCATATCACATTCGCCTGTTGATGCATTTCACCCGAGTGAGGATGATGAACCTCCCGGTCTTCCTGTTTCATAACATTCAGAGGATGGTGCCCATGTTGCAGAGGAAGACCCCGGCTCAGCAGTACAGGAGCCTTTGTCACTATGGTTTGATCCAGCTCATAGTCTCTCATCAGTTGACTCAGCAGGGCATCTCATGGGAGGAGTTCATCTCCCGTGAGTTTTTCACAGTGCCACCTCAGCCACATCAGGAGGCCATTCATGAGGAGGGAGGACCATCTCAGCAGCCTGATGCTCCCATCACCCGACATGTCAGCTCCACTCCTTTGGTCACCTATCAGAAAGGCCCAAGGGCTTTGTTTGCAGCAGCTAGGCGAGTACTATCTCCACAGCAGGTGGAAGGGGTCTCGCCTTCATCATCAGCTCAGCGAGTGTTATCTCCACATCAGGTGGAAGGGGCCTCGCTTTCTTCGCCAGCACAGGTATTGCAGAGGGGCAAAGAGCCCATGATTCATGAGGATCCAGTGATTGATCTCGAGGTCAGTTCTCCTAGCCAAGAGGCAAAGGAGATCATTCAGCAGCTCAGGGCCGAGAATGATGTTTTGCAGCGGAGACTTGAGGGTGCCCAATGGACCATCACTTATCTAGAGCAGCGGAACAAACAGCTAGAGGAGGAGAAAGTTCTTGATGAGCTTTGGAGGATTCGTAGTGACCGAGTCCTAAACCGTAGGAGGCCCGGTGATCCATTGCCTGCTGACCGGGAGTCATTGCTCATTCAGGAGAATGCTCACTTGGAGAGGTTGTTGGCTAAGGCCAACCAAGAGAAAAAGCTGCTAAGGAACATGAAGAATCACTATTGGGCGAGGATGCATGTTTGCAAGGCAAAAATGAAAATGTTCCAAAGGAGGTTGACCGAGGCACTAAAATGGAGAAAAAGGCCAAATCCACTCCGTATCTTGGCTGAGGCATCCCTCAAGGATCATGGCACTCACTAGCATCATCTACAGCACAAATCCCAAAAATTTTGGAGAATTTTGGGTAATTTTGGTATTTTTGGGAAATTTACAGGTTTTGGCTTCTCAACGGGTCTCACCCCCGGTGAGACCCTTTGTCATCGTAGCTCCGTTTTGCAAAAACTCAACATTTTTGGATTTTTCATGCAAAGTTACAAATTCTTATGGATGGATTTGAGTTTTCATGGAGTTTTGGGCCTCCAAAAGGTCAAAATACAGCCAAATTTTGACTTTCTGCCCCTTTTTTGAGCCGCAGAAGCAGTCTTTAGAGAATTGACTTTTGACTGGGAAAATGACCTCCAAATCCACAAATTCCGATTTTTTTGGAAAGTAGACTCAGAGACCTTTCCAACGAGTTATCCTGCACCTCATTCTGACATCGGGAAGGCCTCCAAATAGGGCTCCAAAGTGCGCGACCCGTTGAGGAAGTGTGCGCGACCCGTTGAGGAATTTGTGCCAGATTTTACCAGTTCGGCCAGAAAATCACTGTTTTCACCTAGTTTGATTTTTTGGGGTTCTAGATGATGGATTTTTATGTAGCTATCATGACTCAAAGACACTTTTACTCTTCTTTAACTCTTCTAGAATTTTCTTGAATGTAAATGGTAAATATTTAATGTATGGATAGGTTTCCTAGCTTATAGAGGCAAGTTGTTATGACTGCCTATTATCTAGTGCTCAGTTTAGAAGTAGTTGAAACAGCTCCTAGAAAGGGGAGCTCGACCCCTAGAGGTGGGGAAAGAGGTTAGATCATCTATATTATGCACTCTTTTGCTCATTTTCATGGTTGGACTCTTGAGGGAGGAGCTATCTTTGTATATTTCACTTGTATCTCTGCAATTTTTGGCTAAGGAAGACCAGGGTTTTGCAGTCATCTTTGGGATTCTTGTGGACTCATGTGTTGATGGTGTGTTTCTACATGTTATTGTAAGCTTTGTTATGTGATTCATTTCCTTTCTATACTGCTGCATATTAAACAAATGAAGTGATAAAGTTAGAATTCATGCTAGCCATGCTCTGCTTTTAAATTTGTTTAATTTCTATGTTTTCTGCTGTCTAAAGAGAATTCAAATCCATTTTTTGCTCTCTTTAGCTCTCTCATCTTTCTTCTTAATCATCCCTTTCAGCTAAAGACATCAATACAGGTTCCTACCTTTCACCAAAGACCCCCCTGCAGAAACTGTGTCCAATCCCCGCACCCTAAATTGCAGTTCCTCAATTTGCCACCAAAAACCCCAAAAACCCCCAAATCAACCTTCAAACCAGTTTACTAGCCTAATATCAGTGTTACCATGTTATTCATCTCATCCCATTGAAGATTTATCGAGATTGACCGGAGAGAGCCTTCTCCTGCCCCGTAGGGCTAGCTACGAGGCTGAATGGTTTGATGTAGCTTTGAGGTTTGCCTTTTCAGCCTGAGGTGAAATTTCAAGTGCTAACAGTGCCCACACCTCTTAAGTTTGTACGAACCCCGGGTTGATAATTAAAGTCGGTAACCTTGGGAGTTGCAGCATTCTTGTTGTAATACCAAGGCCCATCACTTTTTGGCACCGTTTCCAAGGAGGTGTCAAAATATGCATTGTTTTCTTCCCTATTTGATTAATTTCTTTTCAATTTTTGCAAATAAAAAAAAAATTGCATTAGGCATATTTCATTTCAAAAATAGAAAAGTGCATTGCATTAGTGTTTTCATTCAATCATAATGACAACAACAACAAAAATATCCAACACCAACCCACCCCCAATTGATCACGTGGTGCAGTAAAAGCCACATCACCATTCACTTTTGCAGGTAGAAGAAGAAGATGGCTAAGAATGTAGAGGAAATTGATGGCAATTATGACAATGAGGAAGATCTTCTCGGATTTCCCATTCAAGATACTAATGGTAGTGTGCACATGAAGAACATCCCTCCCTCTTTTCTCCCAAAATTTCATGGTCTAAGGTCACAGGATCCAGAAACCTTTCTCTTTGAATTTGAGATTGTTTGTAGATCTTATGGTTACTTATTAAAAACTCAAAAATTGGGATTGTTTCCAACAACTTTGAAGGATAGAGCTTTTAGATGGTTCATGAGTTTAGGGGCTAATTCAATAAGATCATGGAATGATATGCAAAAGATATTTCTAAAAAAAGAGAAATATAATGATATTAAAGAAGAAATATTTTTAATGAATCAAAGAGAAGATGAGAGTCTTGAGGATCTAATAGAGAGGTTCATGTACAATGTTAAGAGGGGAAAACTACATCATTTAGGATCCCTCTTGCTTAGAACAATTAGGGATGAGTGGATTGATCTCCTTAATATCATTAGTAGAGGTGACGTATATGAATTATCACTTGAGGAAATTTGTGAAACATGCAAACACATATCAAGAGGAAAGCAAGAGTAGTTAAATCAACATCAATATTGGTAAGTCAAGCTAATCTTGGAAATTTGTTTGACGATTTTAAAACAAAAATCCTTAGCAATCTAACAAAACAAGTAGAAATGCCAAGAATGCAAGATGGAGGAAAAGAAAATCCTGATATTTGTGTTGCAGAATCACATGATGTTAAACATTGTCCATCATTACCAAGGTTGAAGGAAGTTTACCAAGAGGGCAATGAAGTAAGTCAATTGCCAATGTAGCGGTGTTATGTGGCTCCAAGAGGACCATGGAAACCTATTTAGCTTGATATGATGCAAGGG
This sequence comes from Pinus tabuliformis, assembly GCA_031772625.1. Taxonomy (NCBI): domain Eukaryota; kingdom Viridiplantae; phylum Streptophyta; class Pinopsida; order Pinales; family Pinaceae; genus Pinus; species Pinus tabuliformis. The sequence goes on from CM062813.1 coordinate 878,231,130, forward strand.
CCTCATTCACAATTTCAAGCTTATGCACATCCACCTCAAAGTAATTGGAACACACCATTTCCTTAGCAGCATTGGCCATCTCAACCCCAAAACCAATCATGGCAACAAGGTTTGCAAGGAACTTATGGGAGCCATCCACAATATCCTCAATATTTTACTCAATATCCTCCATACCAAACTCCATGTTATCCTTACCATTCACCTCCACCACAACCACAACCCCATCCACATCCATCTCAAATATACACTCCCACTTAACTACCTGTACCACCATTCCCAAACCCACACATTGAAGTAGCTCAGCCCACTTACAATGCTGAGGTACAACACTTCCAAACATCTCCTCTTGAGATCAATGGTATTCACCATAGCTCAGGAAGAGTATTGCAAAAAAGAGATCATCTTGATATCATTGAAGGACCACATCCAAAAGAAGAATATTCAAATAAGAAGACCACAGAACCATGGGCTGCGATTGATGAAGAGTAGACATCAAAATCATAGATCGAGAGAACTCCCTCATGGTTACCATAAAATCCTCCATGTATTCAAGAGAAAAACCAGAGAAAGAGGAATATTTGAAGGTCATGGTAGAAGAAGACATGAAGAATGATCCAGATCAGCAAAAGGACCAAGGACATCACAACTATATTGAAATATGGTTCTAGATAGTCACTAAGTTGCAGCATCACTCTCTTCCTCAACTATTCTTGATCCTTTCAAAGTCGAATCATTTGGTCTCTGAAATCCAACTACATGTCAATGCATACATTTCAAGCCTCCACATCATTTTTTCTGTCATCTTGATGTGTACATGGCTCCATTGGAAGTATTATTATACTTGAAAGTGATTTTGTTTTTCAAGTAGGGTAGGGTAGAAGAAAAACAAAAACAAACAAATTGAAAAAGAAGAGGAAAAAAATAAAAATCTAAGGTGAGAACTGTTGGAAATAATACTGAGAGGGGGGGGGGGGGTGAATCAGTATTATCTAATTCTTTTAATAAATCTTCCTTATTTGTTCTTTGAATTAGTTTTACATGTCAGTACCATAAAATAATGAGCATGAACAAAGAAAACAGATAGTCACACCAAAGAACACAAGATGTAAGGTGGAAACCCAATGTGGGTGAAAACCACCTGCTGCAATATGTCTCTATCTTCTTTCACATTAGAAACTCCTTTTACAATGGTTTTGTACTGGTGCAGTCCTTTACCAGTACGCAGGCTGCAACCTGCAGAGAGCTACAACTCTCTCTCGTTTTCCAGTCTCTCCTGGAAGGGAGCTACAACCCCCTACTTCTTTTCTTACAAGGACCACTTTTCATAAATTTTCAAACTAGATCCATAAGCATCAAATGATCATCAAGTATAAGAGAATCACCCAGTCAACTGTAGTAACCAGATCAACAATAATAAAACCAAACCCAGAACACAGTAATGATAAACAGAGATTTTAAGAGAAGTAAGCAGCTTCACCCATGTACTGCGTGCTTACAGTAAGCACCCTGCTCAACTGCTCGCCTGCTTACGTACGCACCCTGCTCAACTGTTCGCCTGCTTACGTACGCACCCTGCTCAACTGCTCGCCTGCTTACATACGCACTGTATCCATTGAACTGCCTGCGGACCTCCGCACCTGCAACCCTTCTGTGCCTGCGTACCGGCGCACCTGAAACGCTTTGTTCCTGCGTATGTACGCACTTTTCTTTCACTGTACCTGCGTACCTTCGGGCATAGATGATTTCAAGACTTCATAAATAACCCAGACAGTCAGATCTACAGATCTGAACATGCACCGAAGAGATCTCAATCCATCAGTAGGTTCGCCTTATTTAGATCTAGACATTACTCCCAAGAGATAATAATATTTCAAATCTAGCCCTCATAAGATATTCAACACAAAACATGCTCAAGCCAAATGATCTCCTTTGCTTTATATAGGAAAGCTCTTCCTTAAATCAAGGATCAATACCACGGGCCGACACCATAATAACACAAAACCGTCGGCTAAATACCAAAGGTTAAACATAAGAAACCCCATGTGTGCTTTTCTCTGCCTTGAAATGTGTGCACTGGGGGTACGCACCTCCTGAACGGGATAACTGCGGGTATGTACACACTTTATGTAACACCGACCTGCGTGTACGCACCTTATGTAAGGTGTACCTGCGTACCCCTTATTTTCTTCAATATTTGATAGCTGATCATCAATCTCTGCTGCTGACTTGAATTACTGTGATCTATCAAGGACGCCATCAAGGACAACACTTTAGCCATAATGCCAACAATCTCCCCCTTTGGACTTGATGGCAACCTCAAAACTTCAGCTTCATTCTCCCCCTTTGACATCAAGGGCAAAGGGTTATGCTCCCCCTAAGAACATGCTCCCCCTGAATATGAACCAGATCTGCAACGAAGAACCATAATCCACCATGAAAGAGATAGAGACATATTGCAGCTACTTCCAAGATCTCCTTTTGCACATCCTCCATAATGCCAACAATGCATTATATGCTCCCCCTGAACCTGTACCATCAATCAGAAGAGGTTCAGCAATAAGATGATGCATCAACAACCCCCAACTTTTGCCTGAGGTATTCAAAAGTGTCCCTGGGCAATGGTTTGGTGAGAATATCAGCAACTTGTTCCTTAGAAGGAACATACTCCAACTTGACCTTCTGTTCAAGCACTTGTTCCCGGAGAAAATGGTACTTGATTGGTATGTGCTTGGTTTTTGAATGCATAACAAGATTCTTTGAGATGTTGATTGCACTTGTGTTATCACATAAGATGGGAATTGGTGGTGTACAAGTGATTTGAAAATCCTGCAAAGTCTGCATCATCCAAAGGTGTTGGGTGCAACAAGATGCAATAGCAACATATTCCGCTTCAGCTGTAGACAAGGCAATTGAACTCTGTTTCTTGCTGAACCAAGATACCAGTCTGGAACCCATAAAGAACACACCACCACTTGTGCTTTTCCTGTCATCCACGCTTCCGGCCCAATCTGCATCTGTATCTCTAGGATACCATAAGCCATAATTTTGAGTCCCTTGAAGATATTTGAAAATTCTCTTCACTGCCTGAAGATGAGTCTCCTTCAGATTTGCCTGAAATCTTCCAACTATTCCAACTGCATGCATGATGTCCAGTCGGGTACCTGTCAAATAAAGTAAACTTCCAATCATAGATCTGTAGGTTGGTTGATGTACTGCTGCAGATTCATCATTTGCACTGAGGCTACATCCTGTGACCATGGGTGTACATACTGGTTTTGCATCTTCCATACCATATTTCTTCAAAATCTGTTTGAGATACTTGGTTTGAGATAAAAAGATTCCTCCTTCTTTTTGTTGGATTTGCAAACCAAGGAAATATGTCAGTTCTCCTAGCAAGGACATTTCAAATTCTTTCTGCATGACCAAGGCAAAGCTTTGACTCATAGCTTCTTCATTGCTCCCAAAAATAATGTCATCTACATACACAACAAGTATTAGCAATTTGTCATTTTCAACTTTTATATAAAGATTGCTATCTGCTGATCCTTTTGAAAAACCTTGTTGATGAAGATATTTGTCCAAACGGTAGTACCAAGCCCTTGGAGCTTGTTTGAGACCATAGAGAGCCTTTTTCAATCTGCATACAAGATTTGGATCATTTCCAAGATTTGGATCATTTCCAAGAACGAACCCATCTGGCTGTTCAATGTATACTTCTTCTTCCAAGTCTCCATTCAGAAAGGCTGATTTCACGTCCATTTGAAATACTTTGAAGTTTTGAAAACTTGAGAGAGCAAGGAACATTCGGATGGCCTCAAGTCTTGCAACAGGAGTAAAGGTTTCTTCAAAGTCTATTCCTTCTTGCTACGCATACCCTTTACAAACAAGTCTGGCTTTGTTTCTAATTACTTCTCCATTTTCATTCAATTTATTTTTGAAGACCCATTTTGTTTCGATAACATTCTTATCCTTTGGTCTAGGAACTAGCTCCCAAGTGTTGTTCTTTTCGATCTACTCAAGTTCTTCATCCATTGCTTTCACCCAACATTCATCTTTGCATGCATCTTTCACATTTTGTGGTTCAGTAGAGGAGAGTAATGCCAAATAGCTTGAAGCTTCTGCAACTGTTCTTCTTGTTTGTACACCTGCTTCTTTCTGCCCCATAATCTGAGATTCTGGATGATTCTTCTGAACATATCTGGATGGAGTCTTTTCTTCTATTCTTGTTTGCTCCTCTAGTTCTTCTTGAGGTTCTTCTTGAGGTTCTTCTTCTTCATCACTCTGTCGTTGGGGGTAGCCTTCATCTTCTTCGATGTCTTCATGATGTACTTGCCTAGGAATGTATCCCTTCTCATCAACCACTAAATCAATGCTGTCAACAATTCTGCCAAGTCTTTTATTGTAGCATTTGTATGCTTTGCTATGTGGAGAGTAACCAAGAAGAATGCCTTCATCTGCTCTAGGTTCAAGTTTGCCAAGCTTCTCATCAGTATTCTTGATATAGCATTTGCTCCCAAAGATTTTGAAGTGCTTTACCGAAGGAGTCCTACCACTCCAGAGCTCATGAGGAGTTTGAGTGTTGTTCACCCAGACATTTGCTTTGTTGAGAATAACAACTGCAGCATGTGTAGCTTCACCCCAGAAAGTTGCGGGAGTTCCTGACTCATCAAGCATAGCACGAGCCATTTGTTGGACTGTTCTGTTCATTCTTTCCACAACTCCATTTTGCTGAGGGGTTCTTGTTGTAGAGAATTCTCTTCTTATCCCATGCTCTTCACAGAAATCGAAAAATTCATTTGAAGTAAATTCCCCACCTCTGTCGGATCTGAGGCACTTAATTTTGTGACCTGATTCATTTTCAACCAAGGCTTTGAAGGATTTGAATTTTTCGAATGCTTCATCTTTGTGCTTCATAAGTCCTAACCAGACAAACCTGGAGAAATCGTCAATGAATAATATCAAGTATTCTTCTCCTCGAGGTGTTCTTTTCCTGAAAGGACCGCATGTATCTGTATGTACTAGCTCAAGAGGCATGCTAGCTGAACCTTCTTTCTCTGGAAAGTTAGTTCTGGTTTGTTTTCCAAACTGACATGATTTGCATATGGTGTTGTCAGGAATTTTGATATCTGGAAGATCGCGAACTGCCTGATATTTGCATGCTTTCCTTATTTGTGAAAAGCTTAGATGTCCCAACCTCCGATGCCATAACCAATGCTCATCATCCTTGCTCAGATAGCATTGTTGTTGTCCTTCTTCAAATATGTACAGATTATTTGGAGTTCTTTTGCCTTTGATCACTGTTTTACCTGTATCAAGATCACGAACAAGACATCCATTTGATCTGAATATAACCTCGGTTCTTTGATCACACATCTGGCTGACACTTAGAAGATTATGCTTCAATCCATCAACATACAAAACATTTCCAGCCTTGACCTTTTCTTTTAACTGAGCAATGCCTTTTCCTTTTATAGTTGCAGGAGTATCATTTCCAAAAGAGACTTTCTTTCCTTTTTCTAGAGCAGAATATGACTCAAGTTTTTCTTTATCACCTGTCATATGCTTCGAACATCCACTGTCAATGTACCATAGATTTTCCTGTCCCTCTGCATAAAATGCTATCCCACATCTTTCTGTTTGTGGTTCCTTTATTCTCCATGTTTTGGTGCCTGAGGCTTGTTCCTTTTTCTGCTGAAACCTGCTCCTGCATTCAGAGTCTTCATGACCAAAGTTATTGCAAATAGAACATTCAACTTCATTTTCAAGAACCGAAAAGTTGTTATAGGTCCTTTTTGTAATCCCGGTCATACTTATTTGTTTTTGAGCTTCCCTAGTCATGATTGTTTTATATGCAACACATTGAGCTGCTTTGTGACCAAAGTTATGGCAATAAAAGCATTGTCCATTGAAGAAACTTCTGCGGTTATCGAATCTACCAGCCAATTGATTGTAATTTCTATTGTCATCTATTCTTGAACCAAATTGAGAAGATTTTACCTGTGGCTGGTTGTAGCTTTTGTTCACCCTTAAGATGGATTGCCCCTGATAGTTTCTGTTTGTAATTCGTCCCTGCTTTACCTGATGATCTTCATTGTGCTTTTGCTCATTTCTTCTTGCTGCATCAAGATAACTTTTTGAGGTGGATGCTTGAGAAGTTTCTCCATTATAGCCCAGACCTGTCTTGTTTAGTGGAGACCGCTGCACATTGATAATCTCATCCAAAGTTTCAGATCCTTTGACAAACTTGAGATTAATAGCTTTTGTTTTCTCAATCTCTTTTCTAAGACCAACAATTTCACCTTCTAATTTTTCAAGATGTTTTTCCTTTTCATCAATTTGAAATTGTAGAGTATCAATGATCATGTTCTTTTCTTCTATACATCTCTTGAGTCTAGTAATTTCATCATAAAGGTTATCCACATCTATAGCATCCATATAATCATCATCTTCAAATGCCATTAACAACTTATATTCATTACCTTGTTCATCTTCATCATTGTTTGATAGACCATCACTATCTTCATGAGTGTAGTAGCTTTTCTTATTTGCGTTCTATTTCTTGTTCCATCTAGCAGGTTCCTTTCCTTTATCCTTATAAGGACATTTTGCAGCATAATGACCTACTCTTCCACAAGCAAAGCATTTAAAAGGTAACTTACCTCTGAACCTTCCAGAACCCCTTTGAAGATTTCTGACAAAATTTGATTCTTCTTCCTCTTCTTCTGGGACGTGGCTTGCTTCATAATAATCTCCTTTGCCTGATGCCTTGAAAGCAGCTTCTCTTCTGTCTGATGGACCTCCCTTTCTCATTTCATAAGCAGTTAGAATTCCATGTAGCTGAGACATAGTAAGAATTCGTAGATTTTCCTTTTCTTCTATTGCAGATACTTTAGATTCAAACTTGGGGGACAATGATCTTAGAACCTTTTCAACCACAATAGCCTCTTTTATTTCTTCACCCAAATTTTTCATACAATTAACAACCTCATCTACCCGAAGAAAATAGTTAGCCACACTTTCATCATTATACATTTTGAGAGTCTCATACTGAATTCTGAGAGTTTGAAGTTTAGCACGCTTTACCTGTTCATCTCCTTCATAGCTCGTGACAATTTTGTCCCATATCTCTTTTGCGGATTTATAGTGCATTACCTTCATGAATTCTGATTGAGATATACATCCTAATAGAGTACTGACTGCTTTCGCATTTGTTTCATACTTCTTTTTCTCGGTTGCATCTGTAGGAGTAGCTGAAGGAAAAGCATAGCCTGTCTCTACGATGTCCCAAACTTCTGTACCAAGAGATTGAAGATAGGCAGTAACTCTTACCTTCCAATAATTGAAGTTTGTCCCATCAAAAACTGGTGGCCTGATTGATGCTTCTCTCTCGTAGTTGCTCATGATGAACGATCTACCTTCAAGCGATCAAGCTTCTCTGAAGGACCTGCTCTGATACCAATTGTTGGAAATAATACTGAGAGGGGGGAGGTGAATCAGTATTATCTAATTCTTTTAATAAATCTTCCTTATTTGTTCTTTGAATTAGTTTTGCATGTCAGTACCATAAAATAATGAGCATGAACAAAGAAAATAGATAGTCACACCAAAGAACACAAGATGTAAGGTGGAAACCCAATGTGGGTGAAAACCACCTATTCCAATATGTCTCTATCTTCTTTCAAATTAGAAACTCCTTTTACAATGGTTTTGTACTGGTGCAGTCCTTTACCAGTACGCAGGCTGCAACCTGCAGAGAGCTACAACTCTCTCTCGTTTTTCAGTCTCTCCTGGAAGGGAGCTACAACCCCCTACTTCTTTTCTTACAAGGACCACTTTTCATAAATTTTCAAACTGGATCCATAAGCATCAAATGATCATCAAGTATAAGAGAATCACCTAGTCAACTGTAGTAACCAGATCAACAATAATAGAACCAAACCCAGAACACAGCAATGATAAACAGAGATTTTAAGAGAAGTAAGCAGCTTCACCCATGTACTGCCTGCTTACAGTAAGCACCCTGCTCAACTGCTCGCCTGCTTACGTACGCACCCTGCTCAACTGTTCGCCTGCTTACGTACGCACCCTGCTCAACTGCTCGCCTGCTTACATACGCACTGTATCCATTGAACTGCCTGCGGACCTCCGCACCTGCAACCCTTCTATGCCTGCGTACCGGCGCACCTGAAACACTTCGTTCCTACGTATGTACGCACTTTTCTTTCACTGTACCTGCGTACCTTCGGGCATAGATGATTTCAAGACTTCAGAAATAACCCAGACAGTCAGATCTACAGATCTGAACATGCGCCGAAGAGATCTCAATCCATTAGTAGGTTCGCCTTATTTAGATCTAGACATTACTCCCAAGAGATCATAATATTTCAGATCTAGCCCTCATAAGATATTCAACACAAAACATGCTCAAGCCAAATGATCTCCTTTGCTTTATATAGGAAAGCTCTTCCTTAAATCAAGGATCAATACCACGGGCCGACACCATAATAACACAAAACCGTCGGCTAAATACCAAAGGTTAAACATAAGAAACCCCACGTGTGCTTTTCTCTGCCTTGAAATGTGTGCACTGGGGGTACGCACCTCCTGAACGGGATAACTGCGGGTATGTACGCACTTTATGTAACACCGACCTGCGTGTACGCACCTTATGTAAGGTGTACCTGCGTACCCCTTATTTTCTTCAATATTTGATAGCTGATCATCAATCTCTGCTGCTGACTTGAAGTACTGTGATCTATCACCTGAATGGGTTGCCATCAAGGACAACACTTTAGCCATAATGCCAACAAGAACCTCCTTGGGGGTGCTTCATATTGGCTCATTGATTGAAAACCTCCATGATGTGATCAATGGGTTGGAAAAAGAAAAAAAAAAAGAGGAAAAAAAAGATCCTAGATGAAAACCTGCTTTGAGGCGCCTAGGAAGACCTACTAGTTGAAAACCTCATTGAGGTGGCTAGTAGGCCTAGAAGAAAAAAAAGAGAGAAAAAAAGTAAAAGAACAAGTTGGTACTAAAAGGAAAATTGGTCAAGCCTAGTCAAAAGAAGTCAAATTGTGACTTTCTCTTACTTCACTCAAATTCTCCAACAAGGCCAAGGCCATGCCAATCCATCACCCTCATCTATTTCCGCAATCCATCTATCATTCTCAAGCTTCTACCATTCAATTTTCTTATTGTCCTAAAAAACTACAGGATGCTCTATTTTTCTATAGGATACAAAAGTACATAGAGCATAAATTTGTTTTTGTAATAACTTGAAAACCGTGTATCCATTTGCCAAGATATTTCAGTGGGAGATGCATATGGATGATGGTAACATGCTCAAGAAATTTCAGAAAATTCCAGTGCACGGTTTCTAAGAAATCAGCCTCCATCAACTTCACCCATTTTTGTAGTTTCTCAATATCCATGCATCCATTTAAAAAGTTGTTTCATGGGGAGATGCATATTGATGATGTTAACATGCCCAAACAATTTTAGAAAATTTCAGTGCATGGTTTCCAAGAAATCGACCTCCATCACCTTCATCCTTTCTTTGTTTTTCTCGAGATTTGAGCATCCGTTGACCAAAATGTTTCTATGGGGATGTGCATAATGATGATGGAAACATTCTCAACAAGTTTTAGCTCAATCTAGTCTACCGTCTGGGAGATATCAACAAAACAAATCGATGTCTAGTAAATCTACACGATACAGAACAACACCTACAAGATTGATAGTGAGCAATTTTAAAGGAGATATAGAGGTCAAAGAAGCTCCTCCAGAGCTTAGCAAAAGCATCAAGATCATCACCATCACCATCCAACGCCTGCACATCAACATCAACTCAACAACAACATGCATGCCTCTCCAACAACCATCAAGTAGCTATAGGCATGCAATATTCTTGACCTCTTCTCTTGAGCATATTACAGTTAGAAAATTTTTACCAATGCATGAGAGATGAGGTTTTATAAGCTAATGATTGTTCAATAGTCTCAACTACCTTTGGCTAGCTAATTGCAACTCACTCCTTCACTCATGTAATGTTGAAAAGTCAAATTATGAAGGGTGATGATTTCAAGGAATGAGGATAGCAGTTAAAAGAAGAAATGTTTGCAAAGGCCAAGGTCACCACAACACTCCAAGCCCTCCATCCACTTCATATTCACTATTTATTCATCATTCATCCATCCCATTTCATTCTTGAAAAAAAACAAAACAAAAAAAACAAAGAAAGCATCCTCTCCATTTTCATGAAATTTCCATTTGCAGGTCAGCAAGAAGGACAGTTAGAAAGCAAAGGAGGATCACAAATAGACCCCTGTCACTCACATTTTTATTTTACCACTCATTACCATTCATTCCTCCACCATTTCTGTCATTTTTTCCACTCCCTTACTTCAGTTTACAAAGGGACTGTGTTTTCTACAAGATGATCCTGTAGGAATTACAGTGACTCAGAAATCCTATATGAGGTGTCCAAATGGTGGAAAAAGGTAGTAGAAGGTTGATAAGGGTGTGGAAGACCTTTCCAAACTAAAAAAATATTTAGAACTCATCTTGAATAAGTGAAAGAAAGCAAGCTAATGGTCTCAAGAAAAAATGATTTTTCTTTGAACAAATATGTTTTTCGGCTTGTCCTTGCAGAGCTTATAGCCAATATTCTTAATGCACAAGAGAGAGGCCACCAGGGCCAGGAACTCTCCGCGAAGGCACTCCGACCAGTTGAACTTGACTCCTTCAGTGCACCGTGTTGTGAGCGCAACAACAGGCGCCGACACCTCATTGACGTGACACTTCCGCATCACCTTCCCTGCGAGGATCTATGTGGCTACCTTCACAGTGGGGTCGCAGATGCTGGATTTAGCATACCCACGCGGCTTCTTCACTAGTTTAAATTTTTCCTTCATTGTTTCTGCGAGAGCCTACTCGCCCCTCTTTCCACCAAAGATCATGGCTGAATTCTCTCATGTATGTGAAAGTCATGTTATTCAATTAATCAACCTATCCGTGATGGGTATTGACTCCTCCAGCCACAAACACCCATCATACACCAAGCACAACAGCTGCTTGATGACCAAAACTATCACCGGAGTGCGGTTTTAGTGCGGCATGATGGGCCTCTAAATTAGACATAAATTAAAGCCCGTGCCTCTAATTTAAAACATAAATTAGGACCAATGACCATCCTTCAGCACATTAAACCTCTCTTTTTGTATTAAATAATTTATTTTTAACTTTAATATATTCAGTTTATGAATAATTGAATATTTGTGCCTAATATTATTTATTTTTGTGGAATATTATGAGAATATTGGGAAGATTATGAAGAGTTGGAGGAGGAGATAATTTAGGGGCTTGTTCCCTACTACTATAGGATCAACAATAAATAATAAGTCAACAAGATATTATGGAATTATGGCACAAATTGTGGAACTCCAATGATTGAGGAAATATAGGAATGTGTTCCACTAATCAAGGGAACAGATCCACCAATCAAGGGAGTAGATCCACTAACCAAGGGATTTTGGTGTGGAAAGCTTCCTCCATCCATGGGGAATGATTCTTAATCATTTTGTATAAGTACCAAGTCAAATTTGCCTCTAGGGAATGATTGAGAAAATCTAGGAATGTGTTCCCTTCCATTTAATGAAAATTTCCAGTATTGGGGACTAGATCCACTAATCAAGGGATTTTGGTGGGGAAATATTTTTCCACTCTTGGGGAATGATTCCTAATCATTTTGTATAAGTACCAAGTCAAATTTGCCTCTAGAGGGGAGATTTTCATTAGTGTTATTGTGGAGAGAGCTTGTATTTTTGCAACTCCATTGTATTTTCTTGCAGGGATGTAATTCTATTGATGAAAATAATGAAGATTGGTGTCATGTTCATCTGCTAACTCTTGCTCTCCTCCATAGGTCTCTAAGTTTCCTTCGGATTGTTGGACCTCTTTTTTAGGCAAAGAACAATAAATTTCTGCTATTTTTTAGAGCATGCTAACGAGCTTAAATTGACTTGATTCCACTTGCATTAGATCAAAAAAAAATTCTAGTTCATAACAAAGATTACCCCATTCCATTTTCACTTGATTTGGTTAGGAATTTTTTATATTTACTAGCTCACTAGTTCTCGAATTTCTAGATTTTTGACTAATAATGTTTTTTATTTTTTTAATGGCTTAACATAGGTATTTTTGAGTGATTCAATTGGAATAGGGACCTAAGACATCCTAATTAATAACAAAATTTTTCCCATCCAATTTGGATTTGATTTGCTTGGTTATTAAACCCTCACCATTTTCATCATTTCACAAGGAAACTTCTCCAAGCTTTTTGAGCGAATCCACCCATCTCCCAACTTTGGTTTTGAGTACTGAGTGATCCTAGGAATTTTCCCACTCCATTCCATCCATCACATACCTTTCCTAGGCCTCCCATCACCACCAACACATCACATTTGTCTCTCAGATGTATCCTGTAGGTTCACTGTAATTCCTATAGGATCATCCTATAACTTTCTAGTACATCTTGTAGGCTTTTCTGAAATGGCCCATTTTGAGGCTGAATTGAGAGAAAACCTCTAGAAAGTCACCAAAATCCTCCCAAGGGTCTCCCACATCATGCAACCATCTCCTAACCCTTCCATCCAACCTCCAACATCCTTAATTCACCTACTACATCACCAAAGGAAATTAGTTTACATACTTGATTTTGCATGAAAAGACAAAAAGACAAAAACAAATTTATTTTAGTCCCTTGACTTACACATTAGTGATGTTTGATGCTTCTTACTTCCGTACTTAGATAGTAGCATTTGGTTCATGATAATTTAGCATTATTGCAAAGCATAGTTTCTTGGCAGTTAATTATGAAATGGTGTGAGTTAGCATTCAATTTTCATCTCTTTCCTTTTACTTTCTTTCTTCCAATAGGTTAAAGTTCCATTTCGAACATTTAATTTTCTGTAATTAGTTTAGGATTTGACTTCAGTATATGCACTCCATTACATCATGACAACAAAGTAACGACACATCGTATGCCACACATATAGTACCGACACTTCTTAAGTTTGTAAGAACCCCGGGTTGATAATTAAAGTTAGTAGCCTTGGGAGTTGCAGCATTCTTGTTGCAATACCAAGGCCCATCACTTTTTGGCACTGTTGCTGGGGAGGTGTCAAAGTATGCATTGTTTTCTTCCCTAGTTGATTCATTTCTTTTTAATTTTTGCAAAAAAAAAAAAAAAAAATTGCATTAGGCATATTTCATTTCAAAAATAGAAAAGTGCATTACATTAGTGTTTTCATTCAAACATAACAAAAACAACAACAAAAATATCCAACATCAACCCACCCCCCAATTGATCACGTGGTGCAGTAAGAGCCACATCACCATTCACTTTTGCAAGTAGAAGAAGAAGATGGTGAAGAATGTAGAAGAAATCGATGGCGATGATGACAATGAGGAAGATCTCGAATTTCCCATTCAATATACTGATGGTAGTGTGCACATGAAGAACATCCCTCCCTCTTTTCTTCCAAAATTTCATGGTCTAAGGTCAGAGGATTTGGAAACCTTTCTCTTTGAATTTGAGATTGTTTGTAGATCTTATGGTTACTTATTAAAAGCTCAAAAATTGGGATTGTTTCTGGCAACTTTGAAGGATATAGCTCTTAGATGGTTCATGAGTTTAGGTACTAATTCAATAAAATCATGGAATGATATGCAAAAGATATTTCTAGACAAATATAAAGATCATGATCTTAAAGAAGAAATATTTAGAATGAGTCAAAGAGAAGATGAGAGTCTTAGGGATCTAATAGAGAGGTTCGTGTACAATGTTAAGAGGGGAAAACTACATCATTTATGATCCGACACACTAAAAACCCTTTTGCTTAAAACAATTAGGGATGAGTGGATTGATCTCCTTAATATCATGAGTAGAGGTGATGTATATGAATTATCATTTGAGGAAATTTGTGAAACATGCAAGCACATATCAAGAGGAAAAGCAAGAGTAGGTAAATCAATATCGAGATCGATAAGTCAAGCTAATCTTGGAAATTTGTTTGATGATTTAAAAAAAATAAATCTTAGCAATCTAACAAAAAAAGTAGAAATGTTAAGAATTCAAGATGAAGGAAAAGAAAATCCTGATATTTTTGTTGCAGAATCACATGATGTTAAACATTGTCCATCATTACCAAGGTTGAAGGAAGTTTTCCAAGAGGGCAATGGAGAAATTCAATTACCAATGGAGCGATGTTATGTAGCTCCAAGAGGACCATGGAAACCTATTTAGCTTGATATGATGCAAGGGTCTCATTCACAATTTCAAGCTTATGCACATCCACCTCAAAGTAATTGGAACACACCATTTCCTTAGCAGCATTGGCCATCTCAACCCCAAAACTAATCGTGGCAACAAGGTTTGCAAGGAACTTATGGGAGCCATCCACAATATCCTCAATATTTTACTCAATATCCTCCATACCAAACTCCATGTTATCCTTACCATTCACCTCCACCACAACCACAACCCCATCCACATCCATCTCAAATATACACTCCCACTTAACTACCTGTACCACCATTCCCAAACCCACACATTGAATTAGCTCAGCCCACTTACAATGCTGAGGTACAACACTTCCAAACATCTCCTCTTGAGATCAATGGTATTCAACATAGCTCAGGAGGAGTGTTGCAAAAAAGAGATCATCCTAATATCATTGAAAGACCACATCCAAAAGAAGAAGATTCAAATATGAAGACCACAGAACCATGGGCTGCGATTGATGAAGAGTAGACATAAAAAATCAGAGATCAAGAGAAATCCCTCATGGTTACCATCAAATCATCCATGTATTCAAGAGAACACACAACAAAAAGAGGAATATTTGAAGGTCATGGTAGAAGAAGACATGAAGAATGATCCAGATCAGCAAAAGGGCCAAGGACATCACAACTATATTGAAATATAGTTCCAAACAGTCACTAAGTTGCAGCGTCACTCTCTTCCTCAAATATGCTTGATCCTTTCAAAGTCAAATCAATTGATCTCTGAAATCCAGGTACATGTCAATGCATACATTTCAAGCCTCCACATCATTTTGTCTATCATCTTGATGTGCACATCACTCCATTGGAAGTATTCTTATGCTTGAAAGTGATTTTGTTTTTGAAGTAGGGTAGGGTAGAAAAACAAAAAAAAAATTAAAGTGCAGAGGAAAAAAATAAAAATCTAAGGTGAAAACCTCCTTGGAGGAACTTCATATTGGCTCAATGATTGAAAACCTCCATGAGGCAGTCAATGGGTTGGAAAAAAAGAAAAAGAAAAAAGATCCTAGGTGAAAACCTCCTTTGAGGTGCCTAGGCAGACCTACTAGTTGAAAACCTCATTGAGGTGGCTAGTAGGCCTAGAAGAAAAAAAAAGAGAACAAAAAAAATAAAAGAATCATTGCTCCATGCATACATGTACTCTCGAACATCCGCAAGTAACAAGAACAAGTTGGTACCAAAAGGAAAATTGGTCAAGCCCAGTCAAAAGATGTCAAATTGGGACTTTGTCCTACTTCGTTCAAATGCTCCAACAAGGCCAAGGCCATCCCAATCCATAACCCTCATCTATTTCCACCATCCATCCATCATTCTCATGCTTCTACCATTCAATTTTCTTACTATACTAAAAAACTATAGGATGCTTTGTTTTACTACAGGATACAAAAATACATAGAGTAGGAATTTCTTTTTGCAATAACTTGAAAACCGTGCATCCATTTGCCAAGATGTTTCAAGGGGACATGCATATGGATGATGGTAACATGCTCAAGCAATTTCAACAAATTCCAGTGCATAGTTTCCATGAAATCAGCCTCCATCACCTTTAGCCATTTTTGTAGTTTCTCAATATCCGTGCACCCATTTAAAAAGTTGTTTCATGGGGAGATGCATATGGATGATGGTAACATGCTCAAGCAATTTCAAAAAATTTCAATGCACAGTTTCCAAGAAATCAATCTCCATCACCTTCAGTTATTTTTATTTTTTCTCAAGATCCATACATCCATTGACCAAAAGTTCTCTGTGGGGAGGTGCATAATGATGATGGAAACATGCTGAACAAGTTTCATCTCAATCCAGTCTACTGTCTGGAACATATGGACAAAACAATTCATTTTCCTGTAAACCTACAAGATACAAAACAACACCTATAGGATTGACAGTGAGAAGTTTTAAAGGAGATCCAAAGGTCAAATAAGCTCCTCCAAAGCTTAGCTGCAGCATCGAGATCATCAGCATCACCATCCAACACCTACACATCAACATCAACTCAGCAGCAGCATGCATGTCTCTCCAGCAACCGTCAGGTAGGTACATGTATGCAATATTCTTGACCTCTTCTCTTGAGCATATTATAGTTAGAAATTTGTTGCCAATGCATGAGAGATGAGGTTTTATAAGCTAAGGATTGGTTAGTAGTCTCAACTACCTTCAGCTAGCTAATTACAACTCACTCCTTCACTCCTACAATGTTGAAAAGTCAAATTATGAAGGGTGATGATTTCAAGGAATGAGGACAACAGTTAAAAGAAGAAATTTTTGCAAAGGCCAAGGTCGCCACAACACTCCAAGCCCTCCATCCACTTCATATTCACTATTTACTCATCATTCATCCATCCCATTTCATTCTTGAAGAAAAAACAAAACAAAAAACACAAAGAGAACATCCTCTCCATTTTCATGAAATTTCCATTTGCAAGTTAGCAAGAAGGATGGTCAAAGAGAAAAGGAGGATCACAAAGAGACCCCTGTCACTCACATTTTTATTTTACCACTCATTACCATTCATTCCTCCACCATTTTTGTCATTTTTTCCACTCCCTTACTTTAGTTTACAAAGGGACTGTGTTTTCTACAGGATGATCCTGTAGGAATTACAGTGACCCAGAAATCCTACAGGAGGTGTCCAAATGGCGGAACAAGGTAGCAGAAGGTTGATAAGGGTGTGGAAGACCTTGCCAAACTAAAAAAATATTCAAGAACTCATCTTGAATAAGGGCAAGAAAGCAAGCTAATGGTCTCAAGAAACAATGATTTTTCTTTGAACAAATATGTTTTTGGGCTTGTCCTTGCAGAGCTTACAACCAAGATTCTTAATGCACAAGAGAGAGGCCACCAAGGCCATGGATGAGGCACAATGAGGTCACTAAGTTGCTCAGACGATGAGAAAAACTTTCAGCAGGGGGGTATGACGGGCCTCTAAGCTAGACATAAATTAAGACCCATGCCTCTAATTTAAAACATAAATTAAGACATATGACCATCCTTCAGCACATTAAACCTCTCTTTTTGCATTAGATAAATTATTTTTAACTTTAATATATTGTTACACAAAATTTTGTCACTGTCCCTGTACTCCACGTTCCTTGATCTTGGTGGACCTCTATAGTGAACCCACATGCTTTGCCTTGATGGAGAAACTCCCATTATGTCCCTCTTCATAAGAATATCATTTCCCTTTTGCACCATTTCCCCAGAAACTTTTGTTTTGCCCAATTTACAAGACTAGTGCTAATGACCTTTGTCTTCCTCGCACTGATGTGCAAATATTAGCACTATTCCCCGCGCTAATTGGTGTGACTGAGTTGTGTTCCAGTTGCATTGGTTTTGTTATGGAAAGTTTTTTAAATTAGAGCTGAAGCTTCCATCTCTAGAAGCTCTATAATGGAAGTCTGGTAAATGGTTTGGCCAGATGGGGTCGAGGATGAAAGTTTGGGATCCTTTCCCTGATAATGATAGAAATACCTCAAGGGATAAGTACTTCTCCCATAAGAGGAGGATCCATCTCCCATCCATCTTTGATATTAATATATGCAACTATCGATTGATTTCCTACATGTTTTGTAATATTACATATTCTTGTCTTAATGCTTCTTGACTTTTTAAGTAGGTTGAATTGCAATTTGTGTATTATTATGTTTGTATGTTGTTGTTGTTTTTGTTTCAGGAGCTTGAAGAAGAAAGCAAGAGATTGCTGGAGCAAGAAAGTGAGGACATCATCAAGCAGGATAAGCGACCAAGAGGTAGGCCCTCTTGATTAATTCTAACCTAAGGAAATCTTCCATAGAATGTATCTGCTGTGTCTAGACCCATTATTGGCCTAGAGGAATTCGTTCATGTTTTCACTTATAATTTTACTTCACCACAAATTGGCGACTCTACTAGGGAGATCCCATCCTTTTATTTGTTTTGGATTTCATGATTTCATGATAACTTTTCTAGTTTCGTGTTTTCCCTTTCATTCTGTTTCTTTTCTCCTGCTTACTGGCCTAGGTCTAAAATCCATAGTAGCAGATGTAGTCCCTGTTTTGTTTTTTTTTTCTTAGTTCCCTTGGAAAGCATGTTTAATCGGTTAACAGTCACGTTGATCAATGCAAATTGCAGAGTAATAGTCACACTGACCGGCCTTTGGCACTTGTTGTCAGTTAGGTAGTCGCGTCGACCGCTGTAAGTGAAGACTAAAGCTAGAACCCAATCTTGGCCAATGTGTTCTTCTCTTGTGTTTTTGACCCTACAAGCCTTTTTTACTGTTTTCTCCTTGATTAGAAAGCTACTTCTCGTTTGGTTTTGCTTGCTTGTAGGCTTGTCATCTTGTTGTTTGATTGATTAAGTCATTGAGTGGCCAGTGTCACTAGGACATCTAGCTATTCATTCATTCAGTAGCTTGTGAACTCATCGAGTCTGGTTGTGGGTGTGTTCACTCCTTGAATTTGTTTTTGGTCCCTCTTACGACTTTGACCTTTTTTGCACAAGTTTGAAAAAGTTTTGTTTACTAGTTTGAACATCTTTTTCTAGCATAGATTACATTGTCGGTCTTGTGTTTGGAAAAATTGGTGTTTCGTCAATCTAAATGAACTTCCATTTTCATGTTTTCATCTGCTTGAAGAGCTCATAGTCTCGAAAATTTTTTCATTGAAAGATTATACGTAAAAGTTTGTTTTGTTGTTTCATGAGAAAGTGTGAAATTCTAGCTTGTTGCATCATTATGATTCGCATCTCTTAAAAACTAGAATTGCATCAGCATTTGAAAAGGATGAGAAATTTTTTCATTTCAAAAGGACTGATAGATAAGTGCTTGTCAGGAAATTAGGAATTGGAATGCGTTTTTAATTAGTTTTTTTTTTTAAGTGAATTAGTGGAAAATCATTTCATTTTTTGTTGATTGATTGTTTACATTTGATTGAGTAGTTTCTACCCTCTCTAGTGTAGGCATTTCATCGAATTGAAAGGGCCTTGTCCCATTTAGTTGCATTTTAGGTTTTTCGAGTAGCATCGCTAAGACTTGAAAACTAAAACTTAACTCAAGATAAACTCTAAAATGAATTCAATTTAACTAAGGTGCATTTGACATTAACGATCACATCTAGAAGATCTAGGGTAGAGATGTGTTCTGGCATTTGTAAACCTAGCAGTTGTCATTAGCTTCGGAATTAGACAACGCTAGCATGGATTTGTTCTCCTTGTACCATCGCATATATAACGGGAGACCCCACTAGGTTGCATTCCTTTTATCCTTAGGAAGTCGAGTCAGCCGCCTTGCGAACGTGATACATCGAACACAACATTCGGCTAGATTGCCTGCTCGTACTTCTTGGTTCGCCAAGAGGTATTCTACAGTTCACTCTTGCCTGGTAATCCTATTTACCTAGATCATCCAGAGTAGTCATTTGATCTTTTTGACTCATTAAACTTAAAATATCATCTGAGCACTTGTCCTTTTAAGCTCATTTCCAATCGAAAATGATAGTCATTTTTGTTTCTTTCTCGACTCTTAAAAAATGAAAGAACATCAACATGTTACACATCTTAAATAATTGATTGCCCACAATCCAAAACATCATGTTAGATTTTCAACCAAATCATGAGTTCCCTTAAAAGGAAATTTTAAAGCCTTGAAGTTATTTGTTCTATCGAATAAGACATGGTCATCATGGTTGAACCATCTTGTTCACCCATTTCCTCTTCCTCTACTCCGTCCGAAAGATTGTCCAAGGAGCTGCTTCTTGAGTTATCAAAGCCATTTGAGAACCAAAATTTTGAACTCGCAATTGTTTTAAGTGTTAAACCATTATCATCTAGTCCTCTGCCTACTTTTGATTCAGGGTTGTCTGCAGGTCTTGACCTAGAATCTCTGGATAATCACATTCGAACTCCAGAGATCTCACCGACCACTAATAATCAGCTTGGATTGGTTATCTCCTCTGAAGCCTCTAT
Organism: Pinus tabuliformis; assembly: GCA_031772625.1. Taxonomy (NCBI): domain Eukaryota; kingdom Viridiplantae; phylum Streptophyta; class Pinopsida; order Pinales; family Pinaceae; genus Pinus; species Pinus tabuliformis. The sequence continues at coordinate 878,251,410 of CM062813.1, forward strand.
TTGATGTTGTTGAGATATCACCATAGCACCCTTACAGTCTGTACGATCAACTTGGTGTTCCTTTGGAACTATCCCCTAGTACACGTTCGGTTGTTCGTTGTCGTTTGTTTCCAAACATGGAACCCGAAAGCGAAGCTCCAATCACTTCTCTGGATGAGTTTGAAGTCTCAACTCCACACACTATTGAGGGGGAAGAATTACAATTGTAGTTCCCTCCTGAGGATTTCTCTTATTCAGAAGGTATTCCCGCCAACTTTCCATCTGGCTATGTGCCTTTAGGGCACTTAGTTTCAAGCACACCTAGTGCCTCATCACTCTACCATAACTTTGTTTGGGCATTAGGTGTTAGGCCCACATCAGGTCTGTTCATCATGAAAATGACTTCCCAACTAGTTGTTACTTCAGTTTCGGTGCAACCCACCATCCTGAACACTCTTGTATCATCGATCCCAGTTACACGTCAGTCTCAACCAGCGGTTTCAAAGATTGTCTCTGCTAGTTCTTCTGTCCCATTAGTCAGTGGCCAGATTGTGCCAGAACCTGGGGGGCAAATCCTGAATGTCTCTATGGTGTTAGGTGCCACTAATGTGAGCGGCTCACAAGGTCACTTGATTGGTATAAACCAGCCCTCTTCTGGTATTATTTACAACCTTGCTGACCCTATTGGATCAAGAAATGTCTAGTACCAATAGGTCTAGAATCTTGGTGATCCATCTGGATCAAGAATGTTCAGTATCAGTAGCCCTATGGGGCTCAGGTCCGATACCAAAATTCTTATGTTCCATATGGTCCTCAAGGATTGGTTAATCAACCTTACACCATCCCGTCTGGGCAGTACATCAAACCTGGCTATGGCCAAATTCAGTTCGGTAATTTCCCAGGCACTATTCAGGTACCCTTGCAACAACAAGGATATATTTTGCAACAACCAGGGTAGTCTTTGTTACCATAATGGTAACCTTTGTTAGATCATGAGCTTTTCATGCAACAGCAAGGGCAGATTGTCCCACAGCAAGGTCACCTGCAACAACCGCAAGGTCAGTCCTTTCAACAGCTATAGTTGGTTGCACAACAGCAAATGCAATATGCTCTACATACCTCTCAACCCATACCTTCACAGGGCCAATCTCTACAATCCCAAGGACAAATTTTACAACTACAAGGTCAACCCTTGCAACAGTAAAACCAACCAAGGAAGCAGCAACCCTTGTATACCTATCAACAAGGAAAACCCTTGTAGGGATAGGGTCAAGGTCAAATCCTGTAGTAGCAGGTGCAGAATCCTCTTCTCCAGGGCCAACAGATTCAGAATCCTACTGGCAAAGGACACCAGGTACACCCCTATGTCCAAGGGAAACAAGTGTACCAACCTTATTCCCAAGGGCTGCAAGTCCAAAACCCTCTTATTCAGGGATGACAGGCCCAAAAACCCTATGTTTTAGGACAACAGGTCCCATACCCATATGTCCAAGGTTAACAGGCTCAGCAGCCTTTTAACCCATACATTTCCTATCAAAAACCTCTGCATAGTTTCAAGTTATTCAAGGTATGAATCCTCCCTTTGGTTAAGGTAATCTGCAATGGGGGAAACCTCAAATGCCATATGGCCAAAATCCCCCACTGTGGGGTCAAAATCCTTACCAGCAGGGATGGGTTCCTCCTTATGGGCCCACCTATCGACCTCCCATGCCTTTTAACACTCAATTACCTTTCATGGCTATACTTGAGTTGCCAAATGTATCGCGTCTTACGAATGATCTAATTCTTCATTCGCTGTATTGGTCTCCAGTTTCATCTAAGATACTAAGTGATTGCCCAAATTTCGATGGAAAAGCTAAAGACGATCCTCAAGCCCATGTGATGAAATATAACCTCTGGTGCTCATCAAACTCATACGTGGATGATTCCATTCATCTTCATCTTTTCTAATGAACCCTCACTGGTGCCGCAGCAAAATGGTAAATCGAGCTACCTCGAAGTACTTTTCATGACTTCAATTTGTTAGCCATGGCCTTTCTCATGCATTTTCAGCTGTTGGTTCATTATGAAATGGGCACCTATCTTCTCACATTACTTAAGAAAGACATTGTGACACACATCTCTGATCATATCCATGAATGGAGACGTAGACGTCGACTGATCAAATTCGAGATAGTCAATCAGTTACTCACTGAATGATTTACCAAATCATTCATAGCCACAATTTCTCACGATATAGCCATGGGTGGATGCATCACAGAAGAGCAAGCCATCGCTTGTGCATAGTACTTGGAACTGGTCCACTCTCAGTCTGGCACCTTATACAAATTATTACCTAATGCTCCATAGCCATCATCCAATCCCGTGACATCAAAGTCACCTGTTGTTCCTCCCATTGATGGATTTATTGGTTCAGTATCCCAGGCCCCTACCAAAACTTCCTCCAAACAAAATTCGGTCTCGAATACTCCTCCCAATAATTCATCTCAAAACCCTCCAGGCCCTGGTAAAACCTTAGAGGCCCACACTGTCTAATCAACCACAGTGGACAAATCCTCGAAAGGAAAAAAGAAAGGCAAAGCTAAAGCTAAAGCTGATGCCTTGAAACAGGGTCCTCCCAAATTGTTTGCTGGCAAATCTTCATAATGAAAACCTGAGTATCCTTGCCTTGTTTGTGAGGAGGTTCACTATAATAAGGATTGTCTATGATGATCTGAAGTTAGTCATTTGCTCAAAGGGACCCCTATTATCCTCAAAGAGCCTTTTCCATCTGAGCAAACTCAGATGGTAGACCAACCCCGATCTGCTTCCTCTGGATCTCAAGTGTTCATGATGAGCACACCCATTAATGTGGCTACTCGATTGAAAGATTATCAAACTCTAGCTCCCACAGCAGGGAAAGAAAAAGAAGCTCCACCTTCTTCTTCTACCTCGAGTTCTGGCCCTCTACAAGTCGAGCACCCTAACCCTGATTCCACTCCATGGCCACCCTCTCATGGTGTGCTACGGAAATCCTCGTATAATCCCAATGCCTAAGCTGCTCAGCACTACAATATTGTTGAAGATTTGGCTCAGGCACCATCAACCATGTCGGTTCTCGAGGTACTCCAAATCTGTCCATCGTAATAGAAATCTTTGTTGTTAGCTATCAGGGGCATTGATCCCACTGATTCTAATTTGATCTGTTCCTATCTAGAGAACCATGTTCCGAGACTCCCTCATCAGATTTCCTTTCTTATTCAGGTAATCATTAATGAAAATACCACCCACCACACTGTCATTGATGAAGGTTCTTCTACCTGCATCATGTCAACTACATGCTAGAAGGCTATTGGTTCCCCTACACTTAACCAATCTTCGAACACATTGGAAGCTTTCAACGGGTGTGATTCATGACCATTTGGTGTTTTACCCAACCATTCCATCACCCCGGAAGGCAAGACAGTGCAAGTCAAAGTAGAGATTGTTGACACCAATCTCAATTATAATCTTCTACTTGGCCGAAGTTGGACCCACACCATGCATGCCGTGGCCTCCTCTTTGTTTCGTGTGATCCGTTTTCCCTATCAAGGGAGGATTTTCACCGTTGATCAGTTGTATTCCTTTGCCTCTTCCTCATCTGATGGAAATGTTCTGTATGTCAAGCACTCTGGTGCTCCATTTGAGAGTGTGGGGGCATGTCTCTTCAAAGATTCTACCTTAATGGGAATTTTTCCACTCCCACCTCCTCATGTTGTATTTATCAACATGATCTCGGTCAAATATGATCCCTGGGTCATACCTACGCCACATTTGGTTGATGCTTGGGGTGATGTCATGCCACTTAGTCCTATCGAAGCCAATTACGTGGAAATTATTTCAGCTACAAACTCTGCATCCTTTGATTCTCATATCTTGAATACCTCTCTTGATATGTATTCTCAATCCCCCTGGCTTGGAACTTTGGAATCATCCGATCCCTTAGCCGAAACCTTCCTCACTGATGAAGGTATCATGGAAATCATGTCCCTCGAGGAACCGCCATGGATCGATATTCATCATTGCTCCTCATTCCTACCTCGCCTAATGGTCATGTCTACCTCTTTCGAAGAGTCCTCTTCTCCATTTCCACCACCAACTATTACTCATGAAGTATGGTTGGAAGGAAATTTGGGTAATATTACCCAAAAAATGTCGATTGACATTTCTATCAAACTTGATTTCGTTGAACACGTTCAGATATCTTGTTCTCCAGATGAGATCAAGACATATACTCATCTTTTTCAGAAATTTCGTGATGTGTTTGCATGGTCTTATGAAGAAATGCCTGGAATTGATCCCAGCATTGTGGTGCATGAAATACCAACATATTCGAATATGAAACTCATTCACCAACGACTTCATCCGGTGCACCCTAGAAAGGTCACTTCTATTAAGGGCGAAGTCGAAAATCTGCTCAAAGCTGGGTTCATTTATCCCATTCCCCTTACAGAGTGGGTGTCCAATACTGTCCCGGTGAATAAAAAACAAGGCATGATCCACGTTTGCATGGATAATCGAGATCTTAACCATGTCTGTCCTAAAGACAACTATCCTACTACCTTCATTTATAAAAGCATTGATGAATGTGCCAGAAGTGAGATATTTTCCTTTATGGATGGTTTTTCTGGTTATAACTAGATCAATATTGCATCCACTGACCAAGAGAAGACAACCTTTATTTGCCCATAGGGTACGTTCGCATACAAGAAGGTCCCTTTCGGCCTAAAAAATGTTGGGGCCACATTTCAACGGGCAATGTTCTATGTGTTTCATGATATTCTCAACATTGTCCAACCTTACTTGGATGACCTTCCTGCCCATTCTCGTAAGCGACGAGATAACCCAAACCACCTTCGGCAAATTTTTCTATGCTACAGACACTATAACATCCGGTTAAATCCAGACAAATGTGTTTTCTACGTGGAATCAATATGACTCCCCAGCTTCATCATTTCCAAGGATGGGATTTGCCTAGATCCATTAAAAGTCGAGGCCATTGTAAACTTACTCCCTCCATCTTCACTGCACCAACTCTAGAGCCTCCAGGGAAAGGCCAATTTTCTTTGTTGTTTTATACTCAACTACGTTAAGCTGGCTACAAGATTTACTCAGTTGCTCAAAAAAGGAGCACCCTTTGCATGGGACAAGATAGCCCAAAAATATTTCGATGATCTTAAGGCTGTCCTCATTAAAACTCCTTTATTGCATCCATCGAACTATTGTCGAGATTACTTCGTTTACCTAGCCACAGCCCCTAGCACCATAGCTATGGTGTTGGTTCAAGATGATGCTGAAGGCGTAGAGCACATGATCTACCACCCGAGTCAGAATCTACTCGACACTGAAATGCATTATGCACATGTCAAGAAGTTGGATTTGGCCACCGTCTAGGCTATTCAACATTTTCGGCATTACATTCTTACAAATGACTATAATGATTTCTAAATGAAACCCTATGACCTACATCCTGACTCGTCAGTTGCTAGGGGGAAAGTATTCTAAATGGATCGTTATCCTACAAGAATTTAATTTGGTCTTCACTATAGCCAAATCTAAGAAGTCACTTGTTTTTGCTGAAATGATTTGTTCCCTTCCCTCCAAAGCTCTCCCTACTAGTGCAAATGAACACCTCCCAAATGAGACCCTTTTCCTGATTATCACCCTTGATCCATGGTATGGTGATATCAACTTGTATCTCCAAACCTCCACGTTTTAGTTCACATTGACCAAAGATGACCGCGAAGGATTCGGCATCATTCTCAACCCTACCATATTATTGGTGATACTTTATACCATGTTGGTGTCGATTCTATTCTTCGTCGATGCTTCATGATTGAGGAAGCTGAAAGAGTTCTCAATGATTGCCACTCCGGGCATGTGGTGGTCTTATGTCTGGTTATGCTACAGCTTAGAAAATCCTTCACGCTGGTATTTTCTAGTCGTGCATCTTCAAAGACTGCATTCTTGTTGTCCACAAGTGTCACGAATGCCAAATATACCAATGCAAGATGCACACCTCACCCGCTCACCTACACCCCATCATTACGGTTGGTCCCTTTGCCAAATGGGGCATCGATTATATGACATGTAACCCTTGTTCGGTCGAGGGGCATAGCTATATTATCGTTGTTGTGGATTACTTCACCAAATGGGCTGAAGTGATGCCTACATATTTAGCATATGGTAAGACGGCAACTCAATTCCTTTTTAACCATGTTATTTCCAGGTTCAGTGTACCCCAAGCCATTGTCACAAATCATGGCTACTCTTAGCTTTGTTGACAAATGGCCCAAAAATCAATCCAAATATGCCCCAAAGTCTCCAAATTTGCTTAAAATTATGCCAATGGGTCAAAATGTGCTCTTGAATTCTTCAAAATCTTCTTAAGGATCATTCAAAGTCAAAACCATCGCATGCCAAGATCCCTTGGGAGGGTCGGAAATACACTATTGGGAGGCAAAAACACTCAAAAACCATGAAAAAACTAGGAAAACAGTGCAATACACGGCAGTTGTTAGAGTTGGCCAATCAACGGCCCAGATCTAAGTGGAAAATCACAATCGGCACAAGTAGGCAGTGGAAATCGGTGCAAGACACCGCTGATCAACGATTGTCGATGATTGGATCGGTGAGTCGCTATCGGCGGGTCACATCGGCAGAGGTATCGGCGTAGACAGCATGGAATGAACGATTGCGATCGGCGATTCAATGTGGACCGTCCATCACGCACATAGATCGATGGCCCACATCGCATTGGCAGATCGTAATCGGGGAAACCATGGGGCAGAGCCTTTACACCTTCATGTGTGCGATGCGATGATGCAAACCCGACGGTATTCTAAATATTATTTGATAATCTTTGAGGTCCATAGAAAGTCCAGTTTCAACGCATTTTCAATGTATTTCATTATATAACGAAATACAAAGGGGAACCTGGCAGCACTGATAGCGATGAAGCCCAGACCTGAAAGGGTTCGGGAATGAAATCTATAAAATTTGAAGTCCAGAGGGAGGTCGTTTTCATGTATTTCCCATGTTTTTCAAAGTATTTCAAGGAACAAAGGGACCAAGCCATGTACCATAGGTGACAGTGACCCAAACAACAGACCCGATAGGAAGATAGGCCATGATTAAGGACTTTTGAAGTCCGTAAGAATCGAGCATTGGCGGGATTTTTATAGGATTGTTGTGTTTTCTGTATTAAACAAAAAACAATCATTATAAACATTTAAAAGATGACAAAGGCACACATACCCTTTCCATTACCTAGCAGAGTCCTGGAGACAGGGACAGAGGCTGGGAGATAGAGACAGAGGTCGGAAAGTGATCATGGAAAGCACAACACGACACAACCAAAACAAACCAAAGCGATCATGGAGCAAACAACACAACATAGCCCGAAACAAAAATATCATGGGCATCAACAGTGCAACACAGCCCGAAATAGAATTGGTCGTGAGGCATCAATAGTGCAGCTTATCCAAAACCAACAAATGATCATGGAGCATCTATGGCACGAGAGCTCCCAGACAGTGTAGCAAACTACCCTAAAGCAGTTACTCTATTGTTAGAAGAATAAACTTCCGAGCCCACGCTTGCCTAGTCAGTGTAGAAATTTTGAATAATATGACACTTATTCACAGAGATTATCCTAATTATACACTATTATGGAATGCATGCATAATACATAACCTCCTCTACGTTGATCATCAATTTTGCGGAATTAAAAACAATGAAACATCAATCGCATGCACACATTAACACTGTATGTAACCCAGGGAAAGAATATAGCTGAAAACCCCCCACTATTTGTATATTATATTGATTGAGATTATGTAACAATACATAGTACAATACTCCTCACAAGTACTCAGTACTATCTCCACCTGTTACACACAAACTAGCTTAGATCTGAATCAATCACAGGTTCAAATCTCCTCTGTTGCTTGTCTGCCTCCACTATGCAATCCTGCATGAGAATAGATGAGTATGGCTAATCCAAACTCGTATTTGCCTTGCATGAACCATGCAATCCTCATTGGCAATACTCAATCCATTGATTGTGAAAATCTCATGCAAACTATAGTCACAACTGACAGTTGTCTTTCCCTTTCACTCACCTCTAACACCTGTCTCCACTGAACTGTCCATGCACTGAGTTAACTAATGTATTTTTTAGTTGATTTATGAGTTAATAATTAGTGAATTAATTAATAATTAATTCACATCACTCATCACTAGTGTATTTTGCAGTTCAACTAAATACAACTAGTTCAACCAAGTCAAACTGAACACAACTCCATCAACTCCTCAATCAACTCCACCAAACTCAATCACGTGAGTTCTAACTGAAGTCCACCATGCAATAGCTCAACTGACTCATAAGAAAATCATATTTCCTTCTGACAGCAACATGTGCCACATCTGTAGCTCAAATTGAAGTGCTCCAAGAGGATAAGATAATGTTTATAGTCCAAATATTATTAAGAGCTAATAATATTCGACTATTCTATTTTTAGCCTGGCAGTCTAAAAATAGACTTCGCCCATATGTCTAAAAATAGAAGTCCATCTATTTTTACCAACATGACCAATCATCCACAAATAGCATCCTGCAACTCATAGACCATGATCCATATGTCTAAAAATAGGCATAGTCTAAAAATAGACTTTGCACCAAAAATAGCCTACGGGCCCACTTAGTGAAGGCAACTCCTTTCCACTAAGCTCCACCATCTTGTTGCATTTTCAATACTCCCTCTCAACAAGATATGGATTATCAGCAACCCCTATCCTACCTTAGTGGTATTTGAATTTGCTTCTGGTGAGCGCCTTCGTCAAGATATCAGCATCCTGATCCTTCATCAGAATGTATGAAAGTAACATGATTCTCCGCTGCACACAATCTTTGATATGATGGTACCTGATGTCAATATGCTTAGATCTATCATGAAATACTGGATTAGACAAGAGTTTAATGCAACTCTGGTTATCACAATAAATCACAGTAGGCTCCAAGTATGAATCGAACAACCCGACCAAGATCTTCCTCATCCATATAGCCTCACATGCAGCCAAACTTGATGCCATATACTCAGCCTCTGCTGAACTGAGTGCCACGGATCTCTGCTTCTTGTTGTACCAAGAAACTATTTTTGACCCGATACTGAAAATCCCTCTAGATGTGCTCTTTCTGTCCATTGGGCTCCCTGCCCAATCTGCATCCGTGAAGCCACATAGCTTCACCTCATCCTCTTGTCTGTACCACAATCCATATCTCGATGTGCCTCTGAGATAATGCAATACATGCTTACCTGCCTTCCAGAAGAGCTTGGTTGGCTTAACCATAGCTTGTGAAAGCTGGTTAACAACACAGCATATATCGGGTCATGTATTGACCAAATACATAAGCGACCCCACCAACTGTCGATAAATAGTGGCATCCACTACCTCCGCTGAAGTAGCATCCTCCTTCCTCCAACATCCAGGAAGAGGAGTATCAACAGGCTTGCAGCCATGCATGTTGAACTTCTCTAGTATCTCCCGAGCATACTTACCCTAAGAAACAAATATTCCATCACTGTGCTACCAAATTTCCAATCCCAGGAAATAATGAAGGAGGTCCAAGTTATTCATCTCAAACTCCTTAGCAAGATCATCCTTGCATGAAAGTATCAATACCTCATCACCTATCAAAATCAAATCATCTACATAAAGTACAATGATAAGCAACTTACGCTCCACCACAATCTGGTATAGGTTAGGAACCGCCTCACTCTTGGAGAATCCAAGTCCAATGAAATAACTGTCTATCCATGTGTACCAAGCATGTGGTGCTTGTTTCAACCCATACAACGCTCTCTTGAGCCTTCACACATGCAACTCGCTCCTTAAGATCTTGAAACCTTCGGGCTGCTCTATGTACACCTCCTCCTCAATGACTCCATTGAGGAACGTAGTCTGCACATCCATCTGATGAAAGTGCCACCCCATCTGCGCTGAGAGAGAAAGAATCGTTCGTATGGAAGAATACCTTGTGACAAGTGAAAAGGTCTCCTCATAATCGATCCCCTCTATCTTTGAAAAGCCTCGGGCAACAAATATTTCCTTGTACTTCTCCACACTCCCGTCAGCTGCCTGCTTCACTTTGTATATCCATCTCGAACCCACCACTAGTTTCCCTTCTGGTCTTGGGACAATCTCCCATGCACTATTTCTGACAATCGAATCATACTCTTCCACCATGGCATCTACCCATGCGGGATCCTCCACAGCTTCCTTGAAAGAGGATGGCTCAGTCACAACACATTTTCTCACAAGAGCCATGTATCCAGTGCACCGATCAGGTGACTGTCTCTATCTGCGTTGAGCTGTAGGTGGTCCTACAACCTTCTCTGCATCTTGAGCCAGTCGCTCAGCTTCTGTAATGCGCTTTCACCCTCTGATGGTTGGCGCTGCCTGAGTGGTCTCTTCCACTCCATGAACTTCGTCCTATGGCTCATCCACATCCTGAAGTTGATCCTTAGGAACTAATAGCTCCTCATCTGCATGCAAGTGTGGCTCCCTCTCAAGCGAACACTTCATGGCTTTCTCCTCCTGAAATTTTATATCCCGTCGCACAACAGCCTTGTGACTGTCAGGCAAATACACACGATAGTTATGGGGTGTATCAGTGTACCCCACAAATATCCCAACCTCTGCAGTCAGCTCCAGCTTCTTCCTGGCATCCTTCGTCACATGCATGTAAAAGTTAGAACCAAAAATCCTCAAATGAGAAATATCAAGCCTCTGACCAGAATAAGCCTCCTCGGGTGTACTCATGCCAAGTATCCTATGACGACAATGGTTCTGCACATATACTGCAGTATTGCATGCTTCCACCCACAAGTGAAGGGGTAGGCCCTGATCATGCAACATCGCGCGTGCAGCACCCACAATCGTTCTATTCTTCTGCTTAGCAACCCCGTTCTACTGTGGGTTATGGGGAGCTATGAGCTCTCTTCGAATCCCTTCTACACTGTAGAAGTCCTTGAACTCGCCAAAGATGAATTCATCACCATTGTCGCTCCCAAGAGCCTTCACCTTCTTCCCCGATTCCTTCTCAACCAGTGCTTTGAACTCACAGAAATTTGAGTATGTCTCGCTCTTCTTCTACATGAAGAAGATCTAGCACTTCTAAGAGAAATCATCAACAAAGATCACATAGTACCTGTGCTTTGCTGTCGAAGCTACTGAGAAAGGTCCACACATGTCTGTGTGAATTCTCTCAAGGATCGTCGTGGCATGACTATCCTTCTCGTGAAAGGTGGTTTTCACAAATTTTCCCAAAGTACACCCCTTGTTCTGATCTGACTGCGCAAGAGTGCCTTTAGGAAGCCCAGTAGTTATCTGTTGTAGTATCTTCAAGGCTCCATGGTGAAGGTGGCCCAATCTCCTGTTCCACAGCTTGCCATCATCCCGGCTCACCAATCCTTCTACCTTGAATGCCATTGCTGCACAACCATCTACATGAAATTGATAAGGGTTCCTGACTCGAACCCCTATCTGTCGGGTTTCTCCAATTGTCTTACTGCGCAGGAAAGCCTTTCCCTCACTAAAAACAACATCATATCCCTTGTCTTCTATCGTCGCCACAGAGATAAGATTCTTCTTCAATCCTGGAACATGCATCACTTCCTTCAATACGAAGGGTTTACCAGACTCCCTCTCAAAGGAAATGGTACTGATACCGGTCACACTGTATCTACCATCATCGCCCATCTCAATGTGCACTCCAAGATCTTTCTCCTCCAGATCAGAAAACAAATCTCAATCTCCTGTCATGTGAAAAGACGCACCACTGTCCAAGAACCATACTGATCCCATCACACTTGATACCAAGCATGCTATCAACGAAAAATCAAGCTCAAACTGCGAGGCTAAGGCCTCTCCCACTGCAGATCTAGTAGCTTGCTTATTTTTCTTCTTCTGCGGACAATTTGTGGCATAATGTCCGTGCTAGTGACAATGAAAGCACTTCACCTTGGACATGTCTTGCTTCTTGCCTTTCGCACTAGAATGAGAAGATTTCTTGTTCTTCCCCTTCTTTTCTTTGGCAACCAAAGTGCAATTTTCTTCATCGGTTTCCTTTGATGAAGATCCGTCCCTGGTATTCCGCTTGATCTCCTCCTGCACAAGATCTGACCAAAGTCTCTCCCATCCTAGCAATTTCTCTCGACCATTGACAAAGTCCTGATAGGAATGCCAACTCTTTGGAAGAAAAAGGAGAGCCAATCTCACCAAGTCCTCATCATCGACAATCACCCCCACACTTCCCAACTCATCCTGGCATTGAGTGAACTTCGTGAGATACTTGGGCATACTGTCTCCCTTCTCACACTTAATGTTCTTGAGTTTATCCTTGAGCGCCAACTTCCTCTGGTTTCTCTTGCTTTGGAATAGATCTATCAACGCTTTCCACATCAAGTATGGAGAAGCCTTTCCATGCAGGATAGACACAATGTGATCCTTTACGCCCTCCAACAGAATCCTTCGACACTTTGCTGTCTTCTTTTGCCAAGCCTCAACTTGAGCAGTATCAGTATGCTTTGGGACCTCAGCCTCTATGAACTCCTTCAACCCATTTTAATCTAACACCGCCTCCATCCTATCTTTCCATGCAATATAATTCGAGCTGCCTTCAAGAACATACTCTAATCGCAATCCGTTGAAAGACATTTCAACTTTGACACCAAGAAAACATTGCTGCAAATTCAAATTCCACCAACTCAATACTCAACCGCTTCTGATCTAAAATTCGTGAGAACAAAGTATTTCTCGTACAGAGATTGACTGTATGGTCTTTTACCGGATATCTCACCTTCCAAAAGAAGGATGAATCCAAAGGCTACTGGCCCGATTATAGACTCTCCCGGAAGAAATAAAATGTAAACACTTTCTGAATAATAGATCTGATGATCAACTCTGCTCTGATACCATGTAGAAATTTTGAATAATATGAAACTTATTCACAGAGATTATCCTGATTATACACTATTGTGGAATGCATGCATAATACATAACCTCCTCTACATTGATCATCAATTTTGCGGAATTAAAAACAATGAAACATCAATCGCATGCACACATTAACACAGTATGTAACCCAGGGAAAGCATACAGCTGAAAACCCCCAACTATCTGTATATTATATTGGTTGAGAACATGTAACAATACATAGTACAATACTCCTCACAAGTACTCAGTACTATCTCGACCTGTTACACACAAACTAGCTCAGATTTGAATTAATCACAGGTTCAAATCTCCTCTATTGCTTGCCTGCCTCCACTGTGCAATCCTGCATGAAAATAAATGAGTATGGCTGATCCAAACTCGTATTTGCCTTGGCTGAACCACGCAATCCTCATTGGTAATAATCAATCCATTGATTGTGCAAATCTCATGGACAACTATAGTCACAACTAACAGTTGTCTTACCCTTTCACTCACCTCTAACACCTATCTCCACTGAACTGTCCATGCACTGAGTTAACTGACGTATTCTTTAGTTGATTTATGAGTTAATAATTAGTGAATTAATTAATAATTAATTCACATCACTCATCACTAGTGTATTTTGTAGTTAGACTAAATACAACTAGTTCAACCAAGTCAAACTGAACACAACTCCATCAACTCCTCAATCAACTCCACCAAACTCAATCACTTGAGTTCTAACTAAAGTCCACCATGCAATAGCTCAACTGACTAATAAGAAAAACATATTTCCTTCTGACAGTTGCATGTGCCACATCTGTAGCTCAAACTAAAGTGCTCCAAGAGGATAAGATAATGTTTATAGTCCAAATATTATTAAGAGCTAATAATATTCAACTGTTCTATTTTTAGCCTGGTAGTCTAAAAATAGACTCTGCCCATATGTCTAAAAATAGAAGTCCATCTATTTTTACCAACATGATCAATCATCCACAAATAGCATCCTGCAACTTATAGACCATGATCCATATGTCTAAAAATAGACTTTTCGCCAAAAATAGCCTGCGGGTCCACTTAGTGAAGGCGACTCCTTTCCACTAAGCTCCATAATCTTGTTGCATTTTCAACAATCAGGGCATCAAACTGTTGAAAATATAGAGAGGAAGATTAAGACAATCTGAGCCTTTGAGAGCTTAGGAGCATTATAAAAGTCCTATAAAAGGTTGAAAACAAAATGTAACAGGGCTTCAACTTCTGGAGACTAATGAGACTTTGGTACTCAAGCTTCTCATCTTCATTCATTAGTAATACAAGCTTCTTTTGATGTTATATGTTCAATGTCCATTTTCTTTTCTGTTCTAAGCTTGCACTTGAACAACTTGTTCACGTTTCTTCTGTATCTAATGCCAGATAACTATCATCTTATCTTGTGTTTATAATTTATATTTGCAAGCTTCTTTTGCTGCCTGTAGCTATCCATTCATGTGTGTTTATATATATGAATCTTCCGGTACAGTCAGTATTTGCATTTTCTGCCTGTAGCTATCCATTAATATATGTTTATATGTGCATCTGCCAGTATAGTCAGTATTCTCCATCTATCCATTGAATCTATAAACTATTGAGCATTAGTGGTCTAAAGCCTTGTATTGTTGAGGGTGTTCATGCATGTCTTGAGTAAAAACATAGTTGAAATAGTTATCTGGCTTGATCTAAACCATCATTCATTCCAATAGTTCAGAGAACTATATTGAATATTATATGTTACCAAGAATCTCCGATTTGCAACCTAGAAGAGTTTCCTAGAGTGATAACATAATTGGTGCCGCTGCTGAGGAGAGGAAACTAAAGCTCAGCTTCCTTGGGAAATGACACACATCTAGCTTTGATGATAGACAAAGCTTGGGCACTTTTTTGTTTGTAATCATCTATCTGGAAACTCTACTAGAGGTCGAACCTCTTGGTGACTCCACTTCATAGTTCTAGCTTAGTTTGTGAAGCATACTCAGAGAAATCCTTAGAAGTCACAAGCTGACCCAGTACTTGACCCTAAAAATATCATCAAAGAGAGAAAGGTATTGTAGAAAGGAGCATCAGGTTCAGGTAAACCTAAACAATCTCCTATATCTCTTCAAGAAAGGCATATAATAGAACAAATACATGTTGAGAGTATAGCTTCTAATACTAGCAACAAGGAAAAAATCTTAGAGATTCATAAAGCTCCTTATTCTTTAGGTTTTCCTTTTGTTGTAAGCCCAAAGGAAACCTCACCTCCTATCCATCATACTCCTTTAGTCTTATCAGTCACTCCTCAGCCCTCTGTCATTCAGATTTCCAGTACTCTTTTAGCCACCACAACTATGGTAGGTCCACAAGCACCTACCAAAATGGAAAGAATCATAGCTGCTAGGTATGGACCTCTAATACTGCCCACTCCTTTGAATGCCATGCCTACTGGAGAATATTAGAAGTATATGCCTAAGTTCACTGGGACTGAAGGTGTTTCAGCTGAAGAACATCTTGAGTCATTCTATAGCTATGCTAATAACTTGGACATTAGTGAAGATGATGTCTGGATGAGAGTCTTTGTCCAAAGCCTAGATGGAGAGGCTAGAAAATGGTTCAGAGAATTGACCCCAAGATCTATAACAGATATTGAGGCTTTAGATGATGCATTTCTAAAGCATTAGGGGGATAAGAAGGATCTCCTTTACTACCACACTAAGTTTGGGAACTTAAAGAGGGAAAATGGTGAGATACTGTCTGATTTTAATAAGAGATTTAACCGCATGTAGAGCAAGATACCAGCTGAAGTAAAACCCACCACTACCTCTGCTAAGCTCATCTATGCCAGTGCCTTTGATTCTGACTTCTGTTTACTGTTGAGGGAGAGGCGATGTGCTTCTTTGGCTGATATTCAGGATGCAGCCTTGGAAGTAGAATTAAACATCATGGCTGCTAAGAAGCTCAAGGGAAATGCTGATAGAAGGAGACAAAGGGGCAAGTCTTCATCATCCTCTAATCCTAAGAAGATAAAATGACCAAGATGATAGAATCATTAACCTTTAAGATCTCCAAATTAAAGTTTGAACAACACTCTAGGAAAGGAAGAGTTCCTAACACCTTTTCTCCTCCAAATCCAAATCCATAAATAAGAGCAAATGAGCAGTTGCAAATTTTGCAAAGAAGCAAAGATGCCAATGAAGTCCAAAGGGTGAAGGCCCCTTTCAAAATGCAATCATGGAAGAAGACCAGTTTGAAGAAGATGATGAGATCCATTGTATGGAAGACAAAGGTAGTGCACCTTTTTTGACCTTAGCTGCCTATGAAAGGTCATTATTCAATGACGAGATCAGCCAAGAGTGGGACAGTGGAATTGTTCTAAAAACTAAAGATCAGCAAAGATATAATCTAAGGTTGAAGATGACTAATGTCAAGGAAACTCTTGTTCATAAAGCTATTTTCCCCGCAGAAAAGCAAGTTAATAAGCAGAATCAACCAACAATTGATCCTATCATCCTCAAAGCTCCAGCCATAGAGGTAAGAGGCCTTGACAAGTCCCCTTATTCTTTCAGTTTTCAATCAGAAATCCACAAGCTAAGAATACCTATGCCTCTAATTGAACTAGTAAAGAATGAGTCCTTCAAGAAATCTATCCTTGAGGCCCTTGAGCCTAAAGCCATCCAAGCCTCCACTAACTATGTAAATCTGCAAGATGACCAACCAACTGTTATTCTCAGCCAAATGATTGAAAATTGTGAAGAAAACTCCCCATCATTCTATGTTTCTCTATCTATTCATGATAAAATCCTTCAAAATTTCCTTTTGGACACTAGAGCTAGCCATAATATACTTCCCAAGGCTGTCATGGATAAATTGGCTCTTAACATTACCAAGCCTTACCATGACCTATTTTCTTTTGACTCTAGAAAAGTGGAATGCCTGGGATTAATCAAGGACCTAGCCATCACTTTGTCTCAGCTACCCATGAAAGGCATGATGATGGATATTATGGTAGCAAATGTACCCCCCAATTTTGGCATGTTACTTTCTAGTGGTTGGATCAAGGGATTAGGTGGAACATTGCAAAATGATCTATCCTATGCTACTATCCTAGTATTTGGAGGTGAAAGCAGGAGGTTATACAGAGAAGTTCAGTTGGCTTATATAATCAGTGATGAAAGGAATCCCACCAATAATCCCATCTATGCTGTTGACACTGATTTTGGAGCTTGTTTTCTTCAAATTGAGGAATCTCAGTTGGCCTCTACTCAGCTTAAGAAACCAGTTTTCTAGATCACAGAGGAATACATTGATTCACCTTTTATATTAACTTTTCAGGTCACAAATGACATAGCAGGGTATGAAGCAGACCATATCATTTAGCAGGTGTACAAAACCTTCCAAGAAAAACATCCAAGGCTAAAAGAATACAGAGATGAGGTGAAATATAGACCATCTCTACCTGATAATGTCAAATGCTGGAAAGTTTTTGAAGTAGAGGATCAAATTAAGAGGCTTTTGCAAGTCTTTGATGATTTTGCTGATATGCACATTGACCAAGAGAAAGAAACCTTTGATAGAAAGGTAAAAAGGATCAATTTTCAGTTTGGTGACTATTTTCTCAAAAGGGATACACTAAAGGAAGGATGAGATGTTTCTGATGGCCTAGTCAATGGGTTGTTCTTCAAACTTTATTTCAGTTAAGGCTTTCAAGCCTTGGTATTGTAAATATGTTTTTTCAGGTTTTTATTTCATGTTAAATAGACTCCATGCCCAATGCAACACTAGGAGGAAGATTTGATCTTGTTTTTTACAGGAAAGGAATTGTTATGTAGTTCTTAAAACCTCACAGGGAGGCTTTCATACCCAGAAGGAGCCAGTGTTGGCTTTGTTGACAAATGGCCCAAAAATGGATCCAAATATGCCCCAAAGTATCCAAATTTTCTTTAACTCATGCCAATGGATCCAAATATGCTCTTGAAGTATTCAAAATCCTCTTAAGGATCATTCAAAGTCAAAACCATTACATGCCAAGAGCCATTGGAAGGGCAGAAATACACTATCGGGAGGCAAAAACACTCCAAAACCATGAAAAAACTAGGAAAAATAGTGCAATGCACAGAAACCGTTAGATCTAGCTAATCAATGGCCCAGATATAAGTGGAAAATTGCAATCATCACAAGGAGGCAGTGGCAATCGGCACAAGACACTGTTGATCAGCGATCGTCGATGATCGGATCGGTGAGTCGCATCGGCAAAGGTATCGACACAGATAGTATGGAATGAGAGATTGTGGTCAGTGATTCAATTTGGACCATCGATTGCACACACAGATCGACGGCCCACATCACATCGGCAGATCATAATCAGGGAAACCATGGGGCAGAGCCTTTACACCTTCATGTGTGCGATGCGATGATGCAGACCCGACAGTATTTTGAATATTATTTGATAATATTTGAGGTCCGCAGAAAGTCTAGTTTCAATGCATTTTCAATGAATTTCGTTATATAACGAAATACAAAGGGGAACTTGGCAGCGCCGATAGCGATGAATCCCAAACCTGAAAGGGTTCGGGAATGAAATCTATAAGATTTGAAGTCCGAAGGGAGGCCGTTTTCATGTATTTCTCGTGTTTTTCAAAGTATTTCAAGGAAAAAAGGTAACAAAGGGACCAGACCATTTGTGATAGGCAAAAGCAACCCAAAGGTAGACCCGATAGGAAGATAGGCCATGATTAAGGAATTTTGAAGTCCGGAAGAATAGAGCATTGGCAATATTTTTACAGGATTGTGTTTTCTGTATTAAACAGAAAATAGTCATTATAAACGTTTAAAATATCACAGAGGCACGCAGACCCTTTCCATTACCTAACAGAGGCTGGGAGATAGGGACATAGTTCAGAAAGTGATCATGGATAGCATAGCACAACATAGCCAAAACAAACTGAAGCGATCATGGAGCAGAGAGCGTAACACATCCCGAAATAAAAATATCATGGGCATCAACAACGCAACACAACGTGAAATAGAATTGGTCATGAGGCATCAACAGTGCAGCTTATCCAAAACCAACAAATGATCAGGGAGCATCTTTGTCACAAGAGAGCTCCCAGACAGTGCAACAAACTACCCTAAAGCAGTTACTCTGCTATCAGAAGAAGAAACTTCCGAGCCCACGCTTGCCTAGTCAAGGCATCAAACTATTGAAAATATAGAGAGGAAGATTAAGACAATCCGAACCTTTGAGAGCTCAGGAGCATTGTAAAAGGCCTATAAAAGGCTAAAAACAAAATGTAACAGGGGTCCAACTTCTGGAGACTGATGAGACTTTGCTACTTAAGCTTCTCATCTTCATTCATTAGTAATACAAGCTTCTTTTGTTGTTATATGTTCAATGTCCATTTTCTTTTTTATTCTAAGCTTGCACTTGAACAGTTTGTTCATGTTTCTTCTATATCTAATGCCAGATAACTGTCATCTTATCTCTACGTTGATAAATTAGATTTGCAATCTTCTTTTGCTGCCTGTAACTAGCCATTCATGTGTGTTTATATATATGCATCTGTTGGTATAGTCAGTATTTTCATTTGCTGCCTATAGCTAGCCATTCATATATGTTTATATGTGCATCTACTGGTATAGTCAGTATTATCCATCTATCCATTGAATCTATAAACTATTGAGCATTAGTGGTCTAAAGCCTTGTATTGTTGAGGGTGTTCATGCATGTCTTAAGTAAAAACATAGTTGAAATATGTTATCTAGCTTGATCCAAACCATAATTCATTCCAATAGTTCAGAGAAAAATATTGAAGATTATATGTTACCAGGCATCTCTGATATACAACCTAGGAGATTTTCCTAGAGTGATAACAGCTACCATTTCAGAGATTACATGATGGAAGAACTAACATCTGCATTGGGCTTGTGCCACAACGCCTCAACCCCATATTACCCTCAGGCCAACAACCAAGTTGAAGCCATGAACGAAGTCCTAGTCACCATGTTTCAACATACTATTGGGATGCACAAGTCAAATTGGCATATCATGCTTTTTTCAGCTTTGTGGGCCTATTGAACTTCAACCAAAGACACCATTGGTTTCAAACCATTCTAGTTGGTCTATGGTTTGGAAGCAACATTGCCAATCAAATGTGAGATTCCTTCACTTAAGTTAGTCATTGAACTCCTCCCTGAAACATCACCTCAAGAGGAATGCCTCTTATATTTAGAACAATTGGATGAGACTCGCCGTCTCACTACCTTGGTCATCGAAGCACAAAAGAAATGGGTCAAATCCCATTTCGACCAGTCAATCTCCCCTCGCGCTTTCTCTAAAGGTGATTTGGTCCTGTTAGATGACCAAGCTAATGATAAGCTGGGGGTAGGCAAGTTCAAACCTATGTGGCATGGGCTCTATATTGTAAAATGTGTTTTGCAGAAAGGAGCCTATGAACTTATTGATTATGAAGGAAATCCTCTCGATAAGCCATAAAATGGGATTTACCTCAAAAAGTACTATTCTTATGTCATCTTACATTGTTACTTATGTAAATTAGTGTGTGATTCATTTTTGTACAACGTGTTTTTGTGTGATAAGTTTTCAAACAGCCTTCCCGTTTACTATGATTTTTTTTTCTTTGCAAATGTCTACAGCTCCTCACGTCGGTTTCACTAATGGTGCTTGCCAAAGTACCCAGAATCTATCATCCGCGGCATGGGCTATCGACAACACTAACAGTGCATTGAATGACCTTCAAGGTATCTTCCTAGGTCGTACAACCAACAACATTGCCAAATATAATGTAGTCATCGAACTGTTATCAAAATCTATCGCACTGGGCATCAGAGAATTGGTTGTCAACCTGGTGTTGGGAAGTGAATATGACCACTTTTTAAATACTTATTTCATCAATTTTTACTCTTCTTTATCATGTCATTCATTATAATTTATTATATAAATCCATTTTATAATGATTTATGCTCTTATGAACGAATATTATTTATTCTCCTTTATTTCTAATAAATTGATGATTATGCATGATTTTATCAATGATAGTTTTATTAAATTGGTTATAACATTATTCACCATTTTTAGCCTCCAATACAATTTCCAGATTGAAGATTTGATCATTAAATATTCCAACTCAACAATTCGTTGGAATAAGAAGTGACAGTTTTGCGGTTGAGATTCTGGGCAAATGAAGACGAATATGGAAAATCTGGAACATGGGTTTTGTCCAGAACAGACCAAATTAACTTTCAAAAAGAACTGTTTGCCCAAATTCAGCTTGTACTGAGAGAAACACAAGGTTCTTTGAGCATAATTTTCTCAGATTTGCTGTGTGGCCATTTTCCAAATCTCAACTGCAAAGCCAAATTCGCCTTGCTCTTGTTGAAAGATAGATGGAACTATATTTTCTTGTTGATCAATTGGTTAGAAAAAATCCAATTTTGTAATAGAAATCATGTTGTAATTATCTCTGTTGTAACTTCTCTCTGATCTCTCTCTATTTAAAAGAAAACAGAGATCACAGATGGGGATGGAAAAATGATGGAAAAATGATGAAGGATTAGAGATTTAGAATTGAGGATGGCTGAGAGAATGTAGAATTGGGAATGATGGATTTAGAATTATGATTTGAGAATTAGAAATTCATAATTTAGGATTCATGATTCATGATAGGATAGGAGAAAAAAGGGATTGTGGCATGTTGTAATTCTCAAAGCTTCAACTGTTGTAATGATTTCATAGTTTGATGATTAATACATGAGTTGGGAGTTGTTTTTCATTCACTTGATCTGAAGTAGCCCAGCAGCATCTGCTGGCAGCTAAGGGCCCAGCCTCTGGTGGATTGTGCTACTGATGTATTATATCTTTACAGTTTATGTGTAGTTTTGCTTATCAGCTCTATTCAGTAATCTGATATGTTCTGTTATTTTACATCACAACTCTGTTACATTTGATTTACTGAGTAATATCATTTCTGAAGACAGAACCATTATATTAACTTTGAAACGTATTACTGTTCCTTTAAGTGTTGATATAATATTTCCAGTCTTTACAGAATATTGTTGTTGTTCACTTATAGAATGTTTGTGTCGTAAAACTTGACTGTTGGTATTACTAAATTCATCTTAGAGATTATATTTCCTTGCGATTGTTGAATCTATGACGTTGTTGTTCCATTCTGAAATACAGTCGTCTTCTTTATAACTAAGACTGATAATTGGATTACCAGATCAAATTACTATTAGGGTGTGTCGTGTGTTAAGTTATTATGCATTTGTATTTGGCTTTCAAGCATTGTTCCGTATTTCATCATTAATCAATGTTGTTCTATTTCTGTGTGCTATTCGATTCATCCTTCAAGATAGAAGTAGGACATGATTGTTGCATTATTTTTGTAGATTAAGGTGGTGTTGTTTATAAGAATTAGTTGTCGTTACATTTCCTAGCTGCTGTTCCATTTCTTGTTATTCGCATTATCTTTGCTTTGGTGTGCAGAAGGTCTGAGACTGTAGTGAACATTAACATATGTTGTCTAGTTCCCAGTTTGATGATCTTTCTTTTGAGTGCCTTTTCAATTATATCAATCTCTAGAGGAATGAGTTATTGCTACTGTATCCTCGATTGATGGTTGTTTGAGTGAATGATTTAATTACAGAGAATTTGAGTTTCTTGTTGTTTTAATTATATTTTATTTCAAGCATTCATTTACTCTTATATTTTGAGCACTGTACTACATCTTTCATAACATTACTCTTGAGTAAATAGCCACCTCAGACTAAGTACACTCTTGGAATAAAAAGTCGTCCCTGGGTTGACAATTAATGTGAAGGTAATTAGAGGTGAAAGAGACCCTTTTTACGACTCAACATTTTGGCGCCATTGCCGGGGAGAGTGTAGCCATTATTAAAGAGTAGTGTGCATCTGATGAGTGCCTGTTAGGAAAGAAATGGGTATTAAAAATGGAAGGTAAGAACTTGTGTATGGAGCATGTAGAAGCCCTGCTCCCCCGCCCGCTTTCCAACAGATCTGTTAAAGAACTTAGGGTATAAATAAATGTTTGAATTTTTGTGTGAATGATTAAAAAACAAAAACAAATAGAATCTTTGAAAAACAAATCTCATGATTTCACTTAAGTGGTGATGTAAGCACCACCCATTTCACTAACCAATTGACAGGAACATTTGAAGAAGGAACCTCAAATAAACACATGAAGAACATCTTCTATTATGGTAAGAAATGGCTCACATTTCTACTTTTGAATTCCTATTAAAGATCTAGGAGGAGTGACACAAATGTACATAATTCCCGCATCTTCTCTACCAAATTTTCATGGTTTAGCAAATGAAGATCCAGATACATTCTTATTTGAGTTCGAAATACTTTGTATAGGATATGCTTATTATACTAATGATCAAAGGTTGAAAGTGTTTCCTATTACTCAAAAGGAGCATCTCTCCGATAGTTCATGAGCCTAGGTGGGAATTGCATCCAAACATGGGAGGACATGAAGAATATATTCTTGAAGAAGTACCAAGACTATTGCAAGGCCGATGAAGATATTTTCAATATGATACAAGGGGAAGATGAAAGCTTGGAGGACTATGTAGATCGATTTCATTATAACCTTCAAAAATCAAAACATAAGCATTTGGAAAAAGAGATCTTAAAAACACTCATTCTTAAAGGGATCAAGGATGAATTTTTAGAACTCTTAAATCTAATATGAAAAGGTGATGTTTTTCAGTTGTCATATGATGATGTTTGTGAATTGTGCATAAGGTATTCAATCTCCAAGGCTGGTAAGAATTCTAGAGATGTTTGTTCTTTATTTTCCAAATCTGCTACAAGAACAAGAGACATAGGAGCTGAAATAAATGATTTATTTGAACATTTTAAAGTTGATTTTATTAGCTCTCTAAGTTCAAAATTGGATGTTTTCAGGTTCAGAAAAATCAAGAATTTGATGAAGTGTTTTTCCCTCATGACCGAAAGGAGCATACCATAGATGGTTGTTCTTCATTATCTAATTTGGAAGTGGAATATCAAAGAGATGGAGAAGCTGCAACAAGGTCAATAGGTATGGTTCAAAACACTTCCTCTTCATTCTCTTACTTGCATAATCCATTATGGAATACTAATTTGTTTGGGCAGCCATGTCAATTTCAATATAACCACCAATCTTGTCTACAAGTTGGGCATGGTTCACCTAATGATTGCATGACTACTCTCCCTCATCTTGTAGCACAAACATAATCTCCATATTCTTCACCAGCTCTCCCACAACATCTTGCTTACCTAACAAATTCATCCACTCAACCCAACCAACCACATCATCACAATTCTCCATTCCATACACAATTTCCTACTCAACTAATTCCACGCCCTCACCACAATAAACCAGTACAACATGCTTACAACGTTGAACTGCAAAATTTACCCACCCTTCCTACCCATTCTATCTCACATGCGCCATTACAGAAAACTTACAATGAGATTCAGAATGTTTCAAATTCAAAAATTGTAGAAGCTATGGAAGAAAATGAGGTTTCTTTTAGTATGCATCAGCAAACCATTTTAAAAGCCCAAGAACTTCATGATATGATGGCTATGTGCTAGGCCCCTATACTATTAGTGTAACCCCTTATTGTTATTAGTATAACCCACTTATTATATTGATGTACCCATGTAGTGCCCATATTGTTACTATTGTGCCCCATAGAAGCCCACTATTGTTATTATTGTGCCCTTACATTATTATTGTTATGTTGGCTCTGATTATGTTATAACCCCTTAGACTCCTATATATAGAAACGAGGTCTTTTCATTTGTATCATCCAAGAATTGTTCATTTATGTAATATAAATGAGGTTTCCCCCTTGAAGAGGCTGAATTCTAAGGAGTTGATCTATCTTTTCTATCTTCTCTTGAGTTGGTTTCATAACATTTGGTATCAGAGCTTTGGATTCTAAGGTTTCGCTGCTCCAAACAGGTCATCGTGGCATTTTCGCTATAACTTTTGTTCTGTGACGTTTCAGAAGTCGCAAAAAAACCCATTTGAGAAGAAATCGCACTGAACCTTGGGTCCAAATTTCAGATCTTTTCACATGATATTTGCGGATATATGATCTGAGGAATTTGGTCTTTTTGCAGACTCCTGAATTACATTCAAAACAGGTGACCTGGGGAAAATCGTCATAACTTTATCTCTGGGGATCGGATTGAAATTTCGTAAGAAGGTATAGAAAGAGGATGGACTGTAGTTTCGTGTATACATTTTTCAGATCCAAAGGTTGAAACAGTGACACGTGGCACTTCATACAATTCCGCTCTTCTGGAAAGGTCTATAATCAGGTCATCTTTGGAGATTGTGCATAACTCTTTCTTCGAGAATCCAATTTGGATCCGACTGGTGGCATTGGAAAGAGGACATAGAGGGCTACTATAGTTCACAATTTCAGAACTTAAAGATCTGAAAGTACAGAGTTACAGTCATTTCAAGGTCGAGCTCCTAAAATTAAGAAAAAGCAAGATGAGGAAGTTTGATGGCAAGGATCCGGTAAATTGGATACTTCAGATGGAGCAATATTTTGATCTACATGGTGTACAACTGTTACAAAAGGTATGTATTGCATCTTCATATTTAGAACCAGATCAATTTTTATGGTATGAAGGGCTTTGTTCTCATAAAAAACTTGTTACTTGGTCAATTTTCACGGAGGAAATGATAGCACATTATGAGGATACAAAGAGCAACACCTTCTTTAGAGCAACACCACAACAATTGGAAAGAGTAAAATGGCTTTGTGACATAATGGAAAGAAAAATTATGGAAACCAGGAAGCATACCCCTCACAACTATAAAGATGGAAGTGTTGTTTCTCCCAACCTTCCACAACCTACAAGGGTTACACCACAACAATTGGAAGAAAAAAGAGAAAAAGGGCTTTGTTACAATTGTGATAGCAAATGCACTAAAGGTCATAGGTGTGTTGAGAATAAATTATTTTACATAGAATATGAAGAGGAGGAAGAAAAGGATCAAGAAACATCAAAAGAAGAGGATATACACCAGGACACCACCCCAGAGAAAGAAGAAATGAATCTGACCATATCTTATAAAGCATTGGCAAGAATTACCACTCCTCAAACTCTCAAGATAGAAGGACATATCAAGAAGAAAAAGGTGCAAGAAGTGAAAGATCACATCGAGAAAGAAGAAATGAATCCAACCATATCTTGTGATTCAATGGACGAAATTACCACTCCTCAAACTATCAAGATAGAAGGACACATCAAGAAGAAAAATGTTCAAGAAGTGAAAGATCACATCGAGCATCAAGAAATGAATCCGACCATATCTTGTAAAGGACTGGAAGAAATTACCACTCCTCAAAAGATAGAAGGACATATCAAGAAGAAAAAGGTTCAAGTAGAGAAAGATCACATCGAGCATTAACAACAAGTTCTCCAACTTTTAAAGGATAACGTCACTTCGGTGCGAAATCAAACGAAACAACAGGTAGATCAACATCGTAGTGAAAAATGTTTTGATGTAGGTGATTGGGTATTTTTACTGCTACATCTCAAGCAAGCTATTTATGAGAAGGAAATGTTGGCAATACTACATGCAGTTAAAAAATGGCAACCTTACCGAATGGGAAGACTCTTCAAGGATGAGGATGTGGAAGCATTGTTTTGTGCTATTTATATTATCCAACCAGATTGGATAAACGAAACAAGGGATGAATGGAAGAAGGACGAAGAAGTATGGCCACTTATTCAAAAGTTGCAAAAAGTCCCAATTCAAGCAATATTGCTAGAAATTGAAGAGGAAGGAAAAAATCATATTGGAACCTGGAGCAGTCACAGAAACAAGAACCCGACAGCTATGAAATCGATCAATTTCAGAGTATCTCATCAAGTGGAAGAACTTACCCGCTGAATATTCCACATGGGAGGAAAAGAATTTTATACAGAAGCATCAAGAACTACTCAAGCATTGAGGACAACGCTTTTTGAAGGAGAGAGGCATGTTAGGCCCCTATACTACTAGTGTAACCCCTTATTGTTATTAGTATAACCCACTTATTATATTGATGTACCCATGTAGTGCCCATATTGTTACTATTGTGCCCCATAGAAGCCCACTATTGTTATTATTGTGCCCTTAGATTATTATTGTTATGTCGGCTCGGATTATGTTATAACCCCTTAGACTCCTATATATAGAAAGGAGGTCTTTTCATTTGTATCATCCAAGAATTGTTCATTTATGTAATGTAAAGGAGGTTGCCCCCTCGAAGAGGCTGAATTCTAAGGCGTTGATCTATCTTTTCTATCTTCTCTTGAGCTGGTTTCATAACACTATGGGAAATCAAGAAAGTAACAGATACATTAAAGATTGGTTTCACTGCCTTACTTGTTTGCAGCATTGCTGCATACTTCAACAATTTTTGACTCCATCTTTTCAAGGGAAGTTGGCTTCTCATACCCTAATTTTTATCAATATGCATTTTTCAAATTTGGGTATGTGCATACATGAAGCCCTATTTCGAAGATGGCTCCACTGGAAGTACTCATATATGTATTCATATTCATTTTTCAAATCAAAATAGTTAGTTTAGAAAATAAAATAAATAAGGGAATAAATAAATGCATTTTTTTATTTTATGTAAAACTAGTTGTTTTTATTACAACACGCTATCGAAATCAACATCGGTGATAAATGTTTCAATTCATTTGTGTATATAGATGAATTATAATGAAAATAATAGTTCTACAAACATTCATATTCATTTTTATCACCAATTTGAAAAAATGCTTGAATATCATTTTTTTAGCTTGCGGGCTTGATGAAATTTCTAGAAAAACAGTTGGGACAGTCATGTTTTGAGGGACCAAAATGCAATATTTTTAAAACATATTTCTATCATAAATATCCCTTGATGTATACTTTCCAACCCAATTTGAATCACTCAATTTTGATTTGAAACGAAAAAGTTAGAACCAAAACATTGACATGGTGTCTAGCGGGTAGCTCAGGAAGAGAGTTGGGACAGTCGGTTTTTGGAGGCCTAAATGAATGAATTTTTAAAACCTGTTTCTCTGGTATATTAATCTATGAGTCTATTTTACAATGCAATTGGAATCACATATTTTCGATATCATATGCGGAGGTTATGATCAAAATACTGACTGTCTATCGTAAATCAACACCCTTAAAACTATGTCTTTCCGGGTGTTCCTTACAATATTTGACCTATCAATTCTTATTTCTTCAAAATATGTTTCTTTTGGAAATAAATAAATGAATCTACTTTCATTTCCAATTTGAATCATTTGAATCCGACATCAAACAAAAAATTTATGCTTGAAATATCAACTGTTGGTCTAAGCTGGGTAATCGAAAATGACTCTATTATGCAGGTTGTTCTAACTAAAATTGACATATCATATCATTGAATTTTTAAAACTTGTTTCTATTGAAGATACACCTTTGACTTAGCTCTCATATAGTTTTGGAATCACTCAATTTGGACGAAAAACAAAGAATTTGTGATTAAAACACTGCAGGTTAGCATGATTGGCCACTGCTCTCCCGCAGGTAACAAATAAATTTTACTTTGTTATTTTCTCCATGGTTTTGTTCTACAGAATAACTACTTGTTATTTTTTTGCATAATTCTTGGATTAGGGGAGCCCGCACACCTCTCTTTCTCCATGATTTAATGTTTTATTACAGGTAGACACTCATCTTTTGCAGGTCTTGTGAAAATAAAGAAGGTCAATTTATGGACGAGTGATTTTTGAAAGAAATTCTATGAAACAAAGGAATTTCATCCAACTCATTACCTAATGGATTCATAATAGAAAAAATGAAGGATTGATTTCAATTTGAAGATTCATGTCTTATCACTGCTGCCAAAACATTTTTCAATGAGATCATTTTTTTTATATAATATCATAGTTGTTGTAACTTTATTTATTTATTTACATACTGTTTTTTGTTGTATCTTTTCTAATTTCTTTTATATTTTGTGTTTCAGGTGTTGCTTCATTCAAACTATAACCCATCCTTAGCATCAACGCAGTAAACAGCGAATTCATTCTTTGCGTGTTTGCATTTTATGCTTGTGCATTTTGCTATTCCTTTTCTGAAGGGACAACATTTGTGTGCACTTTTGTCATTTCTTCTGTTCCTTTTTCAAAGGGACAACATTTTCGTTTTGCCGTTCCTTTTCCATGGTTCATTTTTCTGTTCCTTTCCCATGGCTCATTTTGTTGTTCCTTTCCCATGGCTCATTTTGTTGTTCCTTTTCCACGGTTCATTTTGTTGTTCCTTTTTTACTTTTTGTTGTTCCTTTTCGAATGGAACAACACTTCTGCACTTTTACATTTTGTTGTTCCTTTTCGAAATGGAACAACACTTCTGCACTTTCATGTTTTTCTATTCCTTTTCGAAATGGAACAACACTTCTGCACTTTCACGTTTTTTGTTGTTCCTTTTTAAAAGGAACATCACTTTTGCACTTTGTTGTTCCTTTTTTTGAAAAGGAACAACACTTTCACATTTTTGCTGTTCCTTTTCAAAGGAACATCATTTTCGCATTTCTTGTTGTTTCTCTTAGGGAACAACACTTTTTCACATGCATTTTTTTGCTATTCCCTACAAGGAACAACACCTTTTTCATGTGTATTTTTGCTTTTTGGTGTGCATTTCCTTTGCTGTTCCCTACATGGAACACCACTTTTTTTGAGTGTTTTTGTTGTTCCTTCAAAAAAACAACACTTTGAGAGTATTTTTGAGAACAACCCTTCCTTCCTCTTGTGGGATTATTCCTAGTTCATCTCAACCACATTTTACTGATTCCCTTTCATAGCATGAAGTACACTACTTTTATGAGGACAAGAATTATGGATTCTTTTGAAGCAAATTAATATCATTCATGTTATGATCTTTAACAGGATAGCTCCTTGATGATAGATCATTTTCAAAAGGGACACAATTATTTATATACTACTTTACTACATTGTTTTCTATTGTACATGATATTGATTGATCATCTTAATACCATGCTGGTTCCACCCTTCCTGGTTATAATCTTCTCTGTCTGTAATAAATGAGATTATGGGTATATTTTTTTCTATTGACATGTTCAACTTCTTCCACCATCCATGCTCTTAAGGAGTACTGAGCCTCCCTCTTTTTATCATAAAAATGTGTAATAACAACAAAATTTTGTTTGCAAATGGAGGATAGGGGGTCTCATTATGAGCCAGCCTACCATGTTCATAAGGCTGTAACAAAGTGACATTCCCATTATGGCCACCACACTAGGGTTATGATCCATTGGATAGCCAAATTATCCTTGGAACAGGAGGTCTCATCATGAGCCGGCCTGATCAGTTTTGCTACATCCCAGTGAATGGAAGTGTGGTTATCTGGTTACCACGCCAGCACACTGATCTCTTCTATAGAACAACAATGTAACTATCCATTTATAAATTGAGGATCCTGGCTCATATGGGTTAAAAAGCAACCCTGCCGAGGCTATGGATGCCTATTGGCAGCAGAGGCTCTGCTTATGGTATTGAATTTATATCTTATCATCAATTATTACTATAATACCCTTTTCTTATTCTTTCTTTTTATCAGAGAAGTTATTTCCTTAATTTTTTTCCCTATTTTGAAGCTTTATGCATGAGAAATTGTTTTATGATCAATCGCAACATTTTCAGCTAGAATATTGTCAGTAAAGCATCTTTTTGGAATATTGCTGTCCTTTTTATCTTTTTCATAACTTATCATCAATCCAAAGCGTCCTATCTTTTATTCATAACTATCTTTACACACTCTGCTCTCATTATAACCATAACTCTCGTCATCCTATCATTGATATGTGTACTCTGCTTCATTTACTGCTATATTGTTCATTCCCTTGCCTTGCCGTCAACATAACTCCTCTCATACACTTTATGATCATGGAATTCCTTTTCCAATTGGAGGGGGAATGTATGCATTATGGGATAGCATGCGATATTATTACTGCACTCTGCCATAACATATCGATTTGACAACATATTAGTATTGCATGTATACATAAGTTTTTCTGATTGAAATTTTTGCATGCATCTTAATCTGTTGCTATTCAAAACTAACACTATGGATTCAAGAACATTGTATGCAACATAGTGATTTTTTTACAGGAGAACAACAAGTATGGGGGCAGAACTCTATTCGCATCATGACTACACTATTACGACTAACAGAAGAGGCCCAAGCAACTCACAAACGTGGAAAATTCTTCAGACATGATGTGCTTACCTGGATTCCACCTTTTGCATCACTTTCAGCACCAACTCTGCCTACATCAGTTTCAACAACTGCTAGTACATATATGTCATTCCGCACTTTTCTTTTGGAGGTCAAACTTGAGGTAAAATAGCATAATTTTTTGATTTATTATGAATTTGGGAGAATTTCATGAAAATCCATTTTGAGCATTATTTATCATCCTTCATGTCACATTTTTACCACTTCCCATTTTTTTTAGTGGCATATCATCTTTCGGATTGGGGGAATGTCGCTTTCATTCATTTTTTTCTTATGACCATGTCATCCATATGCTTTATCATCCATTGTTATTCTTATTCATTCTCAATGCCTCCCTTATTCCATGTTGTTTTACACCAGGCATACAATTCAACAGATAATAGCAACCACCTCAATTTGTTTTCTAGCATCGCATGAGGCCATGCTAATTTTTAGAGAGGGGGAGGAATTGCTACGCATGATGAATGTTTTCTATTTTCTTTCTCATTTAAGGCATACAATTTCCATGCAGACATTGATTTCCACATATTTTTAAAACTATGAACTCAATTCTTGTGATCTCGGGAAAACACAAACATATTATTAAAATACACATATCCAGATAATTTCAAGATAAATTGGTTCATAAAATTTCAGAAATCATGCATTCTCACCTACAGCCATTTTGTTTATATCTCATGATCCATGCATCAAAACAATCTGATTTTTGGATCATAGAAGCATTCATATATTACAAATCTACTTGCACAATTTCAACAAAAGCTGGTTTGTAGTTTTTGGGAAAATGGTTAATGAAGGTTGTTGTCACTTATATCATATTTTGCTGCAACTTCATTACTGTGTCTTCATCAAAATCGCTAAGTTTGAATATTCATTAATTAAGGAAGAATTCATTTGTTCTATCCATTTTATGAGCTGTGATGAACAAATTTTTTTATTGCTTGGTTAACACATGGGTTTTGTCTTTGGGTTGCATGAGGACATGCAATATATTCAGTTTTTTGTTGCATGATGACATGAAATATATTCGGTGTGGGGGTATGTTGGGCCGTGAATACGACCACTTTTTAAATACTTATTTTATCAATTTTTACTCTTTTTATCATGCCATTCATTATAGTTTATTATATAAATCCATTTTATAATGATTTATGCTCTTATCAATGAATATTATTTATTTTCCTTTATTTCTAATAAATTGATGATTATGCATGATTTTATCAATGATAGTTTGAGCAAATTGGTTATAACATTATTCACCATTTTTAGCCTCCAATACAATTTCCAGATTGAAGATTTGATCATTAAATATTCCAACTCAACAATTTGCTGGAATAAGAAGTGACAGTTTTACGGTTGAGATTCTGGGCAAATGAAGAAGAATCTGGAAAATCTGGAACATTGGTTTTGTCCAAAACGGACCAAGTTAACTTTAACGAAGAACAGTTTGTCCAAATTTGGTTTGTACTGAGAGAAACACAGGGTTCTTTGAGCACGACTTTCTCAGATTTGTTGTGTGGCCATTTTCCAAATCTCAGCTGCAAAGCCAAATTCACCTTGCTCTTGTTCAAAGATAGATGGAACTATATTTTCTTGTTGATCAATTGGTTAGAAACAATCCAATTTTGTAATAGAAATCATGTTGTAATTATCTTTGTTGTAACTTCTCTCTGATCTCTCTCTATTTAAATGAAAACAGAGATCAGAGATAGGGATGGAAAAATGATGAAGGATTAGAGATTTAGAATTGAGGATGGCTGAGAGAATGTAGAATTGGGAATGATGGATTCAGAATTATGATTTGAGAATTAGAAATTCAGAATTAAGGATTCATGATTCATGATAGGATAGGAGAAAAAAGGGATTGTTGCATGTTGTAATTCTCAAAGCTTCAGCTATTGTAATGATTTCACAGTTTGATGATTAATACATGAGTTGGGAGTTGTTATTCATTCACTTGATTTGAAGTAGCCCAACAACATCTGCTGGCGGCTAAGGGCCCGGCCTCTGGTGGATTGTGTTGTTGCTGTATTATATCTTTATGGTTTATGCGTGGTTTTGCTTATCAGCTCTATTCGGTAATCTGATATGTTCTGTTATTTTACATCACAGCTCTGTTACATTTGATTTACTGAGTAATATCATTTCTGAAGACAGAACCATTATATTAACTTTGCAACATATTACTGTTCATTTAAGTGTTGATATAATATTTCCAGTCTTTATAGAATACTGTTGTTGTTCACTTATAGAATGTCTGTGTCGTAACACTTGATTGTTGGTATTACTAAATTCATCTTAGAGATTATATTTCCTTGTGATTGTTGAATCTATGGACGTTGTTGTTCCATTCTGAAATACAGTCGTCTTCTTTATAACTAAGACTGATAATTGGATTACCAGATCGTATTACTATTAGGGTGTGCCGTGTGTTAAGTTATTATGCATTTGTATTTGGCTTTCAAGCATTGTTCCGTATTTCATCATTAATCAATGTTGTTCTATTTCCGTGTGCTATTCGATTCATCCTTCAAGATAGAAGTAGGACATGATTGTTGCATTTATTTTTGTAGATTAAGGTGGTGTTGTTTATAAGAATTAGTTGTCGTTACATTTCCTAGTTGTTGTTCCATTTCTTGTTATTCGCATTATCTTTGCTTTGGTGTGCAGAAGGTCTGAGACTGTAGTGAACATTGAAATTAGCTGTCTAATTCCCAGTTTGATGATATTTCTTTTGAGTTCCTTTTCAATTGTATTAATCTCTAGAGGAATGAGTTATTACTACTGTATCCTTGATCGATGGTTGTTTGAGTGAATGATTTAATTACAGAGCATTTGAGTTTCTTGTTGTTTTAATTAGATTTTATTTCAAGCATTCATTTACTCTTATATTTTGAGAATTTTACTACATCTTTCATAACATTACTCTTGAGTAAATAGCCGCCTCAGATTGAGTACACTCTTGGAATAAAAAGTCGTCCCTAGGTTGAGAATTAATGTGAAGGTAATTAGAGGTGAAAGAGACCCTTTTTACGACTCAACACCTGGATTCACAGCTTGTCATCCTTCAACTCAACGGGAAATATTCCATCAGGAACCCTCAAATATTACGAATGTATCTTTCTATCCATCTATTGGAAAGCAATTTTGATTATATTACATATCATCATATTCCTAGACACATGAATACATTAACAGATGCATTAGCTAATTACGTGTTGGATAGACATTTGAAAAACATGTAAAAGATAAGACAAACCATTTGTACCATAATAGACAGGAAAATATAACATATATACATATGTGAGAATGTTTGATACATAAAAACCCCCAAAAAATAATATGTATGTCCATAATAACATCAGTGGCTCATAGGCCTCGCACATCCGTGGCACGCAGGCCTCAAATGTTATGTAATTACTGGACCTAGGAACTACTCAACATGGTGGTCATGATAGCATGAGACAGTTTGTACTATGTGACTCAGCAATCGGCAGATCCGATCTTAGACACCCACTGTGTGCCTCTAGTACCACTCAGGCATGTCTCCTATCCGAGCATACTCAGGAATACCATGAGTCAACCCCTCGAGGTTCCTAGCAATCGCCTCCTCGTTATTGCTCCCTTCCTGATAAGGGGCGACAACATCAATAGGATGGGGATAGCACCTGGCTATTGGGGACATCCTGGCTAGCCACTCTAGTCCAACATCTGCATACATAAGAGAAATGTTATAAGCATGCATACTAAAAATGATTAAAAAACATCAAAATAAAAAATTTGGTTTTGTTTATAACTTCGTCATCAAAGTCTTCCCCATCTGGAAAGGGCATATCTGGGTCTCCACGGAAATTAGTGCCACTATATGGACAATCCTCCATGATGATTTTCTATCGTCATAACCATGAAAAGAAATCTAGTCGGTAGGACATCTGCTGAGCCCCAGTGATCCTAGGCATCAAATGACTCTAGCGGACCATCTGCGGATCACGTAGCGTAGGAGGATCAACCCCAGTCAACTGATAATGGAACAATGGCACTCATTCTAGGAAAAAGGTCACAAGTACTGATCCGAAGCCAAATTGCTTCAGATTTCTTGCCTTGGCCTTGGACAACTGGCACTTGATGTTCATCTTCATGGCCTATGCCCAGTTGAAGATCATAAGAGTTGTGCAGTCAATAGTGTAAAGGAACTTCGACTTATTATTCTCATGTTCTGCCTAGGACCCTACCACTCTGTTGATGGTCAATAGAAGCACCCTTAGTGTTAAATCCTGCACACTGGAAATCTTGATCTTTCCATTTTTGGATTTCAAGGCCTCGGGACAATGCACGACAAGCAGGGAAGATATGCTTGCCCCGACCAGGCGTGACCCATACAAATTCACTGGCTCACCTTTATGAGACAACCCAATGATGAAGTAGATGTATGAATTTTTCAACTCTAGCTCCTGGTCCCCAATGACAAAAATCTCATGATTGATGTCCCAAAGGCTTATCAAATACTAAAGCAATTCAGGTTGGGCCCGCATCCCTGGTGTAAGGAAAAATTTGAGGAGCCCGCAAGCCCTCAAAGCCTCCAGGAAATTTGGATCATTCATTGCCTAGGTGTCCACATCTTCATGTTCTCTTTCCTTCCAATCCACCATTTTCGGTGATTTCTCTCCTGCAAAAGCCATTTATTTGAGTCAATCATCAATTTTGACACATTAAATTCAAATTTTAATTGTCAGTTCTTGAGAAAAATTGTTTTTTTCCCTATCCATGGTGCCGACATGCCTATTTTAGAAACAATCACACCGGTTGGAGCGAATGGTCGTGTAAATGTCCCTCAACTGATGCAATCTCGTGCCCGGAAATTGTGCCAACCGAGGGCGAAATTTTTTCTAAAAAACCTCCCTAAAAGTCTTTAAAAATTGCTAAAAGCATAAATAAATGGCATGAAAATGAACCTCAGGGCTTCGACTGTTACCTGGAACTGATGGCTCGTCAATTGACCTCATGGATCTCCCGCAATCTGCTCCAGAAAAACTAAGGCAAAAGTGGGTAAAAAGTCTTCACTACAAAGGTAAAATGGTGAATGGTAAAAATATATTTACTTTTCCCCTTTTTGTTCATTTTTTCATGAGAATATCAGGTTTTGTAAATATTTTTGACCTATTTTTCCTCAAGGACTTGATAATACACTTTGCCTTGCTTGTGCAACGACAGGTAATGGATGTTCGACAATGGTGATGAGTCACATTTCAACTCTTTTCTCGACTCGCTAAACTCATATGAAAATATTGTTGAGTATTTTTTCCTTTTTGACTCGTTAAAGAAAATAAAAATGGGGGGTCCTCTTTCAACTCTTTTCCGACCCTTTAAAATAAAAAGGATGACTAAGCCTTTGTTGTTTCAAACTCATTAATGGCTACGAAACGTCGTGTGCCCAGTGTAAGTTTAACTCTTTTTTGGGCTGGGACGCACTATTTACGAAAAAGGTACTCCTTGACTGAAATGGTCAAGCGGTTCTCTCAAGTATTATTTTCTACCTTTTTAGGCTCGAGAGACACAAATGTACGAAAAGGGACCATGTGGAGTTTTCTTTTATGTGTCTTTTTAAAAATCTCTAAACGTGAAAAAGATACTGAGTTACACCTTTGTCGAACTCATTAAACTATCAAACAACATCGGATTCGTCACCATGATGAACACAAGCTTCTCCTTCCTAGGGCTTGTTAAACTTACTAGGTCAGATTCATCCAAAGGATGAACTTACAGTGCAAGCATATACTATCCCCTTCAAGCTTGTGATTAAAAAATAATTGCGGTACTCGCTAGAAATGGTTGGGGGGGGGCGGGATTTGGAAATCTATCGAATCGTGTCGATAGCTTACTCTTGAACATGACACTCTTTGCTTCATGTTGGGTTGGGACATCCTTCTCTGTATCATTGACCTTCTTGG
Organism: Pinus tabuliformis; assembly: GCA_031772625.1. Taxonomy (NCBI): domain Eukaryota; kingdom Viridiplantae; phylum Streptophyta; class Pinopsida; order Pinales; family Pinaceae; genus Pinus; species Pinus tabuliformis. The sequence goes on from CM062813.1 coordinate 878,288,688, forward strand.
GTTTGGGCCTTTCATTTTTCCTTCCATTTGATCTTTGCTACGTCATCATGAACACCAATCCTATGGATCCAAAAGCTGCCAAACTTCTAGTTGTGTCGCTAATATGTTCAAGAGTTGTCCTTCTATAGTTACACTTACCTTTGTTTCTCTATATCATCCAAAATCGTTTTACATCCTCTTGAATCACATTGATGATGTGGGATTCATTATGGCCCTCCTTCAACATGGTTGCTTTCTATCGACGTCGAATCATTATCCAGGAAGTTGATCAAGAGACTCCCTTCCGGTACCTTATAGCTTGCATGCCCTAATGGCAAGTTCTTCACACTCGATAACATGTTCGCATCATTGGCTTTCGATCGTGTGATTTCACGGGTGTTCGACTTCAGTTCCTATATTCACATTCCATGAATTGTGCTAATAGTACCTTGAGGGCCATTGTCATTATTGGTGGTTTCTCTCATGCTTGTTAATAGTTTACATCATTGACTAGTAATCAAGCGACTTTCTAGCATGTTCGACGTCAACACATCTATTCGCATGTTAGAATCTATACTTTGATTGGGTCGTGTTGGAGTGCAAGACCCTGGACTCAGATTACAAAAAGTCCAGGCTGCGAAGTAATGTGACATGGTTATGATGATATGCATGTCTCTTTCAGATGGTTGGCTACGACCAGACCTTGAGTTATCATATGTGATCCTTCTTATTATTGGATGGTTGCGACCATACCTTGGTTCCATTATGATCCTCTTTGATGTACGGTTGCACCCATGCCTGAATCCATTTACATGATCATTCTATGGATGGTTGCGTCCATGCCACACTTCATGTATCATTTGACAGAGATCTCAGTTTATGTATATGTATCTATACTTTCTTGTAGGTTTTCTGATGGCAGACCGGTTCCCCGCACTGATTTATAAAGCATTTCATCCCTCACTCTGACTCAGCCTTCACGCTTTAAGGGGCATCTATTACATAGAATTTTGTCACTGTCCTTGTAATCCCCATTCCTTGATCCTGGAAGACCCCTATAGTGAACCGTGCATGCTTTGCCTTCATGGAGAAACTTCCATTATGTCCCTCTTCATGAGCAGATCATTTCCCTTTTGCACCATTTCCTTAGAAACTTCTGTTTTTCCCAATTTACAAGACCATCGCTAATGACCTTTGTCTTCCCCACACTGATGTGAATATATTAGCACTATTCCCTATGCCTATCGGTGTGAGTGAGCTATGTTCCAGTCACGTCAGTCCTGTTATGGAACATTTTTAAATTAGAGCAAAAGCTTCCATCTCTAGAAGCTCCATAACGGAAGTTTGGTAAATGGTTTGGCCAGATGGGGTCGAGGATGATAGTTTGGGCTCCTTTCCCCTATAATCATGGAACTACCTCAAGGGATAAGTCCTTCTCCCATGAGAAGAGGATCCATCTCCCATCCATCATTCCTATATAAACCTCCCTTCTTCCCAAGTGCAAACTAGAGACGAGTGTGAAAATCAGAGTTAGAGTTTTGGTTGAGTGTAAATATACTAGACAACCAAGCTATTACTAGTTGTAGCTATCTAGTTGTGTGAGGGAGAAGTGTGTTTGGTTTGGATTAAAGCCTAAAGGGAAGAGTATTTAAACTATTATTTTTTGAAGCCATCATGAAGTGCTAGCAAAAGTGTGTGGGAAACTGGTCTTGTCAGAGGAAGACTACGATGTCAAGACGAATGGTTGTAATCTCTCTTTGATATTAATGTATGCAGCTACCGATTGATTTCCTACATGTTTTGTAATATTACATATTTGTGTCTTAATGCTTCTTGACTTATTAAGTAGGTTGAATTGAAATTTTTCTATTATTATGTTTGTGTATTGTTGTTGTTTATTTGTTTCAGGAGCTTGAAGAAGGAAGCGAGAGATTGTTGGAGCGAGCAAGCGAGGACATCATCAAGCAGGATAAGCGACCAAGAGGTAGGCCCTCTTTATTGATTCTAACCTAAGGAAATCTTCCATAGAATGTATCTGTTGTGGCTAGACCCATTATCAGGCTAGAGGAATTCATTCGTTTCTGCACTTATAATTTTACTTCACCACATATATTCATTAGGAAGGTTTATGAATAATTGAATATTTGTGCCTAATATTATTTATTTTTGTGGAATATTTTGAGAATATTGGGATGATTATGAAGAGTTGGAGGAGGAGATAATTTATGGACTTGTTCCCTACTACTACAGGATCAATAATAAATAATAATTCAACAAGATATTATGGAATTATGGCACAAATTGTGGAACTCCAATGATTAACAAAATCTAGGAATTTGTTCCACTAATCAAGGGAGCAGGTCCACCAATCAAGGGAGAAGATCCACTAATCAAGGAATTTCAATGGGTAAATCTTCCTCCATCCATGGAGAATGATTCTTAATCATTTTATCTAAGTACCCAGTCGAATTTTCCTCTAGGGAATGATTGAGAAAATCTAGGAATATGTTCCCTGCCATTTAATGCAAATTCCTAGTATTGGGGACTAGATCCACTAATCAAGGGGTTTTGGTGGTGAAAGCTTCCTCCATTCATGGGGAATGATTCATAATAATTTTTTATAAGTACCAAGTCGAATTTTCCTCTATAGGGGAGATTTTCATTAGTGTTATTGTGGAGAGAGCTTGTATTTTTGCAGCTCCATTGTATTTTCTTGCATGGATGTAATTCTATTGATGAAAATAATGAAGATCGGTGTCATGTTCAGCTTCTAAATATTGTTCTCCTCCATAGGTCTCTAATTTTAATTGGGCTTGGCCATCCCAGGAGCCTTAGATCCCTTTTGTATCATTTTCTTTCCTTCTTTTGATTACTTATTCACATGCATCTCTAGTTTTTATTTCATTTTATTTCTGCATTTAGTATTAATGATTTCTTGTTGTAGGATTGAGTTAAATGGTTGATGTAAGTTCTTTTTCAGTATCACAAGAACTATTTCATCCTTGGAAAATCTTTGGAAATTCATAATAATCATTGAGTTTCTTGGATTAGTCTTCTTATTCCCAAATCTAGATTGTTGGACCTCCTTTTTAGCAAAGAACAATAATTTTTTGCTATTTTTTAGAGCATGATAATGAGCTTCAATCGACTTGATTTCACTTGCTTTAGATCAAAAAGGAATTCTAGTTCATAACAAAAATTAACCCATTTCATTTGCACTTGATTTGGTTAGGAATTTTTTTGATTTAGTAGCTCACTAGTTCTCGAATTTCTAGATTTTCAACTAGTAATGTTTTTTATTTCTTTTGAATGGGTTAACATAGGTATTTTTGAGTGACTCCAATGGGTGTTGGGCATGGAATCCCCCCAAGGCATGTTTTGGGGCTTAAATCCCAAATTTTGACCAAATAATTTTGTAAAAGCTCCGTGAATTGTGGATGCGGGTTGCGAAATCATGATAGAGTCACAGGGTTGTCAACCCTCGATTTTGTAAAGTAATGTCGGCTTAAGAGACCTACCCATGATTCGTGGACCAAGGGATTGTATAAATAGAGTTGAGGCTCTAAGTGTATAGGAAAGCATAACTAAGAATGGAAGGATGATAAGTCTAAGTGATTGTGTCAAAGTGTAAAAGGCATCCTTGGGTCATAGAGTAGGAGAAGGCTCTGCAGCTGAGTGCGCAGAGGTCTAGTAGTCCGCAACTAAGTGCGCAGACCCCTGCAGCTAAGTGCGTAGGGTAGGCTGAGTTTGTAACCATTGGAAGAATAAATAAAGAGAAGTTTACCATATTTTTGTGTATCCTTTCCTATTTTAATGTATGATTGGGTATAATTTGCAAGTATATTGTTTATTTGTTGCGCGAACTCATATGAATGTTTTGTGTAAGTAAATATAACATAAGACATCCAAGAACGCTAAGGCAATTAACTGGTATAGTAAGATATATAAGATTTTTGGAAGCTCCACAACCCCTGGATAGGGCTACGCGAAGGTAATATATCAAGGTGAGAGGAACAAGAAAGTGCGCGAAGTGACCTGTGCGCAGGGACGAATAGTTGGACCAGTCGAACCTCTCAAACATCTCAAGGGTGTGGAAATTTTGTTCCATCACCCTCCCATACTACTTCGGGTTAAACCTTAGTCCATGCTTCGCGGACTATTGCCGAAAGTGCCAGTAGTACAGGGATTTTTTTGGCTAATTAAATTTGAACCTGGGTCAGGCCCAAACAAGACAACAAATGGTTCTGTTGCTAGGACCAGGATTTGCATAGAGATTTCTAATGTCATATCACTGGAATCCGACAAAGAAAGGAATTAAAAATTGGTTGGAAAGGAATATTCACGAGTTCGCGGCATAGGAAAATAGGAATCCATGATTATCAAAGGAAGAGTGGTTAGACTGCTACTTATATACAGAGATCCATGAAATTTTCTTTGCATCCTTCCCCACTGAGTTATATGAGTGGATCACGAAGATAACAGATAGCCAAGGAAGGTATAAACTCGATAGACCTATTGTGTGGACTCCAAAATTGGTGTGCAGACTGGAAGCATTGGAAGATAAGATCGCATGCACTATTGATCACTAGCTTGATAAAATCATATGAGGATTCATCAAAGAATTCATGGTAGATACTTCAGTCAGTTATAGCAAGGTAGAATGACGCTTCCTCAAAGGACTGCAAGGTAAGTACGTTAAATCTTTGAACACTTGGATTAAAATGCTACTGTGTGGAAAACATGTTATGTGAATAAATTGATGTTTGGGGCTACACGAAGTGGGAGAATCTACAAAAACGAAGGTAACATAGAACTACAAACTAGCCCCTTGATTTCACCTCAGTGAGGGGGTGAAGAAGAGCTTGCAAAGGTCTCACCAAGAAGTGCGATCAATATGATAAGGTAGATAATTCTGCACATACCACCCCCACCCACACCACCACCAGTTTCACTGCCTTCATCCACATCTTCGTCCATACCACCTCTACCACCACCACAAAGTAGTATGGCAAGTGCGATAAAGCTACCAGTGTTCAAGGGAGTATGGAATGAAGATCCAAACCAGTTTTGGTTCATGATAAAAGTTGTATGAGAAGCATAGGGAGTCATGGATGATAATATAAAGAAGGAAACATTGGTCAACACTCTGCAGGATTACGCATTGGCCTGGTACATTAAGAATTCCAATGATAATCCAAATGCGAGGATCGCTGATGTCCAAGTTGTGCTAAACAAAGAATTTAGCAGGCCAAATTCAGAGGCACAATATTGGGTTCAAGGAAATCACAATGCTACTAGGCAAGACCCCTTGGGAGTTGGATCAAAGACTGAAGTGCACAATTTGCAAAGCTAACATGACATTAACATATGGGAAACATCACGAATGGTTTGTAGCATCTCTAATGCCACATCTATGAAATGTGTTGTCACAATATAGGCTAACCACCTAGGCCGAGGCCTTGGAGGTCACGATGAGATTGCACGAGACCCTGATACAGGATCCCAACCTAGGAGTGTTATAGACATATTTGGGCACATCAACCCCAAACTTATATGTCAATAAACTAGGGATCATCAACCCCTAAAAGAGTTGTTTCATACCCTAAAAGAGTGTAGTCATCTGATTACATCATTCCCCAAAAGTTCCATATGAGAAACCATCCTGAAATTGCCTAAACTGAACCATACTGACTACTCCACTGGCAAAGTGCGATGCATACTGAGTGGTACACTGCCAAGGTGTGATGCATACTATTTAGACCTTCTATTGGGTGCGATGAGTGAGGATGGACAAATGTTCGAGATAGCTTTCTAGGTGGTTGCTCATGGAATCTTCTAGAAACTTCTCCTGTGCCACTTGCCTCTCTGAATTCGCAAATGGATGAGTAAGAGATCCAAGAAATCTCCAAGTGGAACCAATTGTAACAAGTTGAATGATTTGATTTTTTTTTATTCGAAGTGTCGAAAGCACTTTTATTCAAAATTGAAAAGTGTCATTGAGTCTTCCTTTCTCTTTTGAAGAAATAGTTGTCGAAAAATGTCATTTTGAAAGACATTATTTCAGATCTTTACTGCATTTAGTTTTCCTTTTTGGTAAGGAGAACAAAAACAAATACATGCATTTGCATTTAGCATTTTTATATTTGTGTACGAAAATATGCTTTAGGAAAATGCACTAATGTGTGCTCATTGCTATTTGTTTGAAAGAATTGTAATCTTCTTTCCCTAGTAGCTAGGATTTTCATTGCTTAAAATAAAAAAAGATTGTTTATCATTGTAGATTGCATTTTACGAATTTCAAATCAACATCACGCGGTGAACCATTGAAAGGAAAAATCTAAACAAGATCAACTTTAAAATAAATTTCAATGAACCTAACAACACTTTGGAACTTAACGCAACATATCTAGAGCTCTAGACTAGAGACGTGTTCCAGCGTTGTTAAAACTAGTAACTATCGTTTTCATTGAAGGTTGGGTGATTTCTCCTCCTTGATATGACAAGTGCTAGCATGGACTTGTGCTCCCCATACCATCATGTATATATTGGGAAACCACAATAGGCTTAAATCCTTTATCCATAGGAAGCCGAGTCTGCTGCCTTATTGATGACAATGCAATGAACACAACATTCGGGAAGATTGACTATCGTACATAAGTCCTTCGTAATTTCTCTTTAATTTATCACCAAGGTGTATATTACAGTTTTGCGATTGGTTTGGTAATTCCTCTGTCTATATTTTCCAAAGTAGTCACTTTCATTCCTTTTCGACTCTTTAAAATAAAAGGTCCATCTGAGAACTTGTCCTTTCAGGCTCATTAAAAAATCGAAGGAGACTAGAGTCATCTTTAGCTTTTTCTCGACTCTTAAAAACTGAAAAATCAAAGTTGTGTCCAAGCGTCATTAAAATTAATTAAATGCAAATAACATCCCTATTCCTTAGTTGATCTTTAGGTTGAGACATATGGCAATGAATCTAGAGTCCCCTGATCAAAGAATCCCTTTTAAGGGGAATCCTGGTCCTTTCCTTCTTGAGGAAACATTGGTGCTCCTTATATGGCTACATTATCCCTTCCGGGACTTACCATTGGCCTTCCAGTATGGTTGTTTTCAACCTCTTTGGTTCAAAATGTCATGATTTCCCCGCAATAACTAGTTGATCCTGAAGTTGACCCTTTGCCTTCTTCCTTTTTTGTTTCTCCCTCCCCTTCTTCCTCTTCGCTTGTTGAAAGTAGTGATACTAGTAACCAGGTGGCTAAGAAGAAGAAGAAAGGAAAGGAGAAGAAGAAGAAGCCAATTCAGCAAGGGGGAAACCAAGGAACCATTAATGCATCGTCTAATGAAAATTCATCCATTAAACTTCCCAAAGCTAAATATCCATGCATAATCTATGCGGGAGACCATTTTCATCGAGATTGTCCTTTCTTTCCTTGAATCTTGAAAGAATGGTCTCCCCGTTCACACCATCCCGTGTCATCAACCTCTGGAAACCATGTTGGTAACATACCATCAACTAGTGATAGAAAATTTCATGGAAAGAAGGGAAGGGTCAAGGTTCCATGTAGGTTATGTGAAGGTAATCATTCCCTTCACATTTATCCTTTTTTGGATGAAGCCAAAAGAGTGTTGGACAACCGTTCCATTTCACCGCAATGACTTCCATCTGGTTACAGGAAACTCTCCCTAAATATTTCGCTAGTTAAAAAACTGACTGACTTAAATCAACCGTCGGTCAAAACCACTCTCTCTAAAATTGAATCCTATGAGTCTATACCTAACCGAAGTCAACAAGTGGAGGCAACAGTTGACCCAATTTCACCTTCAGCTAATCGTACCTGTACCTTTCCCAAAGAGAGTGAAAATGATACCGTTCAAATTTTTTTCGTTACTTCAAATTCAAATGAACTTGGGGGCAATCTACCTATTCCATCAAGACAAGAGGAAAACCCTCTAGTTCTCGTAACTCAAGCGGTTAATTCTCCCATTTCTTTGGTACCCCCTCTAAGTAGTCTAGTCACTTCCTTTGATTGGAATCAACTAGCAAGATCCCGCCTTCCTTCTTATGTACCTTTCCAAATCATAGTAAAAGTTTGTAAAATTATCGTGTCTGGCACTATTATAGATGGAGGTGCATCATTGAGTATCCTTTCCTCAACTGCTTGGAAAGCGCTTGGTTCGCCACTGCTTATGCCCGTTACGTAGAATCTATTAAGCTTTAACAAAGGAACAATTCGACCATTAGGGATCCTTCCTAAGTTACGTATTACTTTGAGAAGGAAGATAGTTTATCTGAATGTGATGGTAGTCCTAGGACCTTTAGATTACAATTTACTTCTTGGGCGTGACTAAGTTTATAACATGGAAGCCATTGTTTCAACACTCTTCCGATGATGCATTTCCCGCATGAAGGCAAGATTGTCACCGTTGACTAGATTTCATTTCATGATCCAAACATAGCTCCATGTCAATCATCATCCCTAAATGGTTCATTTACATCAACGGTATCACTCGAACCTTCATTCCATCCACCTAATAGCCATGAGTAGTCTGGTGAATGTAATGAATCTTGGGGGGCATGCACCTAGCAGTAGCAAAGATAAGTTTCCTTGTAGGTTATGTGATTGGTCTGACACACCATCCACCTTTGTCTATTCTAGACGAAGCCAAAAAGGTGTTTTGTATATTTTGGATGAAGCCATCATACCTCACCACAGTGACTTCCATCTGGTTACAAGTGACTCTCCTTTTCATCATGCTTGGAGCATACAAACTGAATTCAAGCATAGTTTTTTCATTTCAAGCTTGTGCACAAATGAAACTGAATTCAAGCATAGCTTTTTTGTTTCAAGCTTGTGTAAAAATGAAACTGAAGTCAAACATAGTTTTTCATTTCAAGCTTGTGTAAAAATGAAACCAAATCCAAGCATAGTTCCCCCATGGTTCAAACTTGTCAAAAAATGAACCCATTTACAACTAAGTAACCCTTGTGATTTCCATTCTATCAGCTTTTTGAGCCTTGTTTGTGTACATCCCATCACAACCATCCCTTTTGCTGATCATACGCTCTCACTTGGTTTTTTTACCACTTTTAAGGAACAATTGCAATGAGTTGTCTTATTAGCGAGCCTCTTCATAGAATTCAACATGTTTTGAGAACTTCCAAAATCAGCAAAACCAGTTGCTACCCTTGACACCACTCATTCCTCAAAATCCAGTCTCCTTTAAACCCTTTTCAAACTTGTTAAATATGAAAATATTGTCCAGTGCCGACCTTCCCAGCTCATTAAAGTGATTGGAAATGTCATCCTTCCTATATTATTTTATACTTTTTCGGACCTGAGGGATTATCTTATGAAAAAGTCGAGCGCTTATCTTTTCCAGCTCGTTAAAGTGATTGGAAAAGTCGTCACTTTGGTATCATTTTATCCTTTTTTGGACCTACGGGATTATTTTACGAAAAATAATTTATGGAGTTTTCTTGTCCCTTTTCAAACTCTCTAAACATGAAAAGGACCAAGTTATCCTTGTCATGAAAATCGTTAAAAAAATAGCGACAAACTTGTCCATTCTAGACGAGACCAAGTTTCACTGTCGCTAGACTCGTTAAAACATAAAATAGCGACAGGTTTGCCCGAAGGGAAAATTATAGAACAAGAATATGTTATCCTCCTCAAGCTTGACAAAAATAAAGAGGTACTGGTTAGCAATGACTGGGGAAAAAGGGAAAAAACTTGAAGAATTTGTGGTAGCAGGTCACTCTTGAACATGACACTTTCACTTCACCACCATTATTGAGTTGGGTTGGGTTATTCTGTTCACTAGTCATCTCACCATTGGTCTTTCATACCATCCATATTTTGGGGTTAACACTACCAATTCATCTTTATGTCGCTGACATTTTCAAGAGAAGTCATTTAGTTGAGAAACCACAATCCAGTTAATGTCTCATCCATTGCATTACCTCCAACCTTCATTTTTCATGACCACCATTCTTGAACCTTGTGTCATCAGTCCATTTTCACCTCCAGAAATCATTTGCTTCGTTTCATGTCGTAGATCTAGGATACATTAAGGCCCTCCTATGATGAGTCACTTCTTGTCGACATCAGCTCATTATCCAAGAAGTTGACTTAGAAACAACCCTTTCAGTGCTTTGAAGCTTGCATACATCAATGGCAAGTTTCTCACTTTCGGCAACAAGTTGACATCAATGGCCTTCAACCAAAAGATTTTGCGTAGTGTTCGGCATTGGTTCATATATTCATACCACATAAATTTTGTTGTAGTACCTTAAGGGTCATTATCATTATCGGTGGTTCCTCTCGTGTCTATTAATAGCTTACATTATTGGCTGGTAATCAAGCGATTTCTTTCCATGTTCGACTTCAGAACATCTCTTCACATGGAATGACTTGTACATCGAGTGAAGATTGAATGAGTTTGAAGACCCTGGATCTAGTTTCATCCATCTAGGCTGCGATATATTCAGGGATATAAAAACATCAAATGTACAAAGGCGTTACACAGATGGTCATCCGAACCATGGATGATGACTCTATATCTAAAGATTCACCAGTCTGCATCTGCAGACAATATCTGATCTATGTACATGAAATGAATTTATAAAGTTGAGCATGAGAATGCCTACCTCAGATAGATCATGAAATTTATAGTATGATGATGTATTATATTGTAACTTATGTGGGTCACCTTCCAGTTCGAAACTTCGGATCCTCATGATAAAGCATTTCACCCGACATCAGTATTTACGACTTCATGCTTTAGGGGGCAACTATTATAGACATATTTGGGCGCATCAACCCCAAACTTATATATCGATAAACTAGGGCTCATGAACTCCTAAAAGAGTTGTTTCATACCCTAAAAGAGCTTAGTCATCTAATTACATCATTCCCCAAAAGTTCCATCTGAGAAACCATCCTGAAATTGCCTAAACTAAACCATATTGACTGCTCCACTAGTGAAGTGCGATGCATGCTGAGTGGTACACTACCAGAGTGCAATGCATACTATTTAGACCTTCTATTGGGCGAGATGGGTGAAGACGGGCAAATATTCGAGACAGTTTGCTAGGTGGTTGCTCATGGAATCTTCAAGAAACTTCTCCTGTGCCACTTGCCTCTCTGAATTCGCCCAAGGATGAGTAAGAGATCCAAGTGGAACCAATTGTAACAAGTGGAATGGAACTAATCATAACCCCATGGATGACTCACACCCTTGCACACATCTATAAATGGATCCCTCATCTAGGAGATCTGGAGGCTGGAATATTGTGAATTTCAAGGAAGTGCTAATAGTTTGTAATTGAGGAAAGAGTATTGTATTGTTGGTATGATCTTGCTATTTCATGAGGTGAAGAAGGATTGAAGCTGGGAGGATGATGCTGGATCAGACAACTAGGTTGTAATTCTCCCTTCTATTAATAAAGTTCTTCAAGTTTTCTTCCATATGATTGTGCAATTGTAAATGTTATCATTTATGAATGCTATCATTTGTTCATTATATATCTGATTATGTAATGTTTATGTTGTAACAGATCACGATTCTTTGACGGTTCTTTTTTTTTGTACTTGTGCAAGTACTCTCCAAGCGTGTTAAACACAGGGAGGAGTTGCAGGATCTATCAAAGGGGAGAGAGATCAAGCAAGGGATTAAGCAGAAGTTCTAGGTTGGTTCCATTATTTTTCTCTTATCTGTTGCACATAGAAGAAATCATTGAATTGCTTTAAACTGTTGTTTCTAGTGTAGCTTCCAAACCTAGAGGGCTAGCATTCTTTAGGAATAATAGTTTTCCTAGAAATAGGGAGTTCAACAGATTCACGCGCAGTTGAAAAACTTGTGCCTCGAGATGTAGAGTTTGAAACAAGACAAAACAACCCGCCCAGAGATGCGTGATGAGGTATGGTGCGTAAAATGCAAGGGTAATGGACATGACAAGGACCACTACCTGGTGTTCGTGAATTACCTTGTGGGAGGAGGGCCAATTCCATTAAGACCAGAGGCACAAGCAGGACCAAGCGTAGCTCCTGCACTATGGTGCTCGATTTGTCAGATAGGAGGAAATCATGCTACAGATAACTAGCATCTATTATAGAAGTATACGTAGAATTCATAGCAGTTGTTCTGTAATTTCTATAGGTCAGTGGGACATGATGAGCGCACCTATAGAAGTTATGAGTTGATGATGGATCGAACTCCTATCTATAGAGTTCAAGCCGAGACATGACCCCTTGATCAAAACACAGGAATGGCGCACACTGGATTTCAGGGGGGTGGAGGGGGACCAGGAAGAGGTCACAGATAGCTGATATGTTACAATTGCGGAGGGCCAGTGCATTATGCCCGCGATTGTATGAATCCAATGCGACCATCATGATTGTATTGTACATTGTTTGATCATGAGACGGAGGATTGTATCACAATAATATCGAGGTTGCACGATAAAGGAGCACTCCAACCTCCCTCGACTCAGAACCTGTAAATGATGAGGTCTGAGCCACATGAGGAAGACCCTAATGTAAATATCATGCTCCGGAGTGGAATTAGAATAGGGGATGACAAAGGAAAGCAACCTGAAGAAAGTACTTGGGTTCACAAGGCTCAAATGAAGGAACCAATGTTTGAATTGGAGCACACGAAGGAGACCTTCATAGAAGCTAAGAGGAGCTTCGCTAATGCCTTGACTTTAGGAAGTAAAGACAGGATGGAGCCAGAAATGGACCCACCAATGCTCACTACGTTCTTTGAGACATGTATGAAGCTGTTGCGCGATAGGAAGACTATAAAGGGGTTGCAAGAAATCATAACTAGATGCATTGGGACCACGCTAGAAGAACCGCGCATAGTCTAGAAGCTCGGGAAGCACATGACGTGAACAGGAAGGGAGATGAGATTGACCACACAAATTGGGGAATATGAGATGGACCAAGTGATTCTGGATCTGTAATCGGATGTGAACATCCTACCAAAGCAGACATTGGAGTGCATGGGCAGGCATGCGCTGCAATGGTCTCTTATCCAACTATGAATGGCGAATCATCAAAATATCCTACCTATGGGGAAACTACAGGGAATCACAGTAGATATCGAAGGAGCAAGCACACTAGAAGATTTCAAAGTGATAGAGATTGTTGATGACAACAATCCCTACCCCGCGCTATTGGGAATAGATTGGGCCACTGATATGAATGGAGTGATAAATCTGAAGAAGCGCAAGATGATTTTTGAGAAGAATTATCTACACATAGTGGTACCTTTAGACCCTACAGAAGGATTGCGCTACACGAAGCTAGTGTACAACTACAATAGCGACGAAGATCTAGACTGAATCAACAAGATAACCACGCGAGAGCAAGATTGGGTAAATCCAACCGCGGATGGTTGAATCTCATGGGAGCGTGAAAGTTCTTGCACATCAAATTCTGATGAGGAGATAAAATGATGGAAGAATTGGTTACACGATGTAACCACACTCAACTGTAACATGATGACGAGATTGTTTCGTTGCGTAGCAATAGAGGTAAGAGATCTACCTACGTATGATGGGTTAAGTGAGATGGATGACTTCTTGAACATATTTGAAAGAGAAGTGTTGGAAAAAAAACTCCTTGACACTCTGAAATGGGTACTATGAGCTATTCCCGCAAGGTGGTGGGGTACACACCAAAGGAGTTTTGAGGATTGGTGTGACTCAAGAAGAATGATGTGCATGCAGTTTCAGAAGCCTCACATACAATTAACAGACAATATTGTCGGATGAAACGGTCCGCATACCCACCTATCCAAATGGATATAGGCATATGGTGCAAAACCTGCATGAATGCACATAGTCCTCGTGGTAGGAGACATGATCAATAAGCAGGTGCAGGCAAGACAATGGCATGAACGATCCCTCTGGTTGGGACCACAGAGTATGGAAAGACAAAGTGCATAGAAGGATATCCATGCAGAAGCCTTTAACAAAGTATGTGAAGCACTAAAAAAGGTCCATAATGTGAAGCAGACTGGCTGGGAACTACACGTACCAATAGTTATATGGGCTTATAGGACCACGTGCAAAAACCTAACCGCGCAAGCACTGCCAAGGCTAGAGTATAAAGAGAATTCTATAAGCCCTATAGTACCTAAAAAGCTTGGAACGTGCATGATAGCACCGGTAGATATGATGGTTCGCGGAACCTTGGAAGAAATCCAACAGGGAAATTTTAGGCTCCAAGAACTTGAGAAAGAAAGGGTGTGATTAAGGAAGAAAAGCACTCTGGTAGACGTGGAAGTCAAGAAGCTAGAGGATGAGATAAAGGAATATTTTCTTGGAGAAAAACCAGGGTGATAAGACAGGATGCACATGATCACACTGACAAGTTTGAGGACTATCATTGTGAATTGATCAGTCTAATGCCTTATCTTGGACCGCACATTACTAAACGAATCAACTAGGGTCGCGCGTTGTAGATGATAAAGTGTGTGACGCTGCCCGTAACAATAAAAGGTGGGTATTTTCCAAGAAAAGTGATGGATGATAGGATGAAACTCTATATAGGTGGTGCGACCACCTGAATAGTGGTTGAGGGAAGTACAGTCTTAGCACTTTAGGCAGTTGAAAGGAAGCACAGGACTATAAACTATTATGCTTGGGAGCTGCGCGATGTTGGAGCTGTGCGCAGAAGCAAAGAGTCACAAGGTTCGCAACCACGCATGGGGGGCTGCTCTATCACGTGGGTTCGCCAGAAAGTGACTGTTGAAGTCACTATTCACGATGGGATGCTCAACTTGAGAGAAAATGGAGTGGGCGGCAGGCATTTAAGACGCGATTTATAGGCAAGATTTGGGAAAATCTTCCGCCAAGGGAGCATTAATGAACTGGATTTGTGGGGAACGGTCGAATTCAAATTCAAAAAGTGCTATAAATTACAAAGGGCTTCCCAGTAAACAACACTTGTTCATTTTCAAATTGAGCTATTGAGTAGAGCCCTGTTTGTTTTGTACCGAGAGTTAATTGAGCTCTTGAGTTCGCAAGTGATATATTTCTGGATGGAGACAATGGCTGCAGCTGAAGAAGTTATGGAAATAACAAAAATGACCGCTGAAGAGGTCGCACAAGCCCTGACTGTGGGGGATGCCCCCAAAGGCGCCGGGATTGTGCTAGAAATCTCGAAATCACCATACACACCAAGACTAAAGAAGGACAAACAAGTGATGGTTACTGTATGTGTGTCCCCGCAGAACCCGCTGCACACCAAGCTATAGATGGAAGTAAAGGGGAAAGCTGTTACCATCGAAACCAATGAGGAAGAATAAGACCTGGAGGAACTTATCATCAAAGAAGATGAGGATGAATGCATGGAGGAGGAAACTAAGTCTACGCACCCTCCAACAAAGTTGCCCACCTATGTCCCCCTAAGAAAAGGGAAGGCTAAAGTGCCCAAGGACCTTGATAAGACCAAGAGCTTACTCCAAACCCTGATCCTCCTAGACAACATCATTTTTTAGGGCACGCATCTAGGATGGGTTCCAAGCTTAAAATTTGAAGATTGGGACCTTGCTGACCATGAGAAGTTCCCTCATCTTGAGACCACTCACCTCATGAAGCCTAAGAAGAACATTGTGGAGGGGGTTATAGAATTAGAGCCACAAAAGTGGTTGCACATAGTGGAAAAGGTAGGGCTACCTAACCTGCTCTTAGTGCCACATTTCCACTGTGCCCCAATAACAATTTTCGTCATCAAGAAGCTGCTATGTCTGGTGCATGGTGGGTGTTTATGGGTGGAGGAGCCCATCCCATCATGGAAGACTTGATTCACCGCATTACCTGGCTATCGCGTAAAGGAGAGGACCCCACAGACATCTCAGAGGGGAAGAGAAGTGACTTGGCCATTGCAAAGGCCATGAAGAAGAAGTACAAGATGGAAAAGAAGAAAAGGGGCTACGCCATATCCAACATCATTGACAAAGCAGTGAAAGTGGCGACCCAAATACTAGCTAGTAAGGTTATGCGCAAGTGCCGCACGGATGAGGTACCTGTGCCGGTGGTAGCACTGGCTGAGTAGTGCACAGAAGGGGTCCAATTTAACTGGTCTGAGTTCCTCTGAAAGGAGTTCCTGGAAAATTGCCGTGAGGCCTAGGAACAAGGCAAAACATTCCACTATGCATGGCTTCTGCTATCCATAGTGCTCGTGGTTGGGGAATTGCCTAAGGATAGTCACTTCCCCATAATTGACAGGGATCTGCCGAAGGCCATGAAGTATGCTTCGCTTTGGGCCAAAAAGGATGCAAATAGGATCCACGACAGCAAGATATTCTAGGTGATTATGGAGATGAACCTTAGAATGGGGATTTGTTGTGGGGAAAAATGCCTATGCAGGACGATCCTATCCACCTAAGGTGTGACAGTGCCTTAGCAACAAACAGAAACAGCTATTCTAGTATTCTTCCTTTATGAATTAAGAATGAAGAGAGATGGATGGACTAACCGGTGTCTTTAGTTTGTCCCTCGATCCGGTTTCTCTTCTCTTTGAGAGTTCCCAGCTACTTGCCTTCTCGCTCGCCCAGCTTCAAGAGGTTTCTGCAAGATCACAAGAAGAGAACACTACACAAGACATGGATTCATATTCATAACTAGTTCAGGATTAGAAATAAACTAAACATACTAATGCAATCATACATCAAAGATACATCAGTATATAGGAGAAACCAAGATAGCTTTATTGATGAATAACAAGGTTCAGGAATAGATACAACCCAGAGGGCTCCAATCTAGCATCTCCTTCCCAGCAAATGAAATTCCTATCTTCACCCCCTTCAAAGCATTAAGCACCCAATAATTCCAGTCTCAAACCAACAGCAATTCTTTGCAATAACAAAATTCCAGCCTCTAGATCTCATGGAGGAGAGATCCATATATAGATGTTTGGAGAGAGGATGAGTCAGCTTGAGATCTGACTAGTGTCCTCTCCCTCTGTCAGTTCTTGATTCCACTTGGAGGTTCTTGCTTCCACTTGGAGATTGGGAACCTCTTACTCATCACTAGTCGAATTCACTGAGGCAAGTGTCATTGAGGAAGATTCTGGAAGCTTCTTGGGTCTTGACACCTCTTGGAATGAATTTTCCATTTGTCAACTCTCGCTCAGCGCACCCTGGTAGTGCTTCTACCTGTGTTGCAGTGCAGGTAGCCAGTGTTGGCTTTGACATTCAGCGCAGACAGCTAGTGGAGCCACAGAATTGATCCTGAATTGACTTGTTTTTGAGCAGTTTTTGGTGGAGAACTTCTGTGAATTGCTGTGGTTTGTTAGCCTTGCTCCTCTAGGGGTAGGAACAACATGTTTAGGGACTTTGGATCCCTTAGATTATGGAAATTTCATGCTTATAGCTGCAAGGCACAAAAATGTCTATAACAGTTGCCCCCTAAAGTATGAGGCCGTTGATCGGGTGAAATGCTTTATCAGGAGGATCTGAAGTTCGTCCAATGCTGGGAGGAGACCTGTAATGAGATACAATACAATACATTATTTTTCGTACTACTTTCATGATCTAGCTGAGGCAGGCATTCCCATGCTCAGCTTTATAAATTCATTTTTCTGTACATAGAACAGACAATCGTCTGATGGTAGACTGATAATTTTGATGAAATTATCATCCTTTGGGTAGGATGATTATCTGCTGCAATGATGTACATGTCAATGTCTTTATCTTTCCTGAATATATATCACCACCCGGATGGATGAAACTAGATCCGGGGTCTTCAAACTCATTCGATCTTCACTCTAAGTACAAGTCGATCCATGTGAGAAATGTTCTGAAGTCGAACATGGAAAGACATCGCTTGATTACCGGTCAATGAGGTAAACCGTTAACAAGCGCGAGAGGAATCACCGATAATGATAATGACCCTCAAGGTACTGCAGTACAATTCACGTGGTGTGAATAAAGGACTTGGCGTCAAACACCATGCAAAATCTTTCGGTCGAAGGTCATTGATGTATACCTGTCGCCAGAAGTGAGAAACTTGCCATTGAGGCATGCAAGCTTCAAAGTACTGAAGGGGTTGTTCCTAGATCAACTTCTTGGATAATGAGCTGATGTCGACAAGAAGCGATCCGTCAAAGGAGGGCCTTAATGAATCCCACATCAATGACACGGAATGGAGCTAATGATTTTGATGGAGGTGAAAACGATCTGTGACATATGATTCAGGGTGGCGGTCATGAAAGGATGAAGGCTAATGTACAGCAGTGGATGGGACATGGTTGACTTTTCTGAACGACTTCTCTTGAACATGTGGCGACACTGATGTGATGGATTGGTAGCATTACCCCAAATATGGATGGTATGGCGAGACCATGGTGATGTGGCCGGTGAATGAAACAACCCAACCCGATTGTGGTACGGAGGAAAAGTGTCATGTTCAAGAGCGACTTGCTACCATCAAAGTTTTCTTGAGTTTCTCCCAATTTTTCCCCATTCATTGCTGACCAGTACCTCTTTATTTTTTTCAAGCTTGAGGAGGATAACATATGCTTGTTCTATAACTCGCCCTTTGGGCAAGCCCATCTCTATGTTTTAATGAGCCTAGCGATAGTGAAACTCGTTCTCGTCTAAAGACAAGTTTGTCGCTATTTAATGCTTTTAACGAGTCTAACGACAAAGATAACTCGGTCCTTTTCATTTTTAGAGAGTCTAAAAAGGTACATAAAGTTAACTCCAAAGGTCCTTTTTCGTCATCTAATCCCTTAGGTTTGAAAAAGTATAAAACAATACAGAAGGGATGAGTTTTCGATAGTTTTAACGAGCCGAATAAAACAAGCGCTCGATCTTTTTGTGCAATAATCCCTCAGGTCCAAAAAGATTAAAATCTAGAGGAGGGATAGCACTTCTTGTCCCTTTAACGAGCTGGAAGGCCAAGGACTCGGCAATCTTTTCATATTTTACGAGTCAGATGAAAAGAGCTTAAAGAAGACTCGTCTTTTGAGGAACGAGTGATGAAACAGGTTAGCAGCTGATTCCAGGTACAGGTTGGAATTTTCCAATCACGGCAGTGTCACAAGGATGGCTAGTGAAATCACTCTTCGCAGCTGTTCCTCAAAATGGGTAAACAAACATATGGAGGTGAACGATCGGCCAATGGAAAAGTGGGGGTGACGGTGCAAACACGACCAAGGCTTTAATGGCTGATGATATTACATTCACTGTGGTTATTTACCAGGATAGTTCATTTTTTAACGAGCTTAAACGCGGGTGGAAACATTTGCTCGATCTTATGTTTATTTTTTAACGAGCATGAACTATGTGCTAAAATTGCTCGGATCTTGCGTTTATTTTTTAACGAGCATGAACTGTGTGCTAAAATTGCTCGATTATATGGTCAAATTTTGATTTTTTACCATGACTAGCTTTGCTCTTTTCAAAGATAGTACTGTATCCTCAATTGCTGCATCAAACTAGTTAAAAATGAATAACATTTGCTTGAAAATGAGATTGAACCCTAATATTTTGCTTTGAACTACGTAAAAAGCAATTAAAAAGTGTTTTTACCTCTCATTTTACCATTTCATTTGAACTTGGTTTGTTGGAGCTTTGGAGGTGCCTCTTTCCCCTTGATTTTCATCAGCTGATTCCGGGAGATTCTGTGGACGATTTTCGGCGCCGTCTGGACTAGGTAGGAGCTAAACCCTAGCTCTTTCTTTTCATGGTCTCCTTTTTCCATTCTGTGCCTGTTTTCCTGTGCCCCTGGGGATTTTTTAGGGCGCTCTGCCATCAGAGATGGGTTGATCACATGTCTAGGCATGCTAGTCAATCTCAGATTTCTTTCACTAATACCTTCTTCAGGTGGTTCGAGCATCAGGAGATGGTCTATTGCAAGTATCCATATGTTGGCATGGATTTCCGAGGTGATCTGGACTTGGTACTGCCGGATGGCGAACAGTGGGGTGTTATTGGTAAAATCTTCGACCATATCACTGTTTACTGTTTTTATTTATAATGTCCTTGTGCTTTATTCTATCAAGACTTTAATCAAACTCATGTGTGCATGCAGATGTTGGTCCTGTTCGTCCAGCAGTTCACCCGAGAGCGCCAGTTGCTACCCCAACAGGGGAGACTACTGGGAGGGTTATTCTTCGTGACCTTGATGTGGCCGAGACCCTTACAGCTGTGCAGGAGCAGGTTGAGAGCCTTACTCTTGGCATTCCGGATGTGAGGATCGACGAGTTACCTCTACAGTTGCAGCGGCATACTACTGGTGTGCCTAGATGATGGACTCGTCTCTTACGCATGATTGCACAGGCCGTGACATGCTATCATGAGCATCACTAGGCTAGGGTGCCCCCTAGCATTTTAAGTTTTTGGGTCATGCGACCGATTTTTGTCTTGGTTACAGAACATTATGTAAAATGATAAACAGCTTATATATATATATATATATATTAATTGATTTTCGGGGTTTATTCTGGTTGAGTTATATGATCCATATGTACAACATTGATGATGTGTCTCTTTTTACAAATGTTGCAAATGTCTATCTAACACATAGTTTGCTAATGAGTCGGTTAATGTGTTTAAGTTTCTGGAAATATGCTGGTATTGAATTAAATCAAACTGTCTTTCCAAAATATTCACCCTTAGGAACATGCGATAAATAGCTGGGTTGCGGACAGAATATATACCATTAAGTTGTAGTATTACGAGTTGTGAGTCTAGCCTGACGATTAGTCGGCGTATACCATGGGTGATGGCATCAGAGAGTAGTTCTATCAACGCGCTATACTCAGCGATGTTATTCGTTGATTGCCCGATACATACACCTCTGAAACTTACTAACTCGCCGCTTGGATCAAAAATGGCCCAGGCTGCGGAGGACAGGTTCCGCGAACTACGACTCGCTCCGTCGGCATATCCAACACATGTCTCCAGAAGGTTTGACATCTGCAATAAATGTAAAGAGGTGGATTACTCGACCAAAACAAACACTTTAGCGAAAACAAAATACAACAAAAGCATACAGGTTACTATTTAAGCATAGTAACGCTTGAGGTACAACCCATTACGGGGTTGCGCCAGTGGAATTCCGTCATAATCCATTAACTCGTAGGCTCCTTTTGTTAACACTCGTTTAACAATATAGGGGTCCATCCATAAAGAATTAAATTTACCTGCTCCCAATTTATTGGATTCTTGGTCATAAAGCAAGACCAAGTCACCTTCTGAGAAGACACGGGGTTTGACATTTTTGTCGAACCGCGCCTTGACTCATTTCTTATGGGCTTCGTTAGCCAAAGCGGCATCACGACGGGTTTCATCCAATTGTATTAATTCCAAGAAACGGGCCTCTTCTTCTGAAGTTCCGGGGAGGAGATCAATTGCGAGTTTAAGAGACGAGATTTCACACTGGATTGGCAAGACTGCTTCCAGGCCATACACCAGTTGGAAAGGTGTGAATCTGGTCACATTCCTTACCGATGTTCGGTAAGCCCACAAGGCTAAGTACAGGATTAGGTGCCACCTTCTTTTTTGAACTCTGATCATCCTTTGCAACATACACTTCAGGACCTTGTTGATCGCTTCAACTTGTCCGTTGGCTTGTGGATAATACGGGGTAGAGCTGTCGTGAGATAGCCCTAGCTTGGCAGCTAATTCAACCATCATGTGATTGCGAAAATGCGATCCATGATCTGTAACTATAGCCTGTGGTACGCCGAACCTGGCGACTACATGATTGAAAAAGAAAAGGGTAGCTGTTTCACCAGTGTTATCTAATGTAGGCATCGCCTCGGCCCATTTGGTAAAATAGTCAACGGCGACTATAATATACCCATGCCCCCCGATCGAGGTGGGGTTACATGTCATGAAATCGATGCCCCATTTGGCGAAAGGCGCAACAGCAACTATTGGCTGTAAAGGTGCGGGTGGTCTTCTAGTTTTGCTATCAAAAATTTGACAAGCATGGCAACTTCTGACTGCGGTTATGCAATATTTGAACATGGTTGGCCAGAAGTATCCTGCTCGTAAGATTTTCTGTGCTGTAGCATATCCAGATTGATGCCCCCCACACGCACCTGAATGACACTCATTCAAGGCTTTTTCGGCCTCCTCATGGGTGAGGCACCTTCTTAGAACTGTATCGATACCACGACGGTAAAGTGTATCACCGACGATCATGTAGTCTTTCGCTTGGTATCGTATACGTTTCTGTTCTGAGTGAGAGGTGTTAGGCCTGAATTTTTGGGTTTGGAGATAAATTATTATATCCCCATACCACTCATTGCTTGCAGATATCAGAAACAAACTTTCGTCCACGATTGATTCTTCGGATGTTTCATCGTTGGACGACGATGGGAGATCGCACAATAATTCTGCGAAAACTAAAGCTTTCTTTGATTTGGATTTTACAAATTCCAGATCAAACTCTTGAAGGATCGCTATCCATTTTGAATATTTTCCCCCCAGCAACTGTCACGACA
The DNA here is from genome assembly GCA_031772625.1 of Pinus tabuliformis. Classification (NCBI taxonomy): domain Eukaryota; kingdom Viridiplantae; phylum Streptophyta; class Pinopsida; order Pinales; family Pinaceae; genus Pinus; species Pinus tabuliformis. Next base: position 878,311,139 of record CM062813.1, read on the forward strand.
ATATATAAGTCATGGGGTTGCAATCTGATAGAATGGTAGTTTTCCGAAAGAGGACATAATGTCGAAATCTTTATATCGCTTGAACAGCAGCGAGTGCTAGCTTTTCAACGTAAGAATATTTGCTTTCTGTATCATTCAAGTTTTTACTTAAATAATATATAGGATGTTCAATTCCATCGACTTCTTGAACTAAAACCATCGCAATGGTCGTATCCGCTGCAGCCAGATACAGGTTAAAATCTCTTTGATAGTCTGGGGCATACATTAATGATGCTTTTACTAGAGAATCTTTCAGAGCATCAAAGGAAGCTTGCGCCACCTGATCCCAGACAAAAGGTACATCCTTTTTCAAAAGACGAGTATAACCTTTAGCAAGTTCTGCGTAATTTGGAATGAACCTCCTCAGAAAGTTTGCTTTCCCTTGGAGTTTCTGAATCTGAAGCAAATTTGAAGGTGGAGGCAAATTAATGATTGCCTGAACCTTGCAAGGGTCGAGACAAATCCCATCCTTAGAGACTACAAAGCCAAGTAAACGACCAAAACCGACACAAAATACACATTTGTGCAGATTGAGTCTTATCTTGTAGTGTCGGCAAAGTAGAAATATCGCTCTTAAATGTTGCGGATGGTCAGTCTGCTTTCGCGAATGAGCCGGAAGGTCGTCGAGATATGGTTGAACGATGTTCTTGATGTCATGCAAGGCATAATTCATTGCCCTCTGAAACGTTGCCCCTGCGTTCTTTAAACCAAAGGGTAATTTTCGATAAGCGAATGTGCCCCACAGACAAATGAATGCAGTCTTTGACTGGTCCTGTGGGCGGATATTTATTTGATTATACCTGGAAAATCCATCCATGAATGAAAATATTTCACATCCGGCGCATTCATCAATTATCTGGTCGATGAAGGGTGTAGGGTAGTTGTCTTTCGGACAAGCTTGGTTTACATCCCTATAATCGACACACACTCTGGTTGTCCCTTGTTTCTTCATAACAAGGACAATATTCGATACCCAATCGGTTAGAGGAACCAGGTAGATGAAACCAGCATGGAGAAGTTTTTCAACTTCTGCTTTAATGGCAGCGGCTTTCTTGGGGTCCACCTTCCGAAGTCGTTGTCTTACCGGTTTGACATCTGGATACATCTTAATTTCGTGTTCAACGATACTCGAGTCAATGCCTGGCATTTCATCATATGACCAAGCAAAGACATCTCTGAACTCGCGAAAAAGAGCGTTATATATTTCCAGTTCTGAAGGAGAACAACCTTTTCCGACATAAATATTCTCTACAACATTTGTTTTAGTCGAGATATTTATGGCTATAGTCTCTTCAATATTGGATAAGTTTCGCTCGAAATCCACCGTATTTACAGTGTTTGTTAGGAATTCAAAAACTGAAGGGTGGTAAAGGTCATGTTGAGTATCTTCTTCATAATCCAGAAGAAGGGAACGATGGTGGCAATCATTCCATGTTTCCCCCTCAATCAACATTGATTGTAGGATTCCTTCGTCGGTTCCATGCACTCTCGACCAAGGATCTAATGGGGTACCATATTCTCTAGACCTATCTACCCAAACGCTTGATGAGCGTTGACTTGGGTTCGCCTCCCATGCCCGAAACATTGATTGCTACAATATTTCTATTGGGCTTGGGGGCAAAACCATTGCATGATCCATGTCGATATCGTCTTCTGAGATCTTCGTGGAAGATATCATGTTGCAGGCTCCTACCAATGCTACTTCTCCTATATAGATTGGAGGTGGAAGTGCGAAAGTTCCCATTAATGTGGGGTCTTTCAGTAGGCCTACTCCGATGTCTTGAAGCGAATGGTTGCTTCCATGGATCATGGGAATGCTTCCTGTAACTTGTGAACCATTAGGGAGGAAGTTTTGTTGGTCGACGATCGTAATCCCTCCTTGAAAAGGGAATGCGATCTTCCTAAAATAAGTCGACACTACAGCTGCCATGGCATATATCCATGGTCTTCCCAGTAGGATGTTGTAGTCAAGATTCCCATCGATGACTTCAACGTCTATTTCTACTGTTTTTCCCCCTAGTTCAACCTTCAAGTTATTTAGGATACCGTACAGGGTATATGTCCTTCCGTCGAATGCTTTTAATGTCGTCGAAGATCGCAACAAGGTTGGAGATCCTAAAGTTTTTCAGCAACTCATCGACATAATACATGTAGATGCCCCCTCATCAATAATTGTTCTGTGAACAGTTTTGTTGAGGGCTTTCACTTGAATAAGGAAAGCTAGTTGAGCTGGTAACTGAGGATCGTATCCTTTGTGGTCGAAGGATACAAGATTGGAATCCTTAGGATCAACCCCACCAATAGCCGATAACAAAGCCTGCCTTTGGGATGGACAATTTTGTAGTACTTCAAGAGTCGACATAGCGGAAGGCGATTGGGCCAAATCTTCCACTATGTTATAATGCTGCGCCGCTCTGGCACGAGGATTAAATGTCGACTTGTGTACTACTCCCTTTGGCGGTTTTATTGTTAATTCAGGAATGATGGGCAGTACAACTTCTGTCGAAGTTGTTGTCGAACTACTTGGTTGATCTTTACCTTTATCGTTCGACAGCTGCGGATTCCCGTAATCTTTGTTCCTTGTCGAAATCAAAGCATCATTTTGTTGCTTGGAGATCGACAACATTAGCACTTGCGACGGGGAAGCATTTCCACTATCAACCAGATTTTGACCTGGATTTGGGAACGGATCAGTTAACACAGCTGAGGTTTGCGAACTTTTGAAGAACCTTTTAAGCTCAGCTTTGTATGGACAATTGGCTGTCCAATGATCCTCGTCACATATAAGACATGGACTTTTTGGTTTCCCTTTTCCAGGAGGGTTTGAAGAAGTTTTTTCATGGGATGACTCACCCTGTTTCTTCTTCTTCCCTTTGTTTTGCTTTTTCTTGCTTCTTGGTTGATTGGTTTCTTTGCCTTTATCTGCTGATACGGCATTTACTTCTGAAGCAAGAATTTCTTCTTTTCCATTTTGATCTGAAGTCTTACGGGCTTTCTTAGACGAAGCCTTTTTCGATTTCGCGTTTGCTGTGCCAATCACACCATCGCCGGCATGAGAGTCACTATTTGATTTAGGAGGAGGAGGAATTGAGAATTCCGGTCTAGGGGCGTCAGGTATTTTGTCGTAGAGCGTGCCAGACTGAGTGTAGACTAAGTCTAGATATTGTGCACGAGCAATAACTTGCTCCTCTGTTATGACTGCCCCCTTGGCCACATCTTCCGTTATGGCAGGAAGTAACGACTTGATAAACCATTCAGCTAATAACTGATCGGGAACGTACGTTTTTACCATCCTACGACGTCGTCGCCACTCATGTATATGATCGGATATATGAGTGGCCGTTGTCTGCTTGAAGTTGGTTAAGATTTCCGTTCCCGTTTCATACCTTATCGGTAATTGAAAATGGGTTAAGAAAGTTGTGGCTAGGGAGCTGAAATTGTCGAACGAGGCTCTAGATAATTCAATATACCATTTTGCCGCTGGACCCGTTAACGTCCTCTGGAAAAGGCGAAGCCTTATCGAATCATCGTTTAAGGTGTTTGATGAACACCATAGATGAAAGGTCATAACATGATTCGATGGATCTTCACCCGGATTTCCATTAAATTTAGGAATGTCCGATGGAAGTTTGTGAGGAATCGCTGGCCACCAAGGGGCGTAAGCAATTGGATCATTCGTTAACCGGTGTAAATCGGGTAACTCTAAAGTTGCCACGAATGGTAACTGTTGATTCAGGTTAGGTGAAGCATACCTAGGATACGATGGGATCGCCTGAGCAGTTGGCCTTTGCATACCAGCATAATGTAATTGATGTTGGTATGACTGATACGGTTGGTGGACTTGACCACTGTAAAGCGGTTGTCCACTGTTCGCAAAGATTTGCTGCTCAGAACCTTGGTACACTTGTCGGAATTGTGGTTGTTGGTATTGCACCAGCCACGGTTGTGAAGCCATGCTCTGTTACGCTGTACTAACCGTTGGACCAAGGTGTGGGGTAATTGTATCCGTTTGGACCTGTGTTGCCCCACCGGTAGGCGATTGTGGTTGAGTTACAGGGTCAAGGGGATGTTGCATTACAACCTGAGAAATCTGAGGTTGACATACAACAGGCAACGTTTGAACTTGCGACACTGTCACAATAGCCGGTGTGGTCGGGATGTTTGACATAGGTACACATTGTTGCATAGAATACACAACCCTTGGTTGTTGAGGTAGCATAGGTACCCAACCACTTGATGTAACTCCAGTATAACCTGAATACTGTTGTGAACTCCCGTATGGATACCCTCCCGGTGGGGGTAACGAAAGGGCATACTGCCCCCCATACGGTAGCAATTCGGAACTCAAGGGGATTGTTTGTCCTTAGGGACTGGATTGCCCAAATTGACCTCCAAATGGATCAATCTGGTGAGTTTCAACATAAGAGTTGCCGGATGTTATTCCGGAAGAACAAACTGGAATGGACCACACTGTCGAAATAGTCCCTGGGTGGACTCCTTCTAGCGGTTGTGAGCTAGTCAGGACAGATGGTATGCCGACAAACATTGTCGGAGTAACGACAGGGGGGTCTGCTGTCGCTGTGTCATTCAACACAGTCCTAAATGTTGACGGTTGTTCAGACATTTTGAGTCTATCCAAGAGATTACCTAGTGATTCTACAGGAACTTCCACTAGCGGTAGACTAACTTCTGATGTAGAAGGAAATAGAGTGACCCTGACTCCAAAATGTGTTGGAGTACTTGCTTGCGGATCTTCTACAATTTCCTCTATCGCAATCAAACCAGGTGGAAGAGGAAGACCGTCAGGTCCGTAAAATATTTTTGGTGCCGAAGAAAGGGTTGATTCGACAGCGACAGTTGTTTGACGAGCAAGACTCTCTGAACCGGTCGCAGATGGAACTGGTTCAGTAATGCAAGTATTTGCTCTCAGACTAGGATCAGTGTTACTGTCCCTATGTGGCTGTTGAACTTCTTCTATAGAGGCAGGGTTTCCAGAAATGTTTGGAGTAACCGAAATCTCAGATGTTGTTGGAACATTTGTTCTAACTTTGATAGGAGATTTCGAACCGGTTAAACGAGTTCGCTTTGTTCGTACTGTTTTCGATTCCGGAGACAAAGACGGTTGACTCGTAAGCCTCCGCGAACGACGGGGTTTCAATTGACTTTATTCCACGATTTTGGATTACTCGATCAACCAAAATACAAAAGGGGAAAGTGTGTTTCCGAATTAAATGAATTTTTTAGACGCTTGTAGACACAACTTGCTTTTTCACTTTTAAAGAGTCGAGAAAAAGCTAAAGATGACTCTAGTCTCCTTCGATGTTTTAACGAGCCCGAAGTGACAAATGCTCGGATGGACTTTTTCCATTATAGAGTCTGAAAAAGGCCAAAAGGAACTGCTCTGGAGTTCTAGGTAGAGGGTGTGCCAAACTTTCCGCAAAACCGCAGAATACTTTTTAAGGTACGGGCGGTCGATCTTCCTGAATGCTGTGTTCAGTGCATTGCGATCAGTAGGGCGGTCGACATGGCTTCCTAAGGATAAAGGTTTTATGCCTATAGGGGTCTCCCAATATATACGCGACGGTACATGGGAGCACAATCCGTACTGGTGCTATCGTCCCTCAGGAGGAATCACCCACCATCAACGAGATCGACAGTCACCAGGCTTTACGACGCCGGAACACGTCTCTAGCCTAGACCTCTAGGTTGTGCGTTATGTTGCAAAGTGTTGTTAAGTTCATTCAATTTATTTTAAGTTGATCTTTTTAGAAGTTTGCCTTTTGAGGTTCACCACGAGATGTATGATACAATTCCTAAATGCAGTCTAAAGATGATAAGCAAGCTTTATATCTTTTCAACTTATGAAAATCCTAGCTACAAAGGGAAAAGAAAGACACCATCTTTTCTCAAAGAGAAATCAACACACTCTAATGCACTTTTCCTAAATCAAACATGCAAACTATCAAGATGCAAATGCACAATGCAAGTGTTTGTTTTCCGCTTTCTTAGTATTGATGCCTACAAAGAAAGCTTTTTGTACAACTTCGAATTTGCTTTTAAATGACAAATACAAACAAGTTTACTTTTTCCCGAAATCAGAGAGGGTAGAAGAGATTACAACACTCAACGATTTCTGAAATGAATACTTGTTTCGACACTTAAAAGAGACAAACTCAAACCAAAAGCAAAAGTAAATGTATAATCAACTGTAATCAGCCAATGAACTCTCTCCTAAGATCACAATCAGCAGATCTGAATCAAGGGCTACAGGATGACTATTTCACTCTTGCAAAGGAAAACTGTAAATGACGCCACAAACACATAAAAAAACTCACAGTATTTTTGCACAAAAGGAGGCGGAATTTAAGCAGAGAAAAGGAGTTATCAAACTGGTACCTATGCTGGTTACAGGCTGCAAAAATCAGAGATCAAAACGAGGCAAAACAGAGCAGAGAACCCCAGCTGCACAAGGCCTAACTGGATCAGCGCAACCTCAACACAGGGGTTTTGACATTCAGCGTAGGTAGCCTTCATGGGACCTGCGTTGAAATGCAGAACCTCTTCACAGGGTCTGCGCTGAAGGAGAAACGAGAGTTTCTCACTGGGTTCTGGGTCACAGATTGGTGATTAATCTACGGTTTCAGGCCAAATAAAAGCAACAAGCAAGGTACAATCAAAGGGATGCTTTGAGGGAGTACTAAGATCTATCACAAAGGATCATCAAATCATTTGTGAGTCCATTGTTCAGATCATAGACAAATCCAGTGATTGGATCAAAGCAGCAACTGTCTACTTTGCATCTGAGAATAGCAGATGCAGTTCGATTGTTGCTGTTGAGTCTATGAAACAAACAATGATAGAGACACAAATAAAATAACTAAACAGATCTCCCCAGCGGAGTCGCCAATTTGTTGTCGGGAAAAATGCCTATGCAGGATGATCCTATCCACCTAAGGTGTGACAGTGCCTTAGCAACAAACAGAAACAACTATTCTAGTATTCTTCCTTTATGAATTAAGAATGAAGAGAGATGGATGGACTAACCGGTGTCTTTAGTTTGTCCCTCGATCCGGTTTCTCTTCTCTTTGAGAGTTCCCAGCTACTTGCCTTCTCGCTCGCCCAACTTCAAGAGGTTTCTGCAAGATCACAAGAAGAGAACACTACACAAGACATGGATTCATATTCATAACTAGTTCAGGATTAGAAATAAACTAAACATACTAATGCAATCATACATCAAAGATACATCAATATATAGGAGAAACCAAGATAGCTTTATTGATGAATAACAAAGTTCAGGAAGAGATACAACCCAGAGGGCTCCAATCCAGCATCTCCTTCCCAGCAAATGAAATTCCTATCTTCACCCCCTTCAAAGCATTAAGCACCCAATAATTCCAATCTCAAACCAACAACAATTCTTTGCAATAACAAAATTCCAGCCTCTAGATCTCATGGAGGAGAGATCCATATATAGATGTTTGGAGAGAGGATGAGTCAGCTTGAGATCTGACTAGTGTCCTCTCCCTCTGTCAGTTCTTGATTCCACTTGGAGGTTCTTTCTTCCACTTGGAGATTGGGAACCTCTTACTCATCACTAGTCGAATTCACTGAGGCAAGTGTCATTGAGGAAGATTCTGGAAGCTTCCTGGGTCTTGACACCTCTTGGAATGAATTTGCCATTTGTCAACTCTCGCTCAGCGCACCCTGGTAGTGCTTCTACCTGCATTGCAGTGCAGGTAGCCAGTGTTGGCTTTGACATTCAGCGCAGATAGCTAGTGGAGCCACTGAATTGATCCTGAATTGACATGTTTTTGAGCAGTTTTTGGTGGAGAACTTCTGTGAATTGCTGTGGTTTGTTAGCCTTGTTCCTCTAGGGGTAGGAACAACATGTTTAGGGACTTTGGATCCCTTAGATTATGGACATTTCATGCTTATAGCTGCAAGGCACAAAAATGTCTATAACAGGATTAACCGCAAGCTACGGTTGTCACCCAATATCTACAATAGCCTACAGATTTTGGCAGAGTTTAAAGCAGACATCCACAACATATACATCAGAGCGTGCAAGAACCTGACCAAGTAATGGAGAGAACTACCCTTTGTAGCCATGGATGATATAATCTTCAATGTACTGGAGACATGGCCGTTGGATTGGTGAGCTCCAGACATCGCAGAAATAAAGAAGTTGGCACCAAAAAGGAGAAAAGAGGAGGCCAAACTACACATGGCGTAGTTGGCAGAGAAAAGAAGGAAGGAGGCAGTCGCAGTAGAATCCCAAGAGGCACGGGACACTGCACAGATAGCAACTGAACAGGAAAATGTCACAGTAGCAGTAGCAGCACAGGAGGCATCTGCAAAGGCACGCTAGGGCCAAACGTCGCCTTCGCATGGGCAAGAAGTAGAGGAAGAAGAGGGAGGTGCGGACCCACAAACCGCATCAACATAGTTGAAGCACCAGCACCCAACTGAGTAGACAGGGCCGCAGCGTGTATTGAGGTCTCAACCGAAGTAGTATGGGAGGGTGCTAGAACTAGTTTTCCGCACCCTCGGGATGTCTGATATGAGGTTATTTGTACGTGGCCCAACCTTTGCACTTACTATGCTACGCGCACCTACGAGTACCCCGTGCCTTGTGATATTATCTTCACATAGTTATAACCACAGTGTGACTCCTGTTATTTATCCAAGTCTTCCTTAATTAGGTTCTGTTAGCTGATTACTTAGATTATTTTCATGTATAAGCATCCATACAAGTATATATCAATTTGCGTGTAGTAAATAAACAGAGTAAAAGTAATTCACAACATCAAAGTACAGATTAAAGAATATATGCACAAAGTAAACTTCTCTTTATTATCTTTCAATCCCCTTATAGACCCCACCCCCCCTACGCACTCAGTTGCAGGGGTCTATGCACTCATCTGCGGACTCTATTAGGCCTCTGCACACTCAGTTGCAGAGCCTCTACCTACTACTATGACCCAATACACTTCAGATCCAACCTTAACCTCGAACCATGCCTTCACTATTCTATCTATTCTTACTTCCCTACCTTTACACTTAGAGCCTCACTCTATTAATACAATCCCATGGCCCATAGACCATTGGTAGGCCAACACAACTTTACATTAAATTACAATATTTTAGGGTGGACAGCCCTATGACTCATCCTAGACCTCATGCTCCGCACCCACAATTCGCGAAGTCTTACAATCTTATTGAACAAAACTTGGGCTTTGAGCCCCAAAACATGCCGCAGGGGATCCCATGCCCAACAAGCCCCAAACACAATCATTGTGACTTGTCCCAAGTCACTCTACTGGTGCAGTGATCTTAGCATGGAGCCCCTTCAACTATGCCTATGTTGTGCGAAGCTCCGCAACGCACTCTTCTGTCATCTACTGGATCTACTCTACTCTTTTGGCTGAATGCTCACTGTTAGGGGAAAATACCTGTCTGATGGCATGCATCATTTTCATTTGTGTGAGTTTCCCTTCGATATCGACAGTGATGAGGAAGGCCTCATCAATGCAAGGCTGGATGCGCACTTCAAGTACTACCTCTTTCTGTCGTGCGACACCCACCTGTTCCTTCAATGCCTTCACTTGTTGTAGCTTCGCCAGCTGTTGGGTTAGGGCAACTATCTACATTATTCCATGCTCACTATCATACTACACTTGAAGCTCCCATGCCTTTTTCTCCATGCATTGTATGGTGGGGTCCCCTTGTAAGGAAGTGAAGACCGCGAAGGATTCTTCTAACATAGCCGTACAGTTCTGCACTACCTATCCTATTTCCTCCAGCCCTTTTTGGATAACGCTAACATGTTGTTCCCTAACCTCCAAGGGCGTGGATGACTATGGCTAGAATCATAGTTTGGCAATCTGAAGGTTGAGGTCTAGCTGTACCCTCGTTGCTTCCTCCTTTCCCTTGCAGAATCCACTGACCAATCTATGAATTTGCTCTCTTACTGGTAGATTTTCCAAGACAACTAATTCTGGGACAATTCTATAAGCATCATCCACCACCTGTGCCAATCCTTGAGTCTGTGCAAGGATTTCATCGCACTGCTGGCTGAGCTATTCCATATTAATCTTTTGTTCGCTCAATACCTGTAGCACACGGCCTTCTCTGGCACAAAGCTCAGCTATGACCCCATCCTGTAACTGGAATAATGTTTCTCGTGGAAGGGTAGCCAAGTTTACACTCAACCCTTGAATCCTGCCCATTGTAGCTCAGTCAACCTCGTTTTTTCCTACTAATGCGCCCTCCGGGAACACGGAAGTGTTGGTCACGTGGGCGCGTAGCATCTGTTTCATCTTTGATGCACCTGTTGCGAAATATGGGGCCATCATTCCTATTTGAGGGGGATGCACCTATAGTCCCTGTAACTGTGTTCATAATGCCCCCAACATAGTGTTTTGCTCCATCATCACTTCTTGGAGCGTGTCCTTAGTGACATTGCGAACTGTCACGCCAATGTCAAACATATCACCTTCTATAAGCGTGATTGAGTCAATGGATGTCTTAGATGCCTTCGTCTTCTTTCTGGGGACTTGTTTCTCTGAGACGTGTAGTCATTTCAATTGTTGCAAGGTACTTTTTTGATCCACGTGTTCACCATCAAGGTCGATGTCCTTATCCTCCTGCCCTATGGACATTTCATGAGCCCCCTCTACCTCTTTTATTGGCACTATTATTGTTTATGTTGTCTGCGCCGCCGCTGCTGCATTGGTCGTCTTCTGCTGTGCGGCTGCTTCTTGTTCCTGGAGCCTCTTTTCGGCTAGTTGTGTGCTGCGTAGCTTGGTGTCCTTCTTCCTCTATTAGGCTACGGCCTTTTCCATTCCTTTCGAGTCTAGGGCGTGCCATTCCAGAGGCCATGTTTCCAGTGCTGTGAAGATGGCGTCATCCATACCAATAAGTGGGAGCTTTGTCCATTCCTTTGGTGGATCCTTCTATGCCCGAGCATGAATGTTGTGCATGTTCTCTTTAAACTCTGCAAAGCACTGTAGAGTGGCATACACTATGGGAGAAAATTGTGGCCTTCTATTGATCCATATCTGGATGCTCACCTCCATCATCACCCAAAACACCTTGACCGTGTGAATCCTCTTTACGTCCTTCATGGCCCAAAGCGAAGCATACTTCACGGCCTTAGGAAGGTCCTGGTTGATTGACGGGAACTGGTTATCTGCAGGTAGTTTGCCTACTACCAACATAATGGATAAGAGAAACCACGCATAGTGGAAGGTCTTACCCTGCTCTTGGGCCTCCTTACAGTTTATCAAAAATTCCTCACAAAGTAACTCAGCCCAGCTGAATTGGACCCCCTCCGCACACTACTCAGCCAACACAACCACAGGCACTGGTACTTCATCGGCATGATACTTCTGCATTAGTTTGTCGGCCAGGAGCTGGGTGACTATGAACACGCCTTTGTCCTTGATACTTGCAATTGCATAGTCATGCTTCTTATTCTCCAGCTTGTACTTAGTTTTCATGGCTTCCGCGAGAGCCAAATTGCTAATTTTACTAGCTATTTCCCTAGGGTCTCTTCCCTTACAGGGGAGATGAGAAATCCTGTGAATAAGTTCTATGGTGATGGGAATAGGCTCCTCTAGCCATAGATACCCATCATACACCAGGCACAGCAGTGGCCTGATGAGGAAAATGGTGATGGGCGTGTAGTGAAAGTGGGGTAACCATCGTATATGAAGTAACCCGACCTTCTATACACCGTGCAGCCATTTTCACGGCTCCAAAGTGATCAGTGACCCCCCCAACTTCTGTTTCATCAAGCTTTCCATCGTAAAGTGTAGGAACTTCTCACTATCTGCGAGGTCCCAATCTTTGAATTTCAGGGTAGGCACCTGGCCAAGGGGCGGACCTTCAAAAGTAATGCCGTCAGGGAGGAGCGGGGTCTAGAGCACACTCTTCTTGGCCTCTAGGTATTTGGCTACCCTAACTTTCCCTTTCCACGCAGGGATGTACATGGGTAATTTTGTTGCGGATGGCATTGGTGGGACATCCACCTCCCCATCATCTTGCGCCTCTATTTGATCAATTAGAGACCGTAAGTCTTCCTCCTCTTCCTCTGATTCAATGGTGATGGCTTTGCCTTTTTCTTCCATCAACAATTTGTCAAACCATGGGTTTCTTGGGGATATGCAGACTGGTGCCATCGTCTGCTTATCCTTCTTTGGTCGCGGTGTCCATGGAAATTTTGGAACTTCTGGCACAACCACCACATCTCTGGGCTCCTCGTGGACCATATGGGGCTTCGCGGCCTCACCAATGGTGTCTTCGGTGAATTGCACTCCTGGTTTGGTAGCAGTCATCGTGTTTACAGGGGATATGTTCTATTGCATACTCAAAGGTGGTAAGAGTGCTAGGCGCTTAGTGCTCTGTAACTGCTTGAATCTCAAAAAACCAAGTGTTGTCTCATGGCTAGCCTTGGGGGTTTTATAGCATCTTTTGAATTTGAATTTGACCATTTCCCCCACTTCTGAGTCATTAATGCCTTCTTGGTGGCAGATCATCCCAAATCTAGCTCTTAATTCGTGTCTTAATTTCCCGCCGCCCGCTCCTCTTTGTCTTAAATTGGACCTCTTGTCATGAACAGTGACACCAACGATCACTTCCCAGCCTACCCGCATGGCAGCATAGCCCCCTCTATGCAAGCGTGACCCTTGTGATATGCCGATCTTGCATGGAACCTCTGTATCGCACAACTCCCTCACAAACTCTTTTATAGTCTAGCACTCTCTTTCAACAGCTTGGAGCGCTGAGACTGTGCTCCTTACAGTTAGTTAGGTGGTCGCACCACCTGTGCGAGACTTTAATTCACCTTCCAGCCTAGTCTAAGAGTACTCCTCAACTATCCTTGTGATAGTCAGTGCCGCATGCCCTTCCTTATGCGGTGCACTCTCCTAGTTTCTTAGTTTGGTAAGGTGCCGTCACAGCCATGGTAGCAGAGTCACAAATTCTGGGTGACAATCTTCTAATGCAGTAGTATGGCTGTCCGTATCTTATCTTGTCATTCATATTTTGTCGACAATACACGCTTGCATGATTTCATTTCCATTGTTTTGATTTTTGCATCCATTAACATGCTTTTCTTCCTCAGTCGTGCCCGATCTTCTTCAAGTTCGCGAAGCTTAAGGTTCCCTTGCCAAATGGCTTCCTAAATCCGCATATGTTTGCCCTCGCGTAGCTGCATGATTCCTTCATCCTGGTCCTTGCATACTATACAAATGGTGGGAGCTCTTGCATGAGGATTCCTTTCCTCCAGGATTATGGTCTCAACTTTATTCCTCAGTTTCGGAATCATCTACGCACTTAGGTTTTTGCACATGGCCCTATAGGCCCATCGAACACTGGCATGCATAGATTCCAATCAGTTTGTCTCACCTAGTGAACCATGTTTAGGACTCTGCATACCTTACTGAAGGCTTCCACATGGAATGTTTGTGTTGTGCATCGCCTTTCCTTTTGCTGCATCCTGTTCAAATTTCCGATTCTGAGTTTGGGGTGTGCTTGTGTGGGCTGCATAGCACATGTCTGTACCCATCGAGACATGTGGGCATGCAAGTTGCTCCATCCTTGTTGGCCAACTCTTGTTCGAAGATGGGGGCTTCCAAATCGTAGGAATATCATCCTTATACATGCCAGTCTTCAAAGTTCCCTTGATCTATACCCCACCATCGTGTAGGTGTTGCGCGCAATGCCCACTTCAACGGATCAAACCGCTATTTTTCTGATACTGCATGTTCAAATTTTCTCAGGAATTCATCCACTGTTGTCAGTCCATCATATGTTGGCAGCTCTCTTGCCTCTGTTGTCACACAATGCAGTGATCTAACTATCATGTTACAATTCAATGTTGTCACTTTGTGCAACCGATTCTTCCATTGCTCTACTTCTTCATCTGAATCCGAAGTGCAGGAGCTTTCACACTCCCATGAGATCCTCCCATCTGCAATCAGATTCACCTAATCCTGGTCTCACGCAGTTATCTTGTAAATACAATCAAGATCATTGTCGCTATCATTGTCGCGCACTGGTTCAGTGTAGCGCGCTCCTTCTGCTGGGTCCAGTGGGACTACTATGCATAGTGACCTTTTCTCGAAGATCATTTTGTGCTTCTTCAAGTTGATAACTCCATTCACATCGATGTCCTAGTCTATTCCTAACAATGCGGGATAGGGATTGTTGTCATCGACAATCTCTATTACTTCAAAATCCGCCTGCGCGCTTGCACCTTCAATATCAATTGTTACCCCTTGCAACCTCCCCATGGGCAAAATATTCTGTTGGTTCACCATTCGTAATTGAATAGGGGACCATTGTAACATGGGCCTTCCCATGCATTCCCATGTTTGCTTCGGTAATACATTTGCGTTCAAACCTAGATCTAGGATTAACTGATCCATTTCATAATCACCAATTTCTGCAGTCAACCTCATTTCCCTTCCAATGCGCAATGTATGCTTCCCCAATTTCCAGACTACACGTGGTTCTCCTTACCCCGTGCACCTAGTGATCAGATCCTACAGTTCTTTAACTGCCTTGTTGTCATGCAACAGTTTCATGAATGTCTCCAGAAACGTAGTGAGCATAGAAGGATCCATTCCTGGCTTTGGTTGATTTTAATCCTTGAAGTGGAGGCCTCCGCAAAGCTCTTCTTAGCTTCCATGAATGTCTCCTTTGCGCGTGCTAAGTCAAACTCGGGTTCCTTCACAGGGGCCTTGCAAACCCACGTACTTTCCTCTGGCTGCTTCCCCGTATCCTCTCCCATGGCCATACCACTTTTGAGCATCATGTTTACATTCGGGTCCTCTTCGCACAGTTCAAACCTCATCATTTGTATATTCTAAGTCGAAGGAGGCTAGAATACCCCTTTTTCACGCATCCTTGTGATCAACGTAGGACAATCTATTGTTTCATGATCAAACTAAGCACAATATGTACAGGATATCCTCGCCGGGTTGGTATAGTCACGGGCATAATTCCCTGGTCATCTACAATTGTAACAAATTAATTGTCCACGGCCCCTTCCTGGCCCCATTCCACCTCGTCCCTGACCTCGCCCCTGAAATCCAGTGCATGCCATCCCCGCCTCTGGGTCAAGGCCTTGCGTTTCAGTCTACATCTTATAGGCAGGGGTCCAATCCATCATTAGCTTGTAACTATGGCAAGTGCACTCATCATGGCCTACTAACCTGCAGAAATTACAAAACAATTGTTGGGGTGTCTAGGTATATTTCTGCAACAAATGAAAATTATTTGTCATGTGTTTCCCTCCTATCTGACAAATTGCGCATCATAAAATATGTGCCACACTTGGCCTTGCCTATGCCTCTGGCCTCAATGGCATTGGCCCTCCTCCTGCCAAGTAGTTCGCGAACACTGGACAGTGATCCTTGTCATGGCCATGGCCTTTTCATTTTATGCACCATACTTCCTCACATGCCTTTGGATGTGGTGCCCTATCTTGCTTCAAACTTTTCGTTTCCAATCACAAATTCGATAGTTGCGCGTGGATTTATTGAACTCCCAACCTAGGGTCTTGTATTAGGGTCTCATGTAATCTCATTGCCATTTCCAATGCTTCGACCTAGGTAGAAAGCTTCTGCTGTGACAGTGCCATCCTCAAGTGCAGTGTCAGAGATGCTACAAATCATGTGCAATGTTGCCCATCTGTCAATGTCATATTGTCTTCATGGATCGTACTCTTCAGCCTTTGATCCAGATCCCGGGAGTCTTGCCTGGGAGCATCGTGATTTGTTTAAACCCGATGATTGATTGCGTTTTTGACTTTGGCCTACTAAATTCCCTGTTTAGCACGTTCTGGATCTCTGCTATCCCTGCATTTGGGTGGTCATTAGAGTGCTTGATATACCATGTTAGTGCGCAATCCTGCAGTGTTCTCACCAATGTAGCCTGCTTAATATTGTCGTCCGTGACACCTTGTGCTTCCCATACTGCTCTTACCAAAAACAGGAATTGGTTCGGGTCTTCATTCCCCACCCCTATGAATACTAGTAGTTTGATCACGCTTGCCATACTACAGTATGGAGGTTGTGGAGGTGGAGTGGGTGGAGATGGAGGTGAGGGAGGTGAAGTGGGTGGTGGGGTGGGTGGAGGTGGTAACCACAGGATGTGTTGCCTTATCAATCTAACCGCACTTCTTGGAGAGACCTTAGCGAACTCCTCCTTACTTTCTCACGAGGGTGAAATTAAGGGACTGTTTTCTAATTCTTCGCTACTTTTGTAGATTTTTCCGCTCCACATAGTCCCAAACATTAATGTATCCGCGTGACCCTTTTTTCACACAATAGCATCTTAATCCAGGTATTTAAATATTTAATATACTTACCTCGTGGTCCCTTGAGGAAGCGTCGCTCTACCTCACTGTAGCTCATGGTCGTGTCTACCGTAAACTCAGTGATAAATCCCCCTATTATCCGATCGATCCAATGTTCCACAGCTTGTGCGATCTTATCTTCTGATTCTTCTAGTCTATGCACTAATTCCGGAGTCCACACAATCTGTTGGTTGAGCCTACACCTTCCCTGGCTGTTAGCTAACCTCGTGATCCACTCATATAGCTCTAACAGAAAGGATGCAAAGAAAATCTTGAGGATTTCCATATACACGTAGCGATCCAACCACTTTTCCTTAGATACTTGCAGAGTTCTATTTTCCTGTGTTGTGAACTCATGAATCTTCTTGTCCAACCACTCTTCAATTTCCTTCTTCGTTGGGTTCCAGTGGCATGACATCAGACATCCCTTATGCAGATCCTGGTCTCGGCAATAGAACAATTTGTTGGATTAGTAGGGCCTGACCCAGGTTTAGAAGTGATTTAGAGAAGCAAATCCCGGTACTACTGGCCCTTTCAGCAACAGTCCGTGGAGCGCAGACTAAGGTCTCACCTGAAGTAGTATGGAAGGGTGCTAGAACCAGGTTCCTTCACCTTGGGGATGTCTGATATGAGGTCATTTGTATGCAGTCCAACCTTCGCACTTACTACGCTATGCGCACCTATGGGTACCCCACGCCCTATGATACTATCTTCAGGCAGTTCTAAAAACAGTGTGACCCGTGTTATTTATTCAAGTCTTCCTTAATTAGGTTCTGTTAGCTAATTACTTAGATTATTTTCATGCATAAGCATCCATACAAGTATATATCAATTTTCGTGCAACAAATAAGCAGAGTAAAAGTAATTCACAACATCAAAGTATAGATTCAATAATAGATGCACATAGTAAACTTCTCTTTATTATATTTCAATCCGCTTACAGACCTGACTCCGCCCTGCGCACTTAGCTGCAGGGGTCCACGCACTCAGCTGCGGACTCTATTAGGCCTCTGCACACTCAGCTATAGAGCCTCTACCTACTACTATGACCCAGTACACTTCAGATCCAACCTTAACCTCGAACCATGCCTTTTCTATTCTATCTATTCTTACTTCCCTACTGTTATAGACATTTTTGTGCCTTACAGCTCTAAGCATGAAATGTCCATAAACCAAGGGCTCCTAAGTCCCTAAAAGTGTTGTTCCAACCCCTAAAGGAACAAGGTCAACAAATTACAGCTTCTCCCAGAAGTTCTCCACTAGAAACTGCTAGAATAAGTCAAAACAGGATCATTTCAGCTGCTCCACTAGCTAAGTGCATTGCATAGCACCTAAATCCACTAGCTAGGTACGTTGCAACGCACCTAAATGCACTACCAGGGTGCGTTGAGTGGGAAATGAAAAATGGCAGTGTCATTCCGCAAGGTGGAAAGACAATGGAAGCTTCCAGAATCTTCTCCTATGACACTTGCCTCACTGAATTCGACCAAGGATGAGTAAGAGGCTTTCAGTCTCCAAGTGGAAGCAAGAACTGACAGAGAGAAGCCACTAATCAAATCATAAGCTGACTCATCCTCCTTGTATACATCTATATATGGATCCCTCATCCCAGAGATCCGGAGGCTGGAATTTTGCACATTGTAAGGAATCGTTGTTGGTTTTGAGACACATATTAGAGAATTGGGTGATCTATGCTTTGTTGGAGGTGAAGAGGGGCTTCTTTGCTGGGAGGTAGATGCTGGGTCAGGAATCATCGGTTGTAACTCCTCCCGGATCTTCTTGTATATCAATAAAAACTATTTGAGTTTCTTCTCCATGCTTTTGTATCATTGATGCTTGTTACATTTGTATGGTTAACTTAAATCTGATCCTACGTTATTTATGAATACAAATCTATGTCTTTGTATAGTTTTCTTCTTCTGTGATCTTATAGGTACTTGGTAAAGCTGGGAAAGTAAGGGAGCAGGTAGCTGGAAGCTGTCAAAGAGGAGAGAGATTGGATCAAAGGACTAGCGCAAGGCACAGGTTGGTTCTTCCTATTCCTCTTTGTTTATAGTTCATAAAGGAGATACAAAAGTAGTTTTCTCTGTTTGTTTCTAAGGCAGCTGTCACACCTTATTGGGATAGAGCAGTTCTAAATAGACACTTTTTATGTGTTTGTTGAGTCGTTTATAGTTTTCCATTGCAAAAGTATAATAGTCGTACTGTCGTCCTTTGATTTAGATCTGTCACAAGTGTCGATTTCGATCATAGGAGAATGTTTATTTGCTATTGATAGTCGATTATGCTTTTACTTTTACCTTTCGTTTGAATTTGTGACTTTCTAGTGTCAAAACGAGTATTTATTTCAAAATCATAAAGTGTCGTAATCATCTCTACCTTTTGATTTTGAAAAGAATCTTGCTTGTTTTTGTCGCTTGAAAGCAAATTCAGATTTGTACATCAACTTTCTTTTTAGCATCAATACTAAGAAAGTGAAAAACAAATACATGCATGTGCATTTGCATATAGACAGTCTGTTTTGCTTGATTTAGGAAAGTGCATTTACAGTGTGCTCTTTGCTCTTTGTGAAAAGATTGTGTCTTTCTTTTCCCCTAGTAGCTAGGATTTTCATTGCCGAAAAGAGATAAAAGTTTGTTTATCATCTTTAGATTGCATTTTAGGAATTACATCTACATCTCGTGGTGAACCCAAAAGGAAAACTTCATAAGAAAGATCAACTTAAAATAAATCCAATGAATCTAACAACGCTTTGGAACTTAACGCACAACATTTAGAGGTCTAGGCTAGAGATGTATTCCGGCGTCGTAAAGCCTGGTAACTGTTGTCCTCACTGATGGTTGGGTGATTCCTCCACTTTGAGACGATAAGTGCCAGTACGGACTTGTGCTCCCACGTACCGTCGAGTATATATTGGGAGACCCCTATAGGCTTAAATCCTTTATCCATAGGAAGCCGTGTCGGCCGCCCTACTGATCGCAATGCACTGAACACAGCATTCGGGAAGATTGACTGCCGTACCGTAAAAAGTATTCTGCAGTTTTGCGATTGGTTTGGTACTCCCTCTACCTAGACCTCCAGAGCAGTCCCTTTCGTTCCTTTTTAGACTCTTTAACGGAAAAGGTCCATCTGAGCACTTGTCACTTCAGGCTCATTAAAAATCGAAGGAGACTAGAGTCATCTTTTGTTTTTTCTCGACTCTTAAAAACTGAAAAAACAAGTTGTGTCAAAGCGTGTTAAAATTTATTTTAAATGGAATATTCATACCCCTTTCCTACGTTGATCTTGGGTTGAGAAAATGGAGCCTACCAACCAAGGAATTCCCCTTGGTGGAAATCCTAGTCCCTTCTCCTCTTGGGGAGATGTTGGTGCGCCCCATATGGCCACATTGTCGCTTCCAGGGCTGACAATTGGTTTTTCGGTATGGATCTTCTCAACCTCTGTCATTCAGAACACCACTATTCCTGAACAATCGAATCAGCAATTAGACGAGTCCAGAGTTGCCCACCAGCCTTCTACTTCCTCTAATTCTTCCTCTCCTCCTTCCTCTTCGCTTGATGGGGCTGGTAAAGCCAAAGGTCAAGTTCCTAAGGAGAAGAAGGAAAAGAAGAAGAAAGAAAAGAAGAAGAAGGAGCCAAAGGCGAATGGGGGAAAATGAGTGTCGTATAACGAAAATCCACACACTGCACCGACCAGGCCTAAATCGCCATGTGTCATTTGCAAAGGAGACCACTTTCACAGAGATTTTCCTTGCATCCCCCGGATACTAAGGGACTGGTCTCCTCGTTTGCACAACCCGGTGTCATCAACCTCTTATGATCATGTTGAAAGCACACCGTCAACTAGTGAAAGTGAAGCCCCAGGACAAAAAGGGAAAGCTAGATTTCCTTGTAAACTGTGCGAAGGCAATCATGCCGTCCACCATTGTCCCTTCTTAGACGAAGCTAAAAGAGTTTTGGATGATCGTCCGGTTTCACCGTTACGACTTCCTCCTGGATATAAAAAACTCTTGCTGAGTCCGTCACTAGTTGAGAATCCGGCTGGCCCTCCCAGGTGGTCGGCTGAAGCACCTATCATTGAAGATAAACCATCTGGATCCATACTAGACGAAAGTCAAAAGGTCGAGGCGGTAGTTGACCCGGTCTTGCCTTCAGAGGTTTTATCTTTGAATGATACAGTCACTGAAGAGAACAAGGATGACACCGTCCAAATTCTCTTCATAAACACAGACTCTGACGAACATGGGGGAAATTTACCCGTTCCTTTACCGCAGGAAGGAAGTTCTTCAGAGCCATACCCGGCCGTCTATTCGGTCCCACCTCCAAGCAACCTAGTTGTCTCCTTCGACTGGAATCAACTAGGCAGACCCCGTTTACCAGCAAGCATACCATTCCGAATTATCGTTCAAATATATAGAATGGTTATGGCTGGTACCATCATAGATGAGGGGGCTTCTATGAGTATCCTTTCCTCAACTGCTTGGAAAGCGCTTGGTTCGCCATCGCTTTTGCCTGAGATGAGAAATCTGACAGGCTTTGATAAAGGAACTAGTCGACCTTTAGGGATCCTTCCTGATGTGCCAATAACATTGAGAAGGAAAACAGTTTGCATGAACGTAATGGTAGTTCAAGGACCCTTGGATTATAACCTACTCCTTGGACGAGACTATATTTATTGCATGGAAGCAATTGTCTCCTCACTCTTTAGAGTAATGTGTTTTCCGCACGAAGGAAGAGTGGTCAAGCTCGTGGACCAACTTTCATTTCCCGGATCACGCATAGCAAACAGTCATATACCATCCCTAAATGGTCTTTTCATGCAAGAAATATCTCTATCTCCAATCCGTCCTCCCGATGAGCGCGAGTAATTCGGAGGGATATGACTGAAACCTAGGGGGCATGCATCCTGGTCTGCTTCGGCAGGAAAACTTCGGGCATAGGGTAGGTTTCTGCGGGAGAATATGACTAGTCTGTACACCATCCGTGATTGGAAGAGGGGTTATTCTAGAACAAGATTCTTTTGTCAAAGTTATGTGAGTTGGCAGGCATCGTCGCTCACCTTTGTTTATCTCAGTAGACATAGCCGAAGAAGTGTTTTGTTTACGCTGTAAATAGGACAATCTTTGGGTAACCTGTAAGAGGTAGACCTCTCTCGGTAAAACAAGGTGTTTTGGCAGAAAGAAGTAGAGGTAACCTTGAAACTCTGTTTTATACCTGGGGGCATGAAAACCTTTTGGAGTGCAAGCGAAGGGCAACTATTTATTTTTTAAATTTTTAGGACCTCTAACCCTTTAAACTCGTAGGATTATTCGTCACCTAACTTGCATAAAGAAAGGATGTGGGGCAAAACTCTAAAGTTGCCGTTTTTTATATGAGACATTCTTATCATATGACTGGAATATTCGAGCAGTGTTACCGCGAGGTTCAAGCTCGTTAAAAAATAAACCCGGACCGAGCAAATGTTTCCATCCACGTTTAAGCTCGTTAAAAAATGAACTATTCCCTGGTAAATAACCACCGTGAATGTAGTACTTCAGCCATTAAAGCCTTGGTCGTGTTTGCACCGTCACCTCCACTTTTTTATTGGCCAATCATTCACCTCCATTTGATTGTTTACCCATTTTGAGGAACAGCTGCGAAGAGTGATTTCATTAGCCATCCTTGTGACACTGCCGTGATTGGAAAATTCCAAAACTTACCTGGAATTAGCTGCTACCCATTTTATCACTCCTTCCTCAAAAGACGAGTCTTCTTTAAGCTCTTTTCTAACTCGTAAAATATGAAAAGATTGCCGAGTTCTGGCCTTCCAGCTAGTTAAAGTGACGGGAAGTGTTATCCCTCCTCTAGATTTTAATCTTTTTGGACCTGAGGGATTATTGCACAAAAAGATCGAGCGCTTGTTTTGTTCGGCTCGTTAAAGTGATCGAAAATTCATCCCTTTTGTATTGTTTTATACTTTTTCGGACTTAAGGGATTAGATGACGAAAAAGGAATTTTGGAGTTACCTTTACGTACCTTTTCAGACTCTCTAAAAATGAAAAGGACCGATTTATCTTTGTCGTTAAACTCGTTAAAAAGGTTAATAGCGACAAACTTGTCTTTAGACGAGAACGAGTTTCACTATCGCTAGGCTCGTTAAAACATAGCGATGGGTTTTCCTGAAGGGAAAATTATAGAACAAGCATATGTTATCCTCCTCAAGCTTGACAAAAATAAAGATATACTGGTCAGCAATGACTGGGGAAAAATTGGGAAGAAAACTCAAAGAATCTTTATTGGTAGCAAGTCGCTCTTGAACATGACACTTCTGCTCCGTGCCCGAGTCGGGTTGGGTTGTTTCATTCACCGGTCACATCGCCATGGTCGCGCCATACCATCCACATTTGGGGTTAATGCTACCAATCCATCACATCAGTGTCGCCGATATGTTCAAGAGAAGTCATCCAGAAAGGCCACCTGTGTCCCGCCCACTACCATACATTATACTCCATTCTTTCATGACCGCCACCCTGAACCATATATCATCAGATCGTTTTCACCTCCATCAAAAATCATTTGCTCCATTCCATTCATTGATGTGGGATTCATTAAGGCCCTCCTATGACGGATCACTTCTTGTCGACATCAGCTCATTATCCAAGAAGTTGGTCTAGGAACACCCCATTCAGTACTTTGAAGCTTGCATGCCTCAATGCCAAGTTTCTCACTTCCGGCGACAGGTTTACATCAATGACCTTCGACTGAAAGATTTTGCGTGGTGTTCGACACCAAGTCCTTTATTCACACCACGTGAATTGTACTGCAGTACCTTGAGGATCATTATCATTATCGGTGATTCCTCTCGCGCTTGTTAACAGTTTACATCATTGACTGGTAATCAAGCGATGCCTTTCCATGTTCGACTTCAAAAAATTTCTCACATGGATCGACTTGTACTTCGAGTGAAGATCAGACGAGATTGAAGACCCCGGATCTAGTTTCATCCATCCAAAGACATTGAAATGTACAACATTGCAGCACAGATAATCATCCTACCAAAAGGATGATGGCTCTATCAGAATCATCAGTCTACCATCAGACGATTGTCTGTCCTATGTACATGAGAATGAATTTATAAAGCTGAGCATGGGAATGCCCGCCTCAGCTAGATCATGAAAGCAGTATGAAGATAATGTATTGTATTGTATCTTATTACAGGTCTCCTCCCAGCATTGAAAGAACTTCGGATCCTCATAATAAAGCATTTCACCTGATAAACGGCCTCATACTTTAGGGGGCAACTGTTATAGACATTTTTGTGCCTTACAGCTCTAAGCATGAAATGTCCATAAACCAAGGGCTCCTAAGTCCCTAAAAGTGTTGTTCCAACCCCTAAAGGAACAAGGTCAACAAATTACAGCTTCTCCCAGAAGTTCTCCACCAAAAACTGCTCAGAATAAGTCAAAACAGGATCATTTCAGCTGCTCCACTAGCTAAGTGCGTTGCATAGCACCTAAATCCACTAGCTAGGTGCGTTGCAATGCACCTAAATGCACTACCAGGGTGCGTTGAGCGGGAAATGACAAATGGCAGTGTCATTCCGCAAGGTGGAATGACAATGGAAGCTTCCAGAATCTTCTCCTATGACACTTGCCTCACTAAATTCGACCAAGGATGAGTAAGAGGCTTTCAGTCTCCAAGTGGAAGCAAGAACTGACAGAGAGAATCCACTAATCAAATCATAAGCTGACTCATCCTCCTTGCATACATCTATATATGGATCCCTCATCCCAGAGATCCGAAGGCTGGAATTTTGCACATTGTAAGGAATTGCTGTTGGTTTTGAGACACATATCAGAGAATTGGGTGATCTATGCTTTGTTGGAGGTGAAGAGGGGCTTCTTTGCTGGGAGGTAGATGCTGGGTCAGGAATCAATGGTTGTAACTCCTCCCGGATCTTCTTGTATATCAATAAAAACTATCTGAGTTTCTTCTCCATGCTTTTGTATCATTGATGCTTGTTACATTTGTATGGTTAACTTAAATCTGATCCTAAGTTATTTATGAATATAAATCTATGTCTTTGTATAGTTTTCTTCTTCTGTGATCTTACAGGTACTTGGTAAAGCTAGGCAAGTAAGGGAGCAGGTAGCTGGAAGCTGTCAAAGAGGAGAGAGATTGGATCAAAGGACTAGCGCAAGACACAGGTTGGTTCTTCCTATTCCTCTTTGTTTATAGTTCATAAAGGAGATACAAAAGTAGTTTTCTCTGTTTGTTTCTAAGGCAACTGTCACACCTTAGTGGGATAGAGCAGTTCTAAATAGACACTTTTCCCGGTAACACCTACCTTTACACTTAGAGCCTTGCTCTATTTATACAATCCCATGGTCTGCGGACCACGGGTAGGCCAACACAACTTTACATTAAATTACAATATTTTAGGGTGGACAACCTTATGACTTATCCTAGACCTCGCGCTCCGCGCCCGCAATTCACAGAGTCTTACAATCTTATTGACCAAAACTTGGGCTTTGAGACCCACAACATGCTACAGGGGATCCCATGCCCAACAGCGATGAAGAGGTGTTGCAAAATTAATAGCTAGTATAGGTACTAGATGAATCTTGTCAAAGCGTCCTTGAGCTGGCCTCCCAGCATACACACCAGTAGAGGCATGCATCCACAGGCTCGCAGAAGGGGTGTGCGAGGCGCGGGATGAAATGACAAAGGTTCAACTGGAGCTGAACCTTTAGATTGCCAAGCTACAGTTAAAGGTGTAGCCATCCACCCCTCCAGAAGTCATAAAACGATGCACCAACGCTATTATAGCGGGACTAGACGAGATCAGCAATGCAGTGCGAGACTGCACCAACATGTTGGAAGAGTCATTTGAGGTCCTCACGAATCTGCACGAGGATCCCAACATCTAGTGCTTAGAGACAGAGGTATGAGAACTCCAACAATAGTATGATAGCATCAAAGGAACTACATAGATGGTGGACCCTCACTCAGAGGCTCATGAGGATGCAATAGGCCAAAGCATTGAAAGAACAGGTGGACATCGAACGGCACAAGGAAGCAGTCCTGAAGGTGTGTGTTTAGGCTTGGATTGACGAGGCCTTCACCATCACAGTGGAAATTGAAGGAAAGATCACACAAATGTAGGGGATATAGTTACAGATGCAAACAAGCAGTTTGGACACCACATTCTCGGAACAACACGTACAACAGATCTAGCAGGTAGCAACTCAGTGCCCTGCCAACCTTGCAGCAGTTCGAGCAGAGTTGGAATGACTCCACGCTGATAGAGTGACTCAAGGGCGAGTCACTATGTTCGTGTTGGGGGCCTGTTGGGCATGGAATCCCCCCCAAAGCATGTTTTGGGGCTTGAAGCCCAACTTTTGACTAAATCCTTTTGTAAAAGCTCCACGAATTGTGGACGCAGGGCGCGAAATCATGATAGAGTCACAGGTTTGTCTGCCCTCATTCTTTTAAAGTAATGTTGGCTTAATAGACCTACCCATGTTCCGCAGACCATGGGATTGTATAAATAGAGCAAGGCTCTAAGTGTATAGGAAAGTGTTATAGACATTTTTGTGCCTTACAGCCATGGAAAATTTTAGGGGCTAATGTTCACCCAGTGGGCTAATTTTCCATGATTTCTCCACAAAAAATATTCGTCAATTTCCAATTTTATAAAAGACGATTCGCCCAAATTTTAGAATATAAAATTATTTTCCCTTAAAAATCGCCAAAATTATATAGAGACTATATATAAAATCATTATAAATTTGAATAATTTTACAAATATATCAATAAACATTTTATAGTTTGCATACTAGGGATCAGTGAGATTCGCCAATGTTTTTAAACTTCAAGAAAATTTTCCATCCTTAAAATTTTCCTTGCTTACAGCATGAAGCATGAAATGTCGATAATATAAGGGATCCAAAGTCCCTAAACATGTTGTTCCTACCCCTAGAGGAACAAGGTCAGCAAACCACAGCACTGAAAATCAGTTCTCCACCTAAAAACACTCAAAAACAAGCTAATTCTGGATCATGTAAGCTGCTCCACTGAGCATATGCGCTGAATGTCAACTGCTCCACTCTGTACCTACGCTGAATGTCAAATCTAATGAAGGCTACCTGCGCTGGGCGAGATTGGCCAAGTGGCACAGTCATTCTGCAAGGTGTCAAATGCCCAGGAAGCTTCCAAAATGACACTTGGATCAAGGAATTCACCTTGTGATGAGTAAGAGGATCTAGATCTCCAAGTGGAAGCAAGAAACTCCAAGTGGACTCAAGAACTGAAGTATAACTGAAGTGGGAGAGGACACTAGTCAGCTTCATGCCAGCCTCAAGCTGACTCATCCTTTCTCCAAAACTCCTATATATAGAGCTCTCTCATGAGGTCTAGGGAGGCTGGAATCTTGTGAATGTAAGGAAGTGCTGTTGGTTTGTGCATAGAACTATTGGGTGATTTGCTTGAAGGAGGTGAAGAGGAGATTTCTTTCTGCTGGGAGGTGTTGCTGGATTGGGCCTATTATGGTTGTAACACTCTCAGAACCTTACTTCTTCCATTAATAAAGTATTTGAGGTTCTTCTATATGCATGTGTCTCTGTGGCGTATTGATACTTGTATATTTGATTTATTCTAATCCTTGAATCAATTATGGATGTATGCTTCTTGTAGTTTCCCTTTCTTGTGCTTTTGCAGGATCTTTGTGTAGCTGGGCCAGTGAAAGAGCAAGGAGCTGGGAGCAAGCAGCAAAGAGGGAAGATTGGATCAATCATTAGCGGAAGATAACGGTTAGTGGATCTCGTTCTCCTCTCTCGTACATCTCATAAAGAAGTAATCTCGAATAGCTTTGCATTCAGTTGTTGCTGAGGTACTATCACCCTTAGAGTGGGATAGGGTCATTCCGTATTGGATACTTTTCCCAACAACAGAAAGCATAACTAAGAATGGAAGGATGATAAGTCTAAGTGATTGAGTCGAAGTGTAAAAGGCGTCCTTGGGTCGTAGAGCAGGAGAAGGCTCTACAGCTGAGTGCATAGAGGCCTAGTAGTCCGCAGCTGAGTGCACGGACCCCTATAGCTGAGTGCGCATGGCAGGTCAAGTCTGTAACCATTGGAAGAATTAATAAAGAGAAATTTACCATATTTTTTTGTATCTTTTCCCATTTTAATGTATGACTGGGTATAATTTGCAAGTATACTATTTATTTGTTGTGTGAACTGATATGAATGTTTTGTGTAAGTAAATATAACATAAGACATCCAAGAATTCTAAGGTAATTAACTGGTATAGGAAGATAAGTAAGATCTTAGGTAATAGCACAGAGCGTTGCTCTAGTAGCAGAAGCTCCACAGCCCCTGGTTAGGGCTGCACGAAGGCAGTATATCAGGGCGAGAAGAACCGGAAAGTGTGCGAAGTGACCTGCACACAAGGAGGAACAGTTGGACTAGTCGCACCTCTCAGACATCTCAAGGTTGCGGAAACCTGGTTCCAGCACCCTGCCATACTACTTCGAGTGAGACCTCAATCCACGCTCCACGGACTCTTTCCAAAAGGGCCAGTAGTACAGGGAATTTTTTGGCTAATTAACTCTGAACCTAGGTCAGGCCCCAACAAGCCAAAAATTGGAATAGGGACCTAAGACATCCTAGTTAATAACAAAATTTGTCCCATCCAATTTGGATTTCATTTGCTTGGTCATTAAACCCTCACCAATTTCATCATTTCACAAGGAAATTTCTCCAAGATTTTTGAGTGAATCCATCCATCTCCCAACTTTTGTTTTAAGTTTTGAGTGATCCTAGGAATTTTCCCACTCCATTCCACCCATCTCACACCTTTCCTAGGCTTCCCATCATGTCCAACACCTCACATTTTGCTCTCGACTGTATCCTGTAGGTTCACTATAATTCCTATAGGATCATCCTCTAGGTTTCTAGTACATCATGTAGGTTTTCCTGAAATGGCCTATTTTGAGGCCAAATTGAGAGAAAACCTCTAGGAAGTCACCAAAAACCTTCCAAGGGTCTCCCACACTGTCTAACCATCTCGTAACCCTTCCATCCAACCTCCAACATCCTTATTTCACCTGCCACATCACCAAAGAAAATTAGTTTGCATACTTGATTTTGCATGAAAAAAAAAGAGACAAAAATATATTTATTTCAGTCCCTTTACTTGCACATTAGTGATGTTTTATACTTCTTACTTCCATGCTTAGATAGTAGCATTTGGTTCATGATAATTTAGCATTATTGCAAAGCACAGTTTCTTGGCGGTTAATTAGGAAATAGTGTGATTTAGCATTTAATTTCCATCTCTTTCTTTGTACTTTCTTTCTTGCAATAGGTTAAGGTTCCATTTCGAACATTTCATTTTCTATGATTAGTTTAGGATTTGACTTCAGTACATGTACTCCGTTACATCATGACATAAAGTAAGGACACATTGTATGTCATACATATAGTGCCGACACCTCTTAAGTTTGTATGAACCCAGGGTTGATAATTAAAGTTGGTAGCCTTGGGAGTTGCAACATTCTTGTTGCAATACCAGGGCCCATCACTTTTTGGAACAATTGTCGGGGAGGTTTCAAAGTATGCATTGTTTTCTTCCCTAGTTGATTACTTCCTTTTTAATTTTTTCAAAAAAAAAAAAAAAAAAAAAATTTCATTAGACATATTTCATTTCAAAAATAGAAAAGTGAATTGCATTAGTGTTTTCATTCAATCATAACAACAACAAAAAAAATCTCCAACACCAACCCACCCCCCAATTAATCATGTGGTGTAGTAAGATCCACATCACCATTCACTTTTGTAGGTAGAAGAAGAAGATGGCAAAGAATGTAGAATAAATTGATGGCAACGATGACAATGAGGAAGATCTTCTCGAATTTCCCATTCAAGATACTGATGGTAGTGTACACATGAAGACCATCCCTCCCTCTTTTCTTTCAAAATTTCATGGTCTAAGGTTAGAGCATCCAGAAACCTTTCTCTTTGAATTTGAGATTGTTAGTAGATCTTATGGTTACTTATTAAAAACTCAAAAATTGGGATTGTTTCCGGCAACTTTGAAGGACAAAGCTCTTAGATGGTTCATGAGTTTAGGGACTAATTGAATAAGATCATGGAATGATATGCAAAAGATATTTCTAGACAAATATAAAGATCATGATCTTAAAGAAGAAATATTTAGAATGAATCAAAGAGAAGATGAGAGTCTTGAGGATCTAATAGATAGGTTCATGTACAATATTAAGAGGAGAAAACTACATCATTTAGGATCCAACACACTAAAAACCCTCTTTCTTAGAACAATTAGGGATGAGTGGATTGATCTCCTTAATATCATGAGTATAGGTGATGTATATGAATTATCATTTGAGGAAATTTGTGAAACATGCAAACACATATCAAGATGAAAATCAAGAGTAGGTAAATCAGCATCAAGATCGGTAAGTCAAGCTAAACTTGGAAATTTGTTTGATGATTTTAAAACAAAAATTCTTAGCAATCTAACAAAACAAGTAGAAATGTTAAGAATGCAAGATGAAGGAAAAGAAAATGTTGATATTTGTCTTGTAGAATCACATGATGTTAAACATCATCCATCGTTACCAAAGTTGAAGGAAGTTTACCAAGAGGGCAATGGAGCAAGTCAATTGCCAATGCAGCGATGCTATGTAGCTCCAAGAGGACCATGGCATATTATTCAACCTAATATGATGTAAGAGCCTAATTCACAATTTCAAGCTTATATAAATCCACCTCAAAGTAATTGGAACACAGCCTTTCCTTGGCAACATTGGCCATCTCAACCCCAAAACCAATCTTTGCAACAAGGTTGGAAAAGAACTTATGGGAGCCATCCACAATATTCTTAATATTTTCCTCAATATCCTCCATACCAAACTCCATGGTATCCTTACCATTCACGTCCACCACAACCACAACACCATCCACATCCATCTCAAATATACACTCCCACTCAACTACCTGTACCACCATTCCCAAACCCACACATTGAAGTAGCTCAGTGCACTTACAATGCTGAGGTACAACACTTCCAAACATCTCCTCTTGAGATCAAAGGTATTCACCATATCTCAGGAAGAGTATTGGAAAAAAGAGATCATCTTGATATTATTGAAGGACCACATCCAAAATAAGAATATTCAAATAAGAAGACCACATAACCATGGGTTGCGATTGATGAAGAGCAGACATCAAAATCAGAGATCGAGAGAACTCCCTCATGGTTACCATCAAATCCTCCATGTATTCAGGAGAACAATTAGCAAAAAGAGGAATATTTGAAGGTCATGGTAGAAGAAACATGAAGAATGATACAGATCAGCAAAATGACCAAGGACATCACAACTATATTGAAATATGGTTCCAGACAGTCACTAAGTTGCAGCATCACTCTCTTCCTCAACTATTATTGATCCTTTCAAAGTCAAATCATTGGTCTTTGAAATCCAGGTACATGTCAACATATACATTTCAAACCTCTACATCATTTTGTTTATCATCTTGATATGCACATGGCTCCATTGGAAGTATTCTTATACTTGAAAGTGATTTTGTTTTTCAAGTAGGGTAGAGTAGAAAAAAACAAAAAAGACAAAAACAAAAACAAAAAAATCAAAATCAAAAATAAGAGGAAAAAAACAAAAATCTAAGGTGAAAACCTCCTTAAGGGCACCTCAAATTGGCTCATTGATTGAAAACCTCCATGAAGCGGTCAATGGGTTGGAAAAAAAGAAAAAAGAGAGAAGAAAAGATCCTAGGTGAAAACCTCCTTTGAGGTGCCTAGGCAGACCTACTAGTTGAAAACCATATTGAGGCATCTAGTAGGCCTAGAAGAAAAAAAAGAAAACAAAAAGAAATAAAAGAATCATTGCTCCATTTATACATGTACTCTCCAACATCTGCAAGCAACAAGAACAAGTTGGTACCAAAAGGAAAATTGGTCAAACCTAGTCAAAAGAAGTCAAATGGTGACTTTCTCCTACTTTGCTCAAATGCTCCAACAAGGCCAAGGCCATGTCAATCCATCAACCTCATCTATTTCCACCATCCATCCATCATTCTCAAGCTTCTACCATTCAATTTTATTACTATCCTAAAAAACTACAGGATGCTCTATTTTACTACAAGATAGAAAAATGCATAGAGAAATTTTTTTTTTTGCAATAACTTGAAAACTATGCATCCATTAGCCAAGATGTTTCAGCGGGAGATGCATATGGATGATGGTAACATGCTCAAGTTATTTTAGCAAATTCTAGTGCATGGTTCCCAAGAAATCGACCTCCATCACCTTCAGCCATTTTTGCAGTTTCTCAATATCTGTGCATCCATTTAAAAAGTTGTTTCATGGGGAGATGTATATGGATGATGGTAACATGCCCAAGCAATTTTAGCAAATTCTAGTGCACTGTTTCCAAGAAATTGACCTCCATCACCTTCAGCCATGTTTAGTTTTTCTTGAGATCCGTGCATCCATTGACCAAAATTTTTTTGTGGAGAGGTGCATAATGATGATGGCAACATGCTCAACAAGTTTCAGTTAAATATAGTCTACCATCTAGGAGATATGGACAGAACAAGTCGCTATCCTATAAACCTACAGGATAAAGAACAACACCTACAGGATTGAAAGTGAGTAGTTTTAAAGGAGATCAAGAGGTCAAAGAAGCTCCTCCAAATCTTAGCAGCAGCATTGGGATCATCAGCATCACCATCCAACACCTGCACATCAACATCAACTTAGCAGCAGCATGCATGTCTCTCCAACAACCATCAGGTAGGTACAGGTATGCAATATTCTTGAACTCTTCTCTTGAGCATATTATAGTTAGAAATTTCTTGTCAATGCATGAGAGATGAGGTTTTATAAGCTAAGGATTGGTCAGCAGTCTCAGCCACCTTCAACTAGTTAATTGCAACTCACTCCTTCACTCATGCAATGTTGAAAAGTAAAATTATGAAGGGTGATGATTTCAAGGAATGAGGAAAACAGTTAAAAGAAG
Source organism: Pinus tabuliformis (assembly GCA_031772625.1). Classification (NCBI taxonomy): domain Eukaryota; kingdom Viridiplantae; phylum Streptophyta; class Pinopsida; order Pinales; family Pinaceae; genus Pinus; species Pinus tabuliformis. The sequence continues at coordinate 878,343,588 of CM062813.1, forward strand.
AAATTTTTGCAAAGGCCAACATCAGAACAGCACTCCAAGCCCTCCATCCACTTCATATTCACTATCTATTCAACATTCACCTATCCCATTTCATTCTTTAAAAAAAAACAAAAAACAAAAAACAAAGAAAGCATCCTCTCCATTTTCATGAAATTTTCATTTGCAGGTTAGCAAGAAGGATGGTTTAAGAGAAAAGGAGGATCACAAAGAAACCCCCATCACTCACATTTTTACTTTACCACTCATTACCATTCATTCCTCCACCATTTCTTTCATTTTTTCCACTCCCTTACTTCAGTTTACAAAGGGACCGTGTTTTCTGCAGGATGATCCTGTAGGAATTACAGTGACCCAGAAATCCTACAGGAGATGTCCAAATGGCGGAACAAGGTAGCAAAAGGTTGATAAGGGTGTGGAAGACCTTGCCAAACTAAAACAATATTCAATAACTCATCTTGAATAAGGGCAAGAAAGCAAGCTAATGGTCTCAAGAAACAATGATTTTTCTTTGAACAAATATGTTTTTAGGCTTGTCCTTGCAGAGCTTACAGCCAAGATTCTTAATGCACAAGAGAGAGGCCACCAAGGCCATGGATGAGGCACAATGAGGTCACTAAGTTGCTCAGAGGATGAGAAACACTTTCAGTAGGGGGGTATGATGGGCCTCTAAATTAGACATAAATCAAGGCCCATGCCTCTAATTTAAAACATAAATTAAGACCTATTACCATCCTTCAGCACATTAAACCTCTCTTTTTGCATCAGATAATTTATTTTTAACTTTAATATATTCATTAGGAAGGTTTATGAATAATTGAATATTTGTGTCTAATATTATTTATTTTTGTGGAATATTATGAGAATATTGGGCATATTATGAAGAGTTGGAGGAGGATATAATTTAGGGACTTTTTCCCTACTACTAGAGGATCAATAATAAATAATAAGTCAACAAGATATTATGGAATTATGGCACAAATTGTGGAACTCGAATGATTGAGAAAATCTAGGAATGTGTTCCACTAATCAAGGGAGAAGATCCACCAATCAAGGGAGAAAATCCACTAGTCAAGGGATTTTGGTGGGGAAAGCTTCCTCCATCCATGGGGAATGATTCTTAATCATTTTGTATAAGTACCAAGTCAAATTTTCCTCTAGGAAATGATTGAGAAAATCTAGGAATGCATTCCCTGCCATTTAATGCAAATTCCTAGTATTGGGGACTAGATCCACTAATAAAGGGGTTTTGGTGGGGAAATATAATGATTCCTAATCATTTTGTATAAGTAACAAGTCGAATTTTCCTCTAGAGGGGAGATTTTTGTTATTGTTGTTGTGGAGAGAGCTTGTATTTTTGTAGCTCCATTGTATTTTCTTGCAGGGATGTAATTCTATTGATGAAAATAATGAAGATTAGTGTCATGTTCAGCTTCTAAATCCTATTCCCCTCCATAGGAATCTGATTTTCCTTGGGCTTGGCCATCCCAGGAGCCTCATAACCCTTTTCTATCATTTTCTTTCCTTCTTTTCATTGCTTATTCACATGCATCTCTAGTTTTTATTTATTTCTATTTTTGCATTTAGTATTAATGATTTCTTGTTGTAGGATTGAGTTAAATGGTTGATGTAAGTTATTTTTCAGGATCACAACTATTTCATCCTTGGAAAATCTTTTGAAGTTCATAATAATCATTGATTTGCTTGGATTAATCTTCTTATTCCCAAATCTAGATTGTTGGACCTCCTTTTTAGCAAAGAACAATGAACTTTTGGTATTTTTTAGAGCATGCTAACGAGCTTCAATCGACTTGATTCCACTTGCACTAGATCAAAAAAACATTCTAGTTCATAACAAAAATTACCCCATTGCATTTTCACTTGATTTGGTTAGGCACTTTTTAGATTTACTAGCTCATTAGTTCTCTAATTTCTAGATTTTTGACTAGTAATGTTTTTTTATTTTTTTTAATGGGTTAACATAGGTCTTTTTTAGTGATTAGAATTGGAATATGGACCTAAGAAATCATAGTTAATAAAAAAAAAATTCCCATCCAATTTGGATTTGATTTGCTTCGCCATTAAACCCTCACCAATTTCATCATTTCACAAAGAAAATTCTCCAAGCCTTTTGAGTGAATCCATCCATCCCCCGACTTCGGTTTTGCGTTCTAAGTGATCCTAGGAATTTTCCCACTCCACTCCACCCATCACACACCTTTCCTAGGCCTCCCATCACCTCCAACACCTCACATTTTTCTCTCGGCTATATCATGTAGGTTCATTGTAATTCCTAGAGGATCATCCTGTAGGTTTTCCTGAAATGGCTTGTTTTGAGGCTGACTTGAGAGAAAACCTCTAGGAAGTCACCAAAAGCCTCCCAAGGGTCTCCCACACCATAAAAACATCTCCTAAACCTTCCATATAACCTCCAACATCCTTAATTCACCTGCCACATCACCAAAGGAAATTAGTTTGCATACTTGATTTTGCATGAAAAGACAAAAAGACAAAAACAAATTTATTTCAGTCCCTTTACTTGCACATTAGTGATGTTTGATGCTTCTTACTTCCATGATTAGATAGTAGCATTTGGTGCATGATAATTTAGCATTATTGCAAAGCATAGTTTCTTGGTCGTTAATTAGGAAATGGTGTGATTTAGCGTTGAATTTCCATCTCTTTCCTTGTACTTTCTTTCTTGCAATAGGTTAAGGTTCCACTTCGAACATTTCATTTTCTACAATTAGTTTAGGATTTGACTTTAGTATATGCACTCCATTACATCATGACAGAAAAGTAAGGACACATTGTATGCCACACATACAGTGCCAACACCTCTTAAGTTTGTACAAACCCTGGGTTGATAATTAAAGTGGATAGCCTTGGGAGTTGCAACATTCTTGTTGCAATATCGAGGCCCATCCTGACACCCAGAGCAAGTTGGGAAACCTTGCCTTTTCTACTCCCTTGAGCCACCTCCGCGGCTCCAATGTGGTCATTCCTATATTTGTATCAATGATGTGGTGCATCAGCTGCTCGGTCGCAAGGTGTGGGAACTTTTTGTGGTCTGCCAAGTCCCAGTCTTCAAGTTTCAGCAGCGGAATTTGTGCCAAGCGCAGACCATCGAAAACAATTTCGTCCAGTAGTATAGGGGTTTGCAGGGTAGTATTACTCTCATCGATGTCATTTGGTACCTTGGACTTAGACTTGCGCAGAGGGACATACTCTGACAACTGAGTAATAGGGTTCACACCCTGGGCTTCAACCTCCTCCATTTCATCTCCCACATCCTCATCGTCCATCAGGATGTCTTCAATGTCTTCCTCCTCTGGTTCTAAGTTTATGGCCTTGCCTTTCTCTTATGTAGTGGGTTTGAGTGGGTTTCTCCTTGGAAATGCATGCACCGATATGGCAGGTTGCTTGCCCTTCTTGTCCTTCACGGTTTCCTTGTTTGGGTTTGGCTTTGGTCGTGATGTTCTCGGTGATTTAAGGACCTCTGCCAATACTTCAGCCACTTCTAGAGTAGCCACTTCTTCCTCTATCTCCATTTCCTATGCCAGCTCCTCTACTACTTGTTTAGTATTTATAATTTCTATGGGTGATGACATAACACTTTCTAAAAGTGCTCACAACGTTTCTGGCAAGTTTGCAAATGTGGGAGTCTCTTTGAAAGCCTCAAAGAATTCTCGGTCCATGGGTGTCTGAGAGCTCAACAACTCAATTATCAAAATGCCAAGTGTTTTTCACTAGACAGCAACTTGCAATTTTTAAGTCATTTTGAATTCAAAGCCGACCATCTCCCCCAAATTCAGTTCATTAATGCCAGATTGGCAACATATTTTCAAGGATCTAAGCCATAAATTTCATCTTAAATACCATCCAACCACTCCATTTGGCCTCACTTCTACTGTCAAATCATGAACAGTGACTTTAACGGCCACTTTCTCATCGACCTGTGCAATTTCTTCCTGGGTAGTGTAGCTCTCTCCATGCTGCCACGGACCCTGTGACACTTCCTTGCTTCACACAAACCTCCAATCACGCAGCTCCCCAACCTGGGTAGTGTAGTTTATAGTCTCACACCTCCTTTCAGCTGCCTGGAGTGCTAAGATTGTGCTTCCTTCATTTAGTCACATGGCCAGACCACTGGTGTATGGCTTCAAGTGACTCCCATTCACCTTTCTTAGGAAGGGTTCTCCATTCAATTTGACCAGTTGTACCTTTCCTCCATCAGTAATTTCCTTAATGACATAGGGCCCTAACCAGTGCATTTTGAATTTTCCTAGAAATTTATGAAACTTACTGTCATGTAGAAAAACCAAGTCATTTACGTTAAATGTGCACAACTTGATGTGTCAATCATGCCATGCCTTTTCGCGTTGCTTTTGGACCTGTTCGTGAAATCCAACTAGAAATCTCTCTTCCTCAAGTTCATCCAGTTATGCGATTCTTTCCTTCAGGGATCCGCGATCCTTCATACCTGTGAGTGCCGCTATGCGTAGACTAGGCACAATATATTCCATAGGCATTACCACTTCAACCCCATAGACAAGCCTAAAGCGGGTTTGTCCAGTCAACTTCTTGCATGTCGTTCGATAAGCCCATAGTAATGTAGGTATGCGTAGGTGCCAATCACTTCGTTGATCATTAAAAACCTTGGTCAGTGTGTTTTCAAGCACTTTGTTGAACGCTTCCACCGTCCTGTTAGCCTACGGGTGATAAGGTGTGCTCTTCTGGTGGTATACCTGAAATTCCTTCATCTGCACACTGATCGTCTCATTCAAAAAGTGCGTACTGCAGTCACTCATCAAGATCTTCAGATAGCCAAATCACGTTAGTACATGCTCAAAGAGGAACTTTGCACCAGTCGCACCTATGCAATCCTTCACAGGCTATGCCTTTGCCCAATGAGTCAAACACTTTGTCACAATGATAATTTACCTTATCCTTGTCTTTCCTTGGGGCTGAATGGATCCCACAAAATCTATCACCCACTTCTCAAAGGGTTACAATGTCATCTATGGATTCAAAGGCATCTCATCCCTCCATGATGGCCTACCAATCCTTTGACACACTTCACACACCTTGCAATATGTTTTTGAGTCCTGATGAAAGGTTGGCCACCACAACCCTACGCATAGAATCTTCTGCACAGTTGCTCTTCTTGGATAATGTCCTCCCGCAACGCCCCCATGAGCATCTGCAAGGATGTTGCTTCTTTCAAACTCGGGTACATATCGTCGCAGTATCTCATCAGTCCCCATTTTGTATAGGTGCCCAGTAATGACAGAGAAATCAATCGTGCGCACCACTAAATCATTCTTCTACTGGATAATGTATCCTTCTGGTGCAATACCTATCATTAGGAAATGTATTATATCCTCAAAATTACCTTCCACGATGAGCACTGCAAATAGATACGCGCTAGGCAATCCTTCTTCCAAATTAGTGGGTTCCTCCCCCGTTTTGATGCGCGACATATGGTCTGGTCCTACGTTCAGTCGTCCAAGTTTTACAATAACTTCAAAATCATACTCTTGGAACAATAAGAGCCACCTGCAAAATCTCCCCCCCCCAACATAGGCTTATTGACTAGGTACTTCAACGTGGAATGATCTGTATACATCTTAAAATGGCCACCCAACAAGTAGTTCCTAAACTTCTAGAGTGCATACACCATGGCTAACCCTTCGCGCTCAATGGTGGAATAGTTCTTCTCCACTTTGGATAATCTTCGGCTTGCGAACGCGATAGAATGGTCCAAGCCTTCTCTGCCAGCCTATGTTAGTACTGCTCCCAGTGCTAGACATGACACGTCGACATGTACATGAAACTCCTTCTTCCAATCCGAGAAGACTAGAATCAGTGCGGTGACCATCTTTTCTTTCAATATATCCAAGCTCTTCTTGCAGTCCTCATTCCAGCAGAATATTACATCCTTCTTCAACAATTTCTCCATATGCGCGATGATCTTGGCATATCCTTTGATAAACTTTCTGTAATATCTCGTACGTGCCAGGGTAGCGCATAGCTGCTTCATGCTCCTTGGCACTTCCTAGTTCAGAATCACTACTATCTTTGTGGGATCTACCATCAGTCCCTATCTGCAAACCACATGCTCCAATAGGGTCCCAAAAGGAACACAAAAGAGACACTTCTTTAGATTGAGCACAATTTGGTATCTTTGACAGGTATCTAGCATTAGGCGCAAGCTTGCTACATGTCGTTTAACCAACCCAAAAATAGTCTAATCATCAAAGTATACCTCCAGGAAATTATGAATAAATTCCTTGAATGTAATAATGACTACGCACAAGAAGATCGCAAGCACATTCGTTAATCCAAATGGCATTATAGTGTATTGAAAACAACGCCACTTAGTCACGCAGGTTGTCTTGCTCCTATCCTCCGGTATGATTTTGATCTGGTGGTACCCAAAGAACCCATCAATGAAGGAATATGATTCCTGGCCACCTACATTGTCCAACACTTCATCAATGAACGAAGTAGAGAAAGGCTCATGTACACAAGTGTCATTTAGATTTCTGAGATCCACACATATCTTTATTTCATCCTTCTGCTTCTTCTCTTGTACCACCATTGGGCTTACCCAATCAGATTCCTCCACAGGTTCAATGATGCTTGCCATGAGCATCTTGTCTAGCTCGAAGTGGACCTTCTCCTTCTACTTCAGATTGAGGGGGTAAGGTCTTTGCTTAACCGGCTTCGCGTCGAGATTTAATGTAATATTATAATGCCCAGGTCCTTGATTATCCCCTTCAAATCCGTAAACTTGGTAGGGAATAAATCCTAGTATTCGCATAGCAATTCAACAACCTTATCCATCGTTGCATCATCCCAGTAGTCTCCAATCTTCCACAAATTTGGGTTTTGCCTCCGTACCAATGTTTACATGTTTCATTCTCAATGACGCGGTTATATCAAGGTTCTCAATATGTGCTCCTTCTACCTCGAAGTGACCCTCTGTCTCCAGAATGTTAATCTTCCACGGATCCTCATCTTCTTCTTCAGCGGTCATGTTATAGGATTCCAGCACAAGACTTAGCTAAGTATCCCACTCACGTTGAATCAGGTCCAAAGGATCTTGTGGTATCCTAAAGATCGTTGCCTTCACTTCTTGTAGCACCTCATTAATACAGTCAAACCCCTCTTCAAAAATGAATGTCATTATGAATCCCTCGTGTAGAATATCCCATTCACCTGTACCATGGTGGAGCTTTGTTTCTACGTACCAATTCATCAGGACAACATCCAGGGTGTGACAGAACAAGTGCACCCATTCAGGTTGGGGCTTTTCTCCATAAGCCTGGGCCCATTTGGCCAAATGTGCACGCGGATCATCCTTCCCATCATACTTGTCTATCATTCGCATCTTAGGCTTCCCAAATCACGTTCTCATCATCCTCCTACATTCGTGCCAATAATCAAAGCTTCCCTTATGCGTTAACCACCATCTTCTAGGAATAGCGCATAGTGCCTAATCAAATGATTCAAAGCATTGCTTTTCTAGTACCTCCCTTTCAAATGCATCCAAAAATATATCTACCTAATTCAGGCCATCATAAGTAGGCATATTTCTCACCTCTGAGGACACAGCGCAGCGATTAGATCATCATGTTGCAGTTCAACATAGTCACTTCATGTAACTGATTCTTCCAGTGTTCTAACTCTTCGTCGGAGTCTGAGGTGTAGGAACTCTCATGATCCCATGTAATTCATCCATCCACAGTGCGATTCACCCAAGCTTGGTCTTGTGTTGTTATCTTATAGATACAGTCCATATCATCAGCGCTCTCATAATTGCAGACTGGTTTAGTCTAGCATGATCCTTCAACAAGATCTAGGGGTACTATTAAGCATAGCGATTTCTTCTCAAATATCATCTTTCTCTTTTTTAGATTGATTACCCCGTTCATCTCAATAGCCCAGACAATTCCTAGGAGCGCAGGATAGGGGTTGTTATCATCCACTATTTCTATTACTTCAAAGTCAACCAGCATGCTTGCACCTTCAATATCCATAGTCACCCTCTACAGCTGCCCCATGGGGATGATCTTCTACTAATTCTCCATCCTTAGCTGAATCGAAGGCCATTGCAGTGCAGGTCTCACCATCCATTCCCGGGTCTTCTTTGGTAGGATGTTCGCATCTAACCCGAGGTCTAAAATAACCTGATCCATTTCATACTCTCCTATCTGCATGGTCAGTCTCATCTCCCGTACCATTCTTGTTTTATGTTTGCCAATATTTCGTACTACACGTGGCTCTCTTGGAGCATTTTTGGTGCATCTATTTATGAGCTCTTGTAACCCCTTCATAGGCTTACTATTGCACAGTAACTTCATGCAAGTCTCCACAAAGGTTGTGAGCATAGAAGGGTCCATTTCATGCTCAGTCTTATCCTTGTTCCCTGAGGTGGACGCCTCAGTGAAGCTCTTCTTTGCTTCCATGAACATTTCACGTGCGCGCTCCAAATCGAACTCAGCCTCCTTCGCTGGAGCTTTGCAAACCCGTGTACTATCTTCTGGCTATTTCCCCTTATCATCTCTTGTCGTGATTCCAATTCTGAGCACTATATTTACGTTTGGATCCTCTTCGCATGACTCAGACCTCATCATCTATTGGTTCTAAGTCGGCGGAGGTGGTAGTGCCCCTTTGTCACGTATCCTTGCTATCAGTGTAGGACACTCTTCCATTTCATGACAAACAGTGTGTAATACTTGCATGATGGATGTGTTGGGTTAGTATAATCATGGGCATAGTGTCTTGCTCCTCTGAAATTGTAGTAGACCAACTGTCCCTAACCTCTGCCAGGTCCTACTCTACCTCGGGCTCGTCCGTGCCCCTAAAATATTGTCCGCGCCATCCATGTGCTCTGGTCAGGGGGTTGCATTTCTGCCTAAACCCTATAAGTAGGATTTCTATCCATCATCAATTCATAACTTGTGCAATTAAGCTCATCATGCCCTACCGACCTACAAAATTTGTAGAACAGTTGTTGCGGTGTCTGTACAAACTTCTGCAGCAAATGACAGTTATACATGGCATGTTTTCCTTCTTTCAGACATATAGCACACCATAGTGCATTCCCTGCGCTTGGTCCTACTTGAGCTTTGGACCTTAGAGGCATCGATCCTCCTCCTACAATATAGTTTGAAAAGATCAGGAAATGGTCCTTGTCATGCCCCTGACTCTTGCATTTTAAGAACCATACCTCCTTACGCACCTTTGGTCGAACCGTTATGTCCTACTTTAGAATTTGCATCTCAAGGCATAGATTCTTCAACTCCGCATGGATCTACTAAACCTCTAGATTTGGATCTTGCATCAATGCTTCATGGCAATCTCCAAGGCCTTTGCCTGAGTTGTTATCTTATGTTGTGATAGCGCAACCATTAAGTGTGGTAGTAGCAAAGCCAGAAACCATTCACGATGATGTTCGTCTGTTAAATTCATGTTGGCTTCACGGATTGTACACTTCAACCTTTGCTCTAGTTCCCAAGGCATCTCGCCTGGTTGCATCACGATTTCTTTGAATCCCACAATCAATTGTGCCTCAGATTTAGGCCTACTGAATTCTCTATTCAGTGTTGTCTGGATATCTGCCACTCCAACATTTGGGTTATCATTAGAGTACTTGATATACCAAGTTATCGCGTGATCTTGTAGAGCACTAACCAATGTCACCTTCTTTATATGATCATCTGTAATGCCTTGAGCTTCCCATACAACTTTCACAATGAACCAGAATTCATTCGGGTCCTCATTTCCCAAGCCTTTGAACAAAGGCATCTTCACTGAATTTTCCATACTGAACTACGGTGGAGGTGGAGGTGGTATGGGTGAAGTTACAGGTGACAATGGTGAAGTTGGAGGTGGTGAGGGAGAGGTGGTATTCGCAGGAATCCTTATCTTATTTACTGAATAGAACTTTGCGAAGAAACCTGTGCTACTCCCTCTTTGTCACCTCGTGGGGGTGAAATCAATGGACTATATTCAGGACCCTTTTTCCCTTTGTTCCTATAAATTTTTCCACTTCGCATAGCTCTAAACATCAAGGTAGCTGCATAAATAATTTTTTGCACAACAACATTTTAATCCAGGTATTCAAATATTTGACGTACTTACCTTGTGGTCCTTTAAAAAAGCGTCGCTCCACCTCGCTATAGCTGACTGAGGTGTCAACTACAAATTCAATCACAAATCCTCCCTTGACATGATCGAGCCAATGATTAACAGCATAGGTGATATTTTCCTTAGATGCTTCCAATTTCTGTACTAGCTCCGAGGTCTAAACGATAGGACCATCAAGTTTCCACCTTCCTTAGCTGTCTTCTAGCTTCACGATCCATTCGTATAGCTCAACTAGAAAGGAGCAGAAAAAGATTTCATGGATCTTTGTATATAGGTATCTGTCCAACCACTATTCCTTTTTCAGTCGCAGGTTTCTATTCTCCTGCGCTGTGAATTCGTGGATCTTCCTATCTAACCAATCTCTGATCTCTTTCTTAGTTGAATTCTAGTGATACGACATCACACATCTCTTATGCAGATTCTGATCCTGGAAACAGAACCATTTGTTTGCTTGAGGGGGCCTAACCAAGGTTTAGCATTAATTAGCCAAACAAATCCCTACACTACTAGCCCTTTCAACATCAGCCCACGGAGCACAAACCGAAGTCTCACCTGAAGCAGTATCGGGGGATGCTAGAACCAAGTTTCTGCACCCTAAGATGGTTTTGATGTCAGTTTATTCCTCTTATTCCTACCTTCGCGTAGGTCACTTAGCTTTAGGGCTTGCCAGATTAGCCCCTTATTCCACCCTCCAACAGCTTCGCGAAAGGGTATGATCAACCTTCGCACAACCCTAACCTGCTGCTCAGGAACTTTTGTGTTGCTATGGCAGCATACCGTGCAGATTCCCCAATTAATCTAAGTGACTTGCTTATCTTTATCAAACAATTATATTTAACACCACGTAAACAGATATTCATAATTGCGTTCAGTTTTCCAATGTAATTTCATTCATTCATGCATCGTATAAGCATAATAAAGGAAATTCATACATGGGATGACAAGATGCATTAATAGAACAAAGACATAGAATTTGCAGAATATCCCTCTTTATTGATGTCTTCCAATTGATTACAGACTTTATTCACCCTACACACACAGCTGCAGGGGTCTACACACTCAGCTATAGACTTTTACCCTAGGCCTCTGCGCACTCAGTTGTGGACTTCCACCCTAGGCCTCTACGCACTCAGCTGTAGAGCCTCTACCTACACTACGACCTAAGACTTAAACTTATTACTTTAGAGCTACGACTCTTTTACATGGTTTCCCATTATCTCTCCCAAACTACTTAGAGCTTAGCTCTTTTTATACAATCCCATGGTCCATGGACCATGGGTAGATCTCTTATAGCCAACTTTACTTTACAAAACTAAGGTCGGACAACCCTTTATGAATTATGACACCTTTGTGCTTTGCAACCACAAAATGTGGAGTCTTTTACAATTTTATTACAAAATTTGACTCAAACATGGGCTTTTAGCCCCAAAACTATGCTTGGGGGATCCTGCTCCTAACAATGCATACTTTTTGAATGAAACAATTAGCACGTTAACAGAGGAATTCTAGGTCTACCATCAGAAGAGTATACCATATCACCCACAGGCTAATGGAACTATTGAGGCCTTCAACAATATTTTGGAGAACGTGTTGACGAAGATCTGAAACGTGCAGCAAAATGACTGAGATTTGCATTACCTAGAGTACTATGGGCATATAGGACTACTTGCAAGAAGCTGATAGGACACACGTCGTTTGGGTTGGTCTATCAAGTAGAATTTGTAATGCCAATGGAGTATATTTTTCCTAGTCTGCGCATATCAACTCTCACAGGTATGGCATATCGCGAAGCCTTGGAGGAACAATTTGCATAGCTAATGGAGATTGAAGAGGATCAATTCTTGGCTAGATTCCATCAGCAAGTATAGAAGGAATGTGAAAAATCCTGGCACAATCGCCACATCAAACTTCGCACATTTAAGGTAAATGAACTTGTCTTGTTATATGATAGTAAATTCACTAAGTTTCTAGGAAAATTTCATATGCATTGGCTGGGGCCATATATTATCAAAGAAATTATAGATGGGGGCGCAATTCAATTCGTGAAGCTGAATGGATAACCTTTTCCAGGAAGGGTGAATGGGAGCCGATTGAAGCTATATACAGGGATCTTGTGCAATGACTATATGGCAGCATGATAGTCTTAGTGCTCCAGGAAATTGCAAGGGAGTGCAGGACTATAAACTATGATGCCAGGGTTGGAGGACTACGCAATAGGCGGGTTGTGTGGAAGATGATGAAGATATGACCTATAAAGATGCATGCAGGAAGTTTCATTATTGAGGGAAGTACCGCATAGCACAACAGAAAAGTGGTCGTTGGAGTCATTGTTCATGACTTGACAGGCAGAAGACGGTTAAGAGGAGAGGTATGGCAGAATTTAAGGCAAAAATATTTGAAGATCTGCTGCCAAAACAACATTAATTGTCATAATTTGGGGGGAACAATCAAATTTGAATTCAAAAACCCCTATAAATTATGCATGTCGGTCAAATAGAGAACACTTTCCACCCTTAGAGTTTTTGTTGAGTTTTTTTGTTTGTCGCCTATGAACCGATCGTATTGGGAGGATTTAGTCACGAGCCCTGCATTTTCTAAGTTGTATGAGTTGAATCAAAAGTTCATTCTTGAAAAAATGCTTGGACCAAGCCCTGTAAAGACTTGTTATCGGGAAAAATAGTGTCCATTCAGAGTTGCTAGTCCCACCAAGATGAGTAGCTATCTTAGAAACAAACAGATTAAATTCACTTGTGTTTTCCTTTATGAGAGATATATGAGAGAGAAGCATAGAGTACCAACCTCAGTCTTTCGCTAGTATCCTTGCTTGTTTCTTCTCTCCTTTGATAGAGCTTTCACCACTCCTTTCTTTCTTTTCCCGCTTCAAAGAACACCTGTAGAGTCAAGGCATCAAAATACCATCAAAGCATAGAGATCTATAACCATAAATAATGTAGGATCAGATGTACATTAACCATATAAATGCATACACAAACAAGATTCATAGGTATACAAGCATATGGAGGAAAACTCAAATAGCTTTATTGATAGAAGTAGTAGAAGAGAGGATTACAACCAGGCTGTTTGGTCTAGCATCATCCTCCCAGCATGAAAGCCCTCTTCACCTCATATAAAGAAAGATCACCCAAAAATGTCTTCAAATAGAAACCAACAGCACTTCCTTGCAAATTATAAAATTCCAACGTTTTGGATCTGTTGGATGAGGGATCCATATATAGATGTTTACAAGAGAGTGAGTCAGCTTCTGGATTTTGATTAGTATTATTTCACTGATAGTTCTTGGTTCCACTTGGAGATTTTAGATCTCTTACTCATCCCTGGGCAAATTTAGAGAGCAAGTGTCATATGAGAAGTTTCTAGAAGATTCTTTGGGTTTCCACCTAGCACGCTGCTTCTGCCACTTGTCTTCCCTCGCTCATCACACCCTACAGAAGGGCTTTCTAGTATGTGTCACACCCCCCATGTGTAATAGGTGAGATGCATCACACCCTATGCATGGAGCAATCTGTATGGTCCAATTTTGACCAGTTCTGAGTAGTTTTTCATGGAGAACTTCTGGGAGATGATGTAATCAGCTGACCTTGTTCCTTTAGGGTGTGAAACAAAACTTTTAGGGGTTTAGAAGCCCTTGGTTTATGGATATATATGATTGGGGTTACAATGCCCAAATATGTCTATAACAGTTGCCCCCTAAAGCATGAGGTCGTAAATCCTTTTGATGTCAGGTGAAATGCTTTATAATGAGGATCTGAGGTTTTTTGAACTGGAAGGTGACCTATAATAAGATACAATACAATACATTATCTTCATAATATTTTCATGATCTAGCTGAGGCAGGCATTCCCATGCTCAGCTTTATAAATTCATACTCATGTACATAAGACAGACAATCGTCTGTGTGGCAGACTAATGATTTTGGTAGATCCATCATCCTTTAGTTTGGATGATTATCTGTGTAGCTGTGATGTACATTTGATGTCTTTATTTTTCTGAATATATCGTAGCCTAGATGGATGAAACTAGATCTGAGGTCTTCAAACTCGTTCAATCTTCATCTGAAGTACAAGTTGATCCATGTGAAAAGAATGTCGAACATGGAAAGACATCGCCTGATTACGAGCCAATGATGAAATATGTTAACAAGCGGAAGAGGAATCATCGATAATGATGATGACCCTTAAGGTACTGCAGTACAATTCACGTGTTGTGAAGACATGAGTTGATGTCGAACACCACGTAAAATCTTTCAGTCGAAGTCCATTGATGTAAACCTATCGCCGGAAGTGAGAAACTTGCCATTGACGCATGCAAGCTTCAAAGTACTGAAAAGGTTGTCCCTAAGTCAAATTCTTGGATAATGAGCTGATGTCGACAAGAAGTGACCCATCGTATGAGGGCCTTAATCAATCCCACATCTACGACATGGAACAGAGCAAATGATTTTGTGGAGGTGAAAACAATCTGATGATACAAGGTTTAGGGTGGCAGTCATGAAAAACGGAGAGTGAAGGTATTGCAGCGGATGAGACGTTGGCTAGGTTGGTGAATTCTCTGTGCGACTTCTCTTGAACATATTGGCGACACTAAAATGGATTGGTAGCATTAAGCCCAAGCTGGTTGGTACAGTGGACCAATGATGATATGACCAGTGAATGGAATAACCCAACCCAACTCAATCATGGTGACGGAGTGAAAGTGTCATGTTCAAGAGTGACCTACTACCAATGAAGCTATTCAAGTTTTCTTCCCTTTTTCCCCAATCATTACTGACCAATACCTCTTTATTTTTGTCAAGCTTGAGAAGGATAACATATGCTTTTTCTATGATTTGCCCTTTTTCGCTATGTTTTAACGAGCTTAGCGATAGTGAAACTCGCTCTTGTGTGCATGGAAAAGTTTGTTGCTATTGTTTTAATGAGTTTAACAACAAAGATAACTCGGTCCTTTTCAATTTTATAGAGTCTAAAAGGGACGGAAAGGCAACTCCAGTTGTTCTTTTTCATAATGTAATCCCTTAAGTCCGAAAAAAGTGTAAAATAATACAAAAGGGTTGACTTTTCGATAGTTTTAACGAGCCGAACAAGACAAGTGCTTGATCTTTTAGTGTAATAATCCCTCAAGTCCAAAAAGATTAAAATCTAGAGGAGGGATGGTACTTCTGGTCACTTTAACGAGCTAGAGAGGCCAATTGCTCAGCAATATTTTCATTTTTTATGAGTCAGATGAAAAGAGCTTAAAGGAGACTCGTTTTTTGAGGAACGAGTGATGTTTTGGATAGCAACTGGTTCCAGGTAAGGTTTGGAACTTTTCAATCACGGCAGTGTAAAGAAGGTGGCTAATAGAATCACTTGTCACAGTTATTCCTCAAAAGGGTAAACAATCAAATGGAGGCATATGATCGGCTAAAAAAGAGTGGAGGTGATGGTAAGAACATGACCAAGGTTCAAAAGTTGATAATTATGCGATCGCAAAGACTATTTACTGAAGGTGGGGTTCATTTTTTAATGAGCTTGAACTCTATGGAAACACTTGCTCATTGCTAGGTTTATTTTTTAACGAGCTTGAAATTTGTGTAAAATTGCTCGTGGCAAGGTTTATTTTTTAATGAGCTTGAACTTTGCATAAAACTACTCATGCCAGTCGTATAATAAGGATGTCTCATCAATAGGTTCATTTTTTAGGGAGCTTGCCTTATTCAAAACTTTGCTCCTAAGCCTTTCGTTATGCAATCTAGGAATGACCAACCTACGAGTTTAAAGGGTTAAGAGCCTACAAACTAAGAAAATAAATGGTCACTTTTCACTTGCATGCAAAAATGTTTGCATGCCCACAGGTATAATGTAATAGAGTTTCCAGGTTACCATACAGAAGTTCTTGCATTAGCAAGATTGTTTCATCTGCATTGTAGACAAAACACTTCCTTGGATATGTCCATTAAAATGGACGAAGGTGATTCTAGCTCCAATCACCTAACCCTTGATGGAGGAATCCTTTTTCAGTCTGATCCATTTTCCTAGATGGACAAGATTGTCAAACTAGTCATATTCCTACGTGGAAACCTACCTTATATCTGGGGTTTTCTTGGTGAAGAAAACCAAGGCACGTGCCTCCTGGGTTTCAATCATAATCACCGAATCACTCGCAATCATCAGGTGGATGGACTGGAGATTGATGACACATTCCTTGTGAAAAAAGACCAGTTAGGAATGGCATTTGACTAATAGTTGTGTTTGAACCAAGGAACGAAAGCTAGTCTACGAGCTGGACCACTCTGCCTTCATGTGGAAAACACATCACTCGAAAGAGTGAAGAAAAGATAGCTCCCATGCTATAAATGTAGTCACGCCCAAGGAGTAGATTCTAATCTAGAGGTCCTTGGACTACCATCATGTTTAGATGAAATTTTTTCCTTCTCAAATTTATAGGCAAATTTGGAGGGATCCCTAATGGTCGACTGGTTCCTTTGTTGAAGCCTATCAGATTTCAAATCTCAGGCAGAAGCGATGACGAACCAAGCACTTTCCAAGCAGTTGAGGAAAGGATACTCACAGAAGCCCCTTCATCTATAATAGTACCAACCATGATCATTCTGTAAGATTGTACTATGATTTGGAATGGTACATTAGATGGTAGGTGGGGTCTGCCTAGTAGATTCCAATCGAAGGAAATGACTAGATTGCTCGGAGGTGGGACCGAATAAACGGCCGGATATATCTCTAACAAACTTCCTTCCTGTGGTAAATGAATGGGTAGATTGCCCCCATGTTCATCAGAGTCTAAGTTTATAAAGAGAATTTGAATGGTGTCATTCTCATTCTCCTTGGTGACCGTATCATCTGAAGGTGGGCCCTCTGAAGACAAGATTGGGTCGACTGCTATCTCAACCTGTTGACTTTGGTCCAGTGTGGACTCAGAGGGTTTATCTTCAATGATGTGTCAGTCAGATTTTCAACTAGCAATGGACTCAGCAAGAGTTTCTTATATCCAGGAGGAAGTCACTACGGTGATGCGGGACGGTTATCCAAGACTCTTTTAGCTTCATCTAGGAAGGGACAATGGTAGAGGACATGATCGCCTTCACATAGTCTACAAGTAAATTTAGATTTTCCTTTCTTTCCATTGGCTTCGTTTTCACTAGTTGATGGTGTGCTCTCAACATGATCGTCAGAGATTGAAGACACCGGATTGTGCAAGCAGGGGGACTAGCCCCTCAGGATCCGTGGGATGCAGGGACAATCTTGATGATAGTGGTCTCCCTTACAAATGACACATGGAGATTTAGGTTTGGAAGGTGCAATGTGTGGATTTTTTCCAGATGATGCACAGTTTCCCCCTTTCGTGGTTGGATTTTTCTTCTTCTTCTCCTTCCCTTTCTTCTTCTTCTTAGTCACTTGGTTTTTAGCATTACTAGCTTCACCAAGCGAAGAGGAAGAAGAAGAGGGAGAAACAAATGAAGTAGAAGGTGGGGGAGCAACTTCATCTGATTTCTGATTGGACTGCTGAGGAATTGTGGTGTTTTGAATGATAGAGGTCAAGAAAATCCATACAGGCAGGCCAATTGTGAGTCCTGGAAGGGACAATGTAGCCATGTGTGGAGCACCAACATCCCCCCAAGAGGAGAAGGGACTAGGTTTTCCCTCAAGGGGAAATCCTCGATTGGCAGACTCCATTTCTCAACCTAAAGACCAATGAGGGAACAATGATGTTATTCCGATTAAAATAAATTTTATGATGCTTTGACACAACTTGCTTTTTCAATTTTTAAGAGTCGAGAAAAAGCTAAAGATGACTCTAGTCACCTTTGATTTTTAATGAACCTAAAGTGACAAGTGCTCAGATGGACCTTTTCTTTTAAGGAGTCTGAAAAGGAATGAAAGTGACTACTCTAGAAATCTAAATAGAGGGATTACCAAACCAATTGCAAAACTACAGAATACCTTTTACGGTACGGTAGTCAATCTTCCTGAATGCTGTGTTCAGTGCATTGTGATTGATAAGGTGGCAGACACGGCTTCCTAAGGATAAAGGATGTAGCCTATTGTGGTCTCCCAATATATACTCGACGGTATGTGGGAGCACAAGTCTGTATTGGCACTTGTCATCTCAAAGAGAAGGAATCACCCAACCTACGATGAAAGCAATAGTTACTAGGCTTTACGACGCCAGAATACGTCTCTAGCCTAGACTTCTAAATGTTGTGCATTAGGTTCCAAAGCGTTTTTATGTTCATTGAAGTTTATTTTACAGTTGATCTTTCTTAAGAAGTTTTCCTCTAAGGTTCATTGCGTGATGTAGATATACAATTCCTAAATGTGAAATCTAAGATGATAAACAGTTGTTTACTTTCTTTTTACAATGAAAATCCTAGCTACTAAGGAAAGAGAAATGAAATTCTTTCAACATAGAGCATAGAGCACACACTAGATGCACTTTTCCTAAATCAACTTCAGCATGCAGTCTTAATGAAAATGCACATGCATGTATTTTTTTTCAGTTTCCTTAATGTGAGAAGGACAAAAAAGAAAACAAAGTATACATATGAACTATCTTTTTCCAAAGCGATAGCACTAACAATTTTCTTTTCAAAAAATGAAAGTAAGGTCAAGACGACACTTTGCGATTTTGAATTTTAAACTACTTTCGACACTTGAAATACTAATGATTCAAATCAAATACAATGGAAAAAGTGTAATCGACTATCTAAAATAGGAATGCTTTGTAACACTCTTTTTCTTGACTGAAAACGACACTTGCGACACTTTCAAATCAAAAGACAATAGTTCGATTAAGCTACTATTTGCAAAGGAGAACTGTAAATGATGAAAATTACATAAAAAAACATTCACAATTCCTTCTGATGGAGGCTGAATAATGCAAAGGAAGATGGTTTCAATAGAGATACACTGATCACAGCCAGCAAAACTACTGAATAAATTTGAATACAATGAAGAAAAAACCCAAATTCTAGAGGTAGAAACAGTCTTAGTCAATCATCGCACCTGTAACACAGGGAAATAGGGATGCATATCATCTGCAACACACGAGAGGTGTGATTCATCCAGGTTGCCAAGAAGAGACAATGCGATGGACCAGGGACGCGACTGTGCTTGGTTTTCACTCACAGTTTGCAGCTAAGTTCAGGGATTTAGGGTGAGCTAATGATAGTTAGTAAAAAAAAAGTATAGGGGCTGATCTAATGAGGTTATTTGAGCTACCACCAGGGAACTTAGGATGTTTGCAAGCTAGATGTTTAGTTCATAAACCAACCTAGAGATTGACTGAAGCAGCATTGATCTACTTTGCAGTTGCATAGCAAAAGAAGTTCGAAGGCTAGCTAGCTTAACTTCAGGTTCTGTTTGTGGTTTATAAATCAAACAACAATAAAAAAACAAAGAAACTTTTCGCTCCCTAGTGGAGTTGCCATTTTGTTATCAGGAAAACTAGTGTCCATTCAAAGCTACTAGTCCCACTAAGAAGAGTAGCTATCTTAGAAACAAACAAATTAAAGTCACTTGTGTTTTCCTTTGTGACAGATAGATGAGAGAGAAGCAGAGAGTACCAACCTCAGTCTTTCGCTAGTCTCCTTGCTTGTTTCTTCTCTCCTTTGATAGAGCTTTCACCACTCCTTTCTCGCTTGTCCCGCTTCAAAGAACACCTATAGAATCAAGGCAGCAAAATACCATCAAAGCATAGAGATCTATAACCATAAATAATGTAGGATCAGATGTACATTAACCATATAAATGCATACACAAACAAGATTCAGAGATATACAAGCATATGGAGGAAAACTCAAATAGCTTTATTGATAGAATTAGTAGAAGAGAGGATTACAACTAGGCTGTCTGATCTAGCATCATCCTCCCAACATGAAAGCCCTCTTCACCTCATACAAAGCAAGATCACCCAACAATGTCTTCAAAGAGAAACCAACAACACTTCCTCGCAAATTACAAAATTCCAGCCTTTTGGATCTCTTGGATGAGGGATCCATATATAGATGTTTACAGGAGAGTGAGTCAGCTTCTGGGATTTTGATTAGTGTCATTTCACTGATAGTTCTTGGTTCCACTTGGAGATTTTAGATCTCTTACTCATCCCTGGACGAATTCAGAGAGGCAAGTGTCATATGAGCAATTTCTAGAAGATTCTCTGGGTTTCCACCTAGCACATAGCTTCTGCCATTTGTTTGCTCTCACTCATCGCACCCTACAGAAGGGCTTTCCAGTATGCATCGCACCCTATGCATGGAGCAGTCTGTATGGTCCAGTTTTGACCAGTTCTAAGTAGTTTTTCATGGATAACTTCTAGGATATGATGTAATCAGCTGACCTTATTACTTTAGGGTGTGAAACAACACTTTTAGGCATTTAGAAGCCCTTGGTTTATGGGCATATGTGATTGTGGTTGCAGTGCCCAAATATTTCTATAACAAGTTTGTGAGTACTGGTGGTGATATTGCTTCTGAAGGAGTTGCCCCAAAAGTGGTAAGTATGGAAGCTCCAGCTCCTATGCCTATGGCGTCGAGGTCACCTAGGTCAAATCCTACCCTTGTTAGAGAAACAAAGAATTTGAAGAAGGATAAACATAAAAATCCACTACTGGTGCATGAATCAACTAGAAATCATTCTGCGGCACAGAAACAAAAGAAGGACAAGCAGCGCAAGAAGGTAGTTGACTAGAGGTAGAGGAAGGCCAGGGTACAGAAGATATAAATGCTGAGGGAGTGGAGCCCATCACAAAGCTACCTGACTATATCCCTTCATGCAAGGGGAAGACGAAGGTCACAAAGGATCCAAATTCAGACAAATTTTCCATTTCTACACCCCTACTACCTGAGCAAGTCCCCTTTGAAGGTTCACGGCTTGCGCGGATCCCATTACTAAAGATGGAAGATTGGGACCTCACAGATCATGCTATGTTTCCTCACTTAGCAACAAAATCATGTCTACTACGCAGAGTCAGGTGTTACCATGCTAGAGATGATGAAATGGATCTGCGGTGTGGAGAATGCAGGAATACTAAATCTGTTGTGGGTGCCCTATTATCACTGCACCCCTATCAACACAATTTGTGTGTACCAACTTCTCACTCTGGTGTATGATGGGTTCTTATGACTAGGAGGGCCTATCCCCATCACTGACATGCTCATTCACAAGAATAAGCATCTTCCATATGAGGGATTGAATCTGGCCAAGGAGTTTGGTGGAAAAAGGGAGAGAAGGACTTAGCAAAAAGAATGAAGAAATAATTCAACCTTGTAAGGAAGGTGTGAGGATATTCCATCACCTCAATAAATGACCCCGCAGTTCAAATTGCCACCCAAATTTTATCAGGGAAGGTGATGAATAAGTGTCACATGGATGAAGTTCCAGTGCCCATAGTCTCCCTAGTTGCATAGTGTGCGAAGCGCGTGTAGTTCAACTGGTCCAGGTACCTATGCCAGGAATTCCTCGCGAATTACCACAAGGCCTAGGATGAGACCAAGTCATTTCATGATGCTTGGTTGCTGCTATCTATTGTTTTGGTTGCATGGGAGCTATTGGAGGATAGCTAGTTTCCTCCACTCAAATAGGGATTACCAGAAGCAGCGCAGTTTGAATCTCTGCGTGCTACAAAGGACCCTATGCAAATCATAGAGACAAAGATCTTTTAGGTCCTGATGGAATCAAACCTCCACATGGCCATTAACTAGCGCCCAAGGTTGTCCCCAACCTTGTACATGTAGTTGTTAGCCTATGCAACATTCAAGGTTGGCTTCCACCGAGTATACATTCAGGCATGAAAGGATCCACAATAGAAATGGCATGACTTTCCATATTTGGTAATAGAGATAGACATGCAAGAGGTGATCGCATGATGGCCAGTAGAGTGGCGCACCCCCTTAGACTTAGATGTTGGAACCAGTAAGGGCGTGGGAAGTTCAGTAGTGTAGAAGAGAAATGAAGTAGCTAAGATGGCTGCACAGAGAAAGTTGGAAGCCACCGAGAAGGCTTGAAGGGAGAAAGAGAGCATTGCCAAGGAGCAGGCAGAACAGAAGCAACGCAAGTCGCAGAGAAGTGGCAAGTCACCTTCGCCAGAGATCGAGAAGGAATAATTGTTAGAACAAGGCGGTGGAGGAGAAGCAGGTCAGAGCACCCTGTTTATTCTAAAAATACATGACAAGGGATAGTAGGAAGGTCCCAGGAAGAAACATAAATCAGACAAGTCACAGGGTGATCCCATGGTCTTGACGGAGGGCGATCTCGATGAGATCAAGGATAAAATAAGGGACACTACGACTGAAGTGTTGTAGTAGTTCAAGTAGAAATATATGCAGATGTTAGTGAGCATCCAAAAGGATCTCCATGATTTGTAGATCTAGGTAAACAAGCTACAGGTGGGCACTAGTCAAGTGAACACAAAGCAAGCGAGCCTGGCGCCTGGGACGAGTCAAGCAGCCGAGCTGGTAAGAACCCTTGACTTTAGAACTATTGCCTTACCAGAAGGGTCCCTTTGTGTGGAATCAACCGATGATCACATAATCTTAAGCACACTCAAGAATGTCAGGTTGAACATATCAGTGCTCCCCAATGAGATCCTCCACGTGTTGCATGCAGGAGTGACAAAGGAATTGAGAGCTTGAGTGCAGCGCGCTCTCAACCTCATCAGCGAATACACGGTGAGAAATGAGCATATTTTCACCGAGAAGATGCAGACCTTAAAAGAAAAGGAGATAATGTAGGCACAAAGTTCTCAACTAGAGTCCACAGTGACAGTGGCATGCAGAATAGTGCGTGAGCTGCATATTCCTGACGATGCACAACCAGAAGCGAAGATTAGAAAATTATTCGTTCGGGTGTGCAAAGCAAAGGAAGAGATTAGAAGAGTTCAATTTGAACCCAATATGAAAATAACTAAGTTGCAATTAAAATTGCAGCCCACGACTTCGCCTGAGGTTCAGGAGCAATGCAGAGCCACCATGAGAGAAGGAATGGCCACCCTGGATGCCATAGTCGCTAACTATTCAACGTTGTTTGAGCAAGCAATGGAGTTGGTGGAAACTCTGCAAGAAGACCCAAACATATAAACACTGAATGCAGAGGTTGAGGAGCTACAAAGGTAGTATGACAAAGTCAGGGCAATGGCGCGCTCCATTGCACTAGTGCAGCGCCTAACCAAATTGTAGGAGCGGAGAAAACTCCTCACGTAGGTAGGGGTGGCACAAAATAAGGAGGCCTTGCTTGAGGCTAGGCTCTAGACTTGGTTAGAGGAGGCTTACTAGGTCATGACCAATATTTAGGAGAAGCTAATGAGCTTGCATCAGATGCAGCAGACAATGAGGTTAGTCACATAAGGACGAGCTACAGAGAAGCTATAGAAATTTTGAATAATATAACACTTATTCACATAGATTATCCTGATTATACACTATTTGTGGAATGCATGCATAATACATAACCTCCTCTACGTTGATCATCAATTTGCGGAATTAAAAACAATCGCATGCGCACATTGAAACATCAATCACACATATCAACACAATATGTAATGGGGAAAGCATACAACTGAAAACCCCCAACTATATGTATATTATAATGATAGATAACATCTAACAATACATAGTACAATACTCCTCACAAGTACTTAGTACTATCTCCACCTACTACACACAAACTAGCTCAGATCTGAATCAAGTCACAGGTTCAAATCTCCTCCACTGTTTGCCTACCTCTACTGCGCAATCCAAGTTGAGAATATATCTGATCCAAGTTCGAATTCTCTTTTTGGTTGTACTGCGCAATCCTCATTGGAAATCTCCATCAATGATTGTGCAAATCTCATGCGCAGCTATAGTCACAACTGATAGCAGTCTCACTCTTTCACCCACCTCTAACACTTGTCTCCACTGAACTGTCCATGCACTGAGTTAACTGATGTATTCTTTAGTTGATTTATGAATTAATAATTAGTGAATTAATTAACAATTAATTCACATCACTCATCACTAGTGTATTTGGCAGTTAGACTAAATACAACTAGTTCAACTAAGTCAAACTAAACACAACTCCATCAACTCCTCAATCAACTCCACCAAACTCAATCACTTGAGTTCTAACTAAAGTCCATCATGCAATAGCTCAACTAACCCATAGGAAAAGCATATTTCCTTCTGGAAGTTGCATGTTCCACATCCGTAGCTTGAACTAAAGTGCTGCAAGAGGATAAGATAATGTTTATAGTCCAAATATTATTAAGAGCTAATAATATTCGACTATTCTATTTTTAGACTGGCAGTCTAAAAATAGACTCTGCTCATATGTTTAAAAATAAAAGTCCATATATTTTTACCAACATGACCAATCATCCATAAATAGCATCCTACAACTCATAGACCATTATCCATATGTCTAAAAATAGACATAGTCTAAAAATAGACTTTGTGCCAAAAATAGCCTACAGGTCCACTTAGTGAAGGCGACTTCTTTTCACTAAGCTCCATCATCTTGTTGCATTTTCAACAGAAGCTAGTTGAGGAGGTCAATCAGGCAGCCACTCAAATCATCGCTGAAGTTGTTGTAGTTCAGGTGGAGCTGGGGGATCTTGACAGCAAGTTTGTAGCACCAGCCAATTAACTCGAGGGTGAGTTGTGATCTTTGTCTTGGGGGCCTATTAGGATGGGGTCCCTTGGGTTAGTTTTGGGGTTAAAATAACCCAAGTTTTGATGTATATTTTGTAACTAATGTAAATTTTCCGCAATTTGGGGATGCAGAGCACGTAGATGGTTAGGATTCAAAGGGGTTTTAGCCCCTTGTTTATGTAAAGTTTGACTCAGCTTTGAGACCCACACATGGTTCGCAGACCATGGGTTTGTATGTAAAAGGCTATAAATAGGTGTGTCTTAGAGAGTCTAAGGTATACATGGAGGGATAACGAATGAAGGCTAGAAGTGATAATGTAGAGAAGTGGGTCAGATAAGAAAGAAAGGCTCTGCATCTGAGTGCACAGAGGCCTAAGTAGAGTCTATAGCTAAGTGCGAGGACCCCTGCAACTGAGTGCGTAGGGTAGATTTGACTCTGTAATACCATATTGAAGATCAATAAAGAGAATTATTGAAGAATTCCTATGTATATCTGTTTATTTCTCTTTACTTCTATTTACGTTATATGTTGTGGATGAATAGTGTGTTTATGGAATATTGATCTAATGATGTGTGATTCACTTGAATAAGTCTTAATAGATGCATGCAATGCACATTAAGTACTTTCACAAAGATTTTGATGAATTCTGTTATGTTTTCTAAATAACTTAAGTAGATCTACGCGAACACTAATCTAGGATCATTCTTTGATGCACGTAAGTGGATAAATCAACCGATAAGGGTCTGCAGAAGCTGATCGTAGACCTTTGCAAAGGTCTGGAGCTTGTTTCAGTATAGTTGCAGCACTGATCCCTAAGGTCTTATCAATCTACGCGAAGGTATATTTGAGGCACTAAAAGACATCACACTCGTATCTGGATGTAGAAACTTGGTTCTTGCATCCCCCCATACTGCTTCAGGTGAGATTGCAGCTTGTGCTATGCGGGTTGTTGTAGAAAGTGCTAGTAGTGTAGAGATTTGTTGGTTGGCACAACTAAATCTAAACCTAGGTCAGGACCCCCTAAGCCAACAATGACTTCTTTGAAATCAGTAATCAGTAGGTCATGAGTCCCAGTAAAAATCAAATCAGATACATATAAAACAACAATAAGAATATTATCGTCACTGTATTTGATTTAAATAGTAAGCTCACCATAAAATTTGTTAAATCCATAATCTAATAAGTATGCATCTATCATGTTGTACCATGCACACATTTCTTGCTTTATCCCATAAAGAGCTTTCTTCAACCTGTACACTTTGTCTTCTTAGCCTTGCACCTCATAACCCAATAGTTTCTCCACATATACTTCCTCTTTCATCACTCCATTCATGAATTCCAACTTCACATCCATTTGATATACTTTCCATCTATGTTGTGCATCTATTGACAGCATTGTGTGCATTATCTCCATTCTTGTGATTGGTGCAAATGTGTTTTCATAATCTCTTCCATGTTGCTGCTTATATCCTTTGACAACTAGCCTTTCTTTATGCCTTTTTTTCTTTCTTGCAACCATTTTTTTGGTCTTATAGACCCACTTGACACCTATGGCTTTTTTTTCATTTTGGAAGTTCCGCTAACTCCCGTGTTCCATTCCTTTCTATAGCTTCCATTTCTTCATTCATTATTGCAACCCATTTTTCTTTTGTAACAACATCTTCAAAATGAATTGGATCATCTAGATGAAAAAATAGTGCAAATAAAGAATTCAAACCTTCACTATTGTTGGCTTCATTTTTCTTATAAATCTCCCTTAAATTTCTAAATTTTTGTCTTCTCATGCTTGCATAAGATGGACTTGACATGTAAATTGATGTTGTGCTTAGAGAATATGATTTTGTGAGTCTCTACGGTGCACTTGGAGTAGTAATTTCTTAACTGTGTGGCATTGTCCTATTTCTTGTTGATGGTGTCACTTAATGACTGATTTTGTGAGCTTGAATAGGTGTAGGAGGAGTCATCAATGAGGAATTACTTGTTGTTGTCAATTCCTCTTTGTCTTCTTGTGGTATGCTTGTTGTTACATTGATTGTCTTCTCCAAACTTCCATCCCATGCTTCCTCTTCTATGAACTGCACATCTCTATTGATTATGACCTTCTTGGTTAATGGATTGTAGAGCTTGTATGATTTGGATTCATCATTATATCCAACAAATATGCATTTCTCCCATTTGTTTTCCAACTTCTTCCTTAATTCATATGGGACATGTGCATAAGCCACACATCCAGATATGCTCATGTGAGTGACAATATGCTTTCTTCCACTTCATTCTTCTTCAAAAATCATATTTTGGACACTTTGGGTTGGACACATGGTTATAAACTATGGTGTGCAAGCAACAACGTCCGCCTAATAATCATTTGGAAAATTCTTTTACTTCAACATACTCCTTTCCATTTCCATAATGGTCCTATTTTTTTCTTTCTTCAACACCATTTTGATGAGGTGTATACCTTGATGCAATTTTTTTGTGAATGCCATGCTCCCTACAGAACTAAAGGAACTCATTTGAGATGTATTCTCCACCTCTGTCAGTCCTCAAAAATTTGATGTATCCTCTTTTCTTCTCAACAATTGCTTTGTAATCGTGGAAGATCTCAAACACTTTTCTTTTCTGATTTAATAAGCAGACCCATGTCTTCCTTGTATAATCATCTATGAATGTCAAGAAATAAAAGTTTCCACCAATTGATGGTGTTTGCATTGGTCCACATAAATCTGAATGGACAACCTCCAAGGGTGTATTTTCCCTTATTGACTTTCATGTTGGAAATGATTCTCTATGTTGTTTTCCCAAGATGCATCCTTCACATAAGCTGCCAAGCTTTTTTATGAGTGGCAATCCCTTCACCGTGTCTTTACTATGTAGAAAATTTAAACCTCAAAAATTGAGATTCCCAAATATTAGATGCCATAACTAGTTTTCATCCTTGACCTCTACTTGAAAAATTATGTGTGTAACAGCAAAAACCTTCCTTTCATCTTGTGATTCCATTGATAGTTGTTCTTTCGCACCTCCTTCATTCAAAGCTAGTTTTATCTTGAGCGGAACATCATGTTTCTTATCATTGGCACTTTTGCAATCATTTGCTTTCTTGGAAATTTATCCAATATTGTGCATTCACCATTTTTGAAAAAGATATTGCAACCCTTTTGCGTGAGTTTTCCAATTCTTATAAAATTGTGCTTCAAACTAGGGACAAAATATACATCTGAAATATATTTCTTATCTCACCTCTTTGTTTGAATTTGGACGCTTCCTTTTACCATAATAGACACTTTATTACTAGTCCTTAATGTTGCATCAGATTTAACACTTTCATCTAGAATGGAAAACATTTCTATGTGGAGATTCTCTTATAGATTCACAAGCTCATGAAATTTACTAAAGAACAAGACAAGAATCTACTTCTACTTTCAACCAGTAGAAGCCAAATAGATCGATGAAAACAATATGAACCAGAAGAAGACAAATCAATGGCACATAACACAATATGTATTCGGGGAAAGCCTCAGCCCAAAACCCCTACTATCTATATTGCATTAATCTGAAATCCAAGATGAGAATACAATGCTTGTTCTCACAAGAGAAATCCCTGCATAAGTATAATCAATCTCTTAGCTCACAAGCTAGCTCAATCCAAACCTCAACCTCTTCTACTTCTCTCCAAGCCCCTATTTTCTTGTGCAATTCCTATTTTTGAATAGCCCATATTAATGGGAATCCAGTGCTTCCAAAACTACGCAATCCAAACTAGGTCCAATTCTTGATTGCATGCATGATCTATACAACTCAATAAATCATACAACTGATAGTACATTGTCCCCGCACTCTAGTCTCAATTGGGAATTTCTCAAAATAGACATGCATGAGTTTCTGATGAGGGAATCTTCAGTTAACTAGAGTGACACTTGTGTATGCACTAGTGTACCAACTGACTGTTAACTCTTTATTAGTTCCACAAATAGTTTGGAATTAATTTAAGTGAACATAACTTAGTAAACTGAGTTATCTTATTACAAAACACAATTAAAATCATATTGGAATCCTAAAACTTAGGGAGAACATATACATGACTTCCAAAAAACTTCCAACTCAAAATTCTTAAGTTAATTAAATCAAATTAACTTAGTTAACTATTACAAGTTGCTATGAGAAAATAATTACAATTTTAATTCACAATTTAATTCAAGGACAAATTAAATTGGAATTTCTAGATTCTATTTTTAACATTTCTTCTTGCAATTTTCAACACTCCCTCTCAACAAGAAAGGAATTCAACTTGATTCGGATCCTGAACCTTTGGAATGTTCTGCATGCAACACTTCTCTCTAGTTTTTTTGCTACAACAACTCCAGAAAAAAAAAAACATCCAACATGAATCAGTATGATGCATATGCCATCAAAGTATCTAACTACTACTACCTCTATTAACTGAAAACTCTGAGCTTCTACTGACTCTGCCTTTCTCCATTATTGTCAACCCTTCTCTGCGCTCTTTCGTATCTGACTGCTCTAGCCTCTGTCACTCTTATCTCTGACTGCATCAATCACCACTGATTCAACCCACTACTATGTACTTTTGAGCAAGGTATGATCCATAGATAAAACCTCTCAATGGATCCTGCCCAATTTCAACCCTCTTGGGACTATCACTTCACATCCCTGAGCTCACACTTGGAGCTATGGATGCATGGGATCCATCTACCTTCTTGGCTCAAAATTCCCCCCTACTAAAGGTCTCTGCATGAATGGATGCCTCCACTCGGTCTCCTCTTAGCTTCTCCAATTGTGGCTTCTCCACAATTTTCTAAGACTGCTTCTAAGATTTCTTTTTCTCTACTTGATTGGAACTCTCCACTCGGTCTGTTCTCATCTTCTCTAGTTTTGGCTGCTCCACAACTTCCTGAAGCTACTTCAAAGGATTCTTCTGGGGCTACATGTTGAGAGGTAATTTACTCTCCCTCTCAACCACAAAGTCTTTAACATGTTTCTTGATCCTAAAGGCTTTGCATGCATCTTTTACCTCAAGAGCATATAGGTTCTTGACCCATGCATTGATCTATTTCACATGTCTCATGCAAATGTGTCTAAGGAAATTTTTTCTCTTACTAAAAATCACATCATAGCCACAATCTTCTAAAATCACGACTAAAACAAGATTCTACTTTAGTCCTGGAACAAGCATCACATTTTCTATCCTCAGAGGGGAGCTAGACCCCCTCTAAAAAGTAATCATGCACAATCTAGTAGCACTATACCTCCTGTCATCTCCAAACTCTATGCTTAACTTGAGGCCTTTCTTCTAGTTTGGCAAACATATTGAGAAGTTTGAAGGCGGAAATTATGAGTCGCAAGGCAGAAAATGATAGGTTGATTGAGGCATGGGAAAGGCTTGTGAGAGCTCAAGAAAAGAAATTCAAGGTTAATGTAGTCATCCTCCATAGTCTTTCAGATTTGTAGAAGCAAGGACAGTTGGGGATCAGTCATGGACAGGAAGAAATGAATAATGGTGTGTATGGAAGCAGTTCTCAAAAAAGGTACAAGATGGAAAAATATGATACAGTAGAGGGCGGAAAATCCATGGATACACCTAAAACGAGGGATAACAGTCATGGATTTGATTCTAGCTCCAATTCGGAAAGACAACATCACCATCACCATCAACATCCTTATAAGAGGAGTGAGAGGGGATATTTTCTAGAAGATTTCAAGAAAGCCAAACCTCCTAAGTTTTATGGTGAAATGAAGAAATCAGAAAATGCAGAAGTATGGTTGCATGGGATGAAGAAATTTTGAAGATTACGTGACTACTCAAAAAATACGAAAGCCAAGATAGCTACCTTTAGCCTCAAGGGAAATATAGATATATGGTGGGAAGATGTTAAGCATGTTGGAGGCATTAGAGAAGAGGATTTTATTTGGGATGAGTTTGAAAGACTCTTTAGGAAGAAGTACCTATTTGAGAGATATTATGATGGAAGGGACAAGGAATTCTATGAGATCAAGATGGGTTCCATGAGAGATGAAGAGTACACAACCAAATTTTCTAGAGTTGTTGAGATATGTAATTCGATCCATCTAGTAAATTAGGCTAGATGGTCAATTTTTTGGTGATAACAGCTTATAGGCCAACCCTAAAAATATGGCACTGATTTCATGGACGCATACATGGAAATAGGAAATTTTGGTTGCAACCACATGAAGGGATTCTTGTATGTGTGGGTGGACTACGAACTTAGTTAAAAATAAGTTCCAAAAAAAAATTTGATCAGCATCGGTTGTAGTTTGAAGCCTAAGTGATATGATCCATGAGAGGTTTCAGTAAGTTTCCAGATAGTATACCCCACTTCCATAGTTGGAACTTGGATGTTGGGTTAATTCATAGTAGCTCTTAGCTCATGTTTTCCTAGAGAGATTCTAAAAGCAAGTAAATGTGGGATGGGGTGGTTACAGGGTGGTATCAAAGTGAGGTTGCAACACTGGACCTCAGGGTGAATGCAGATTGTTATGCATGAATGATAGTTGTTTATATGTTTATCATGCATGCATATTAGATACTTTTTTTATGGTTATGATATACATGTATGAGATAGTATGCTTGTGATGTTGTATCATGCTAATCAGGATTGACTTATGCAGATGAAATAGTCTTCCCTAAAACACATTGAGGTATTATTTTGATTATGTTTTTATTTATCTAAGAACGACATATTGCATGGAATAGAAGGCCAAGAGATGAAGCGTAGAATAATTGAGTACAATTCATATGAATCTTCATACAAGCCTGCAGATACATTGGTATAATGGGAGAGATCAGTTGAGCAATAGGGAGAGGGACATTCTCCTGGTTTGGAAGACACGTTGAGAAGTTTGAAGGCAGAAATTATGAGTTACAAGGCAGAAAATGAGTGGTTGATTGAGGCATAGGAAAGGCTTGTGAGAGCTCCAGAAAAGAAATTCAAGGTTAATGTAGTCATCCTCCATAGCCTTTCATATTTGTAGAAGCAAGGACAGTTGGGGATCAGTCATGGATAGGAAGAAATGACTAAGGGTGTATATGGAAGCAGGTCTCAAAAAGGGTACAAGATGGACAAATATGATACATTAGAGGGTGTAAAATCCATGGATACACCTAGAAATATGGCTAATACTCATGGATTTGATTCTAGCTCCAATTCAAAGAGACATCATCACCATGACTATCAAAATCCTTATAACAGGAGAGAGAGGGGATATTTTCTAGAAGATTTCAAGAAAGCCAAGCCTCCTAATTTTTATGGAGAAATGAAGAAATAAAAAAATGTAGAAGCATGGTTGCATGGGATGAAGAAATTTTTAATATTACATGACTACTCAGAAAACACGAAAGCCAATATAGCTACCTTTAGTCTGAAGGGAAAAGTAGATATCTAGTGGGAAGATGTTAAGCATGTTGGAGTAATTACAGAAGAGGAGTTGATTTGGGATGATTTTGAAAGACTCTTTAGGAATAAGTACCTATTTGAGAGATACTATGAAGGAAGTGCCAAGGAATTCTATGAGATCAAGATGGGTTCCATGGGCGATGAAGAGTACACAACCAAATTTCTAGAGTTGTTGAGATATGTACCTTATCTCAAGGATGAGAAAGAAAAGATCTAAGGGTTCATCAATAGGTTTCCAATAGCATTCTAAGACCGGATTGAGTTTGATGAGCCTAGATCATTAGAGGAAGTCATCAGAAAGTTGAAGCATTGTTATGAGCATTCAAAGCGTAAGTGTGAGTTTAAGCGTGATTGGAAAGGTAACGATAAGAGGATAAGGTAACGATAAGTCATCTTTGCTTAATTTCAATCCCATGATAGTTGGAGTTGGAGCAGGCTTGTTGTCCTTCATATTAAACCTCTTCAAAATGTTTGAGACATACTTTTCTTGAGAAATAAAGATCCCATTTTATGTTTGCTTCACTTCTATGTTGTTGGGACGGGGTCCCCTGAAGTCGAATTTTGTAAGGTTTTGTTAAATATTGTAAAGTCTCTACATTTTGAGGAGCAGAGAACGAGTAGCGCGGGTCGATAGGAAAGGGGCTTTTATAAGGTCAAAGCCCCTTAGTTTGTTAAGAGTCAAATTATTTTGTGACCCGCCCATGGTTCGTGGACCATGGTATTGTAATGAAGAAGGATATAAAAAGGAGTCATAGAAGAGTCATAGGAATATATAGATAAGAAACAGCTTAGAAGTGTAGATTTTGGGTCTATTTTTTCTATTTTGTTCTTGGCCGAATTGGAAAGCTCCTGCAACTGTGTGTGTGGAGACCTTGGTAAGTCCGCAACTGAGTGTACGGGCCCCCGCCACTATGTGCACAGGGTTGGAAATGACTGTAATTGAAGATATAAAGCATAATAAAGGCTTGTTTTGAAGAATTATCTGTGTATTACTGCTTATCTCTGAATTTACTATACTTTTGATCTATTGAATGCAATTAATCATGAAAAGTACTTAATAGAATTATGAATACTTAGATTAGTGTATTTATATGATGTTATGAATGTTTAGTGTAATCGGTAAAGGGAATAAATTTTCTAACTATTAGTTGTTGAAATTTCCAGGTTTTAAGGATTAGGGTTCATGAAGGTCAAGAAAAGCCCTAAGTTTGACAGAAACACATCACATAGTCCTTTGGATGCAAAAACCTAGTTATAGCATCCCCCAATACTGCCTCGGGTGAGACTATAGCCTCTGCTACATGGGTAGTTGCTAAAAGAGATGGTAGTGTAGGGTTTTGTTGGTTAGCTTAGCTAACTCTGAACCTGGGTCCAAGCCCCCTCAAGCCAACAAATGGTTCTTTCATTGGCATGGGGTCCCCTAGGGTCGAAGTTTGTAATTTTTTTTTTTAATATTTTAAAGTCTCCTCATTTTGAGGAGCAGATCATGAGTATCGCATGTCGATAGGAGTCAAACGGGATTTTAGAAGGTCAAAGCCCCTTAGTTTGTTAAGAGTCAAGTTGTTTTGTAAACCACCCATGGTTCACAAACCATGGTATTATAATGAAGAAGGATATAAAAAGGAGTCATAGAAGAGTCATAGGAAGATATAGATAATCAAGAGCATAGAAGTATAGAGTTTGGGTCTATTTTGTCTATTCTGCACTTGGACGAAGGGGAAGGCTCTTGTAGTTGTGTGCGCAGAGACCTTGGTAAGTCCACAGCTGAGTGTGTGGGCCCCCTGTACTTGTGTGCGCAAGGTTGGAAAGGAGTGTAATTGAATATCTAAAGCATAATAAAGGCTTGTTTTGAAGAATTATTTGTGTATTACTGCTTATCTCTAAATTTATTGTACTTTTGTTCTGTTGAATGCAATTAATCATGAAAAGTACTTAATAGATTTGCAAAGACTTAGATCTATGTATTTATTGTTGGTATTATGATACATATGATACAGTGTTGTACTTGATGGAAACCCACTTAGATGACAGATCACATTTTAGGCCACTTAGAATGAAGAAAGAAAGGTATACACAAGTTCACCTTGACAAATCCGCATATACACATAGGTTCATTAAACAAAAGAAGCATATACGTACACATGCAATTTCATGGAAGGAAGGGCGTGTACATGTTGGAAAACTAAAATTTGGTTCATGGTATTTGATCCATGGTATTTGGTCCGAAGTGTTGACCCCAGGTATTCGGTCCAAGGTATTGGTTCTAAGTGGTTTTGGTCCATGGTATTGAGTAAGGCCTAAGACTATAAAAGGAGGAGAAGATCATTAGGCCATAGAGAGCAAGTGTGCAAGTGATGAATATCTAATGAAGTGTGAGATCTAGTATGTTGGTTATGGGTATGTGATGCATTGTTAAGGATGCACCTATGTGGAGAATGAAGGTTGATGAAGCGGGATCATGAAGACTAAAATGCATTATCATTATATGGTATGATCATGAATAGATCTGAATATTGACCAATGCCTTATCCTTTATATCTTATGTTCTGGGTATATCTGAAGTTGAAAATTGCAGCGAAGGTATAAGTAATTATTCTCATATCTGTACGTGGGTTCCCTTTGGTGAAAGAAAATATACATGCTGGTTCGACATAGCTAAGTAGCGTATACATTATGAGATTTGATATTTGAAGTTGTTGTTGGTTCTAGTGGTTGTTGCAGAGTTCTAGGTTCTACTTTGTGTACTGGTGATTGTGTTTTGATGACAGGGTTTCAGTGATTCAATTGTTGGGTGATTTAGAGATTGATGTTGCAGATATAGTTGATGGTTGTATTATAGTGGTGATTGTTTTGTATTGATGGACCCAGTCTGAAAATTTATGAAACGTGGTCCCTGGAAGAAAAGAGAAAGTCGTAGCCTTCTGTAGGCTGGCACCTACGTACTAGTAAATATATCAGCTAGTACAAGAGCTAGGGGGTTGTAGCTCACTTCCAGGAGAAGCTGGAGAACGAGAGAAGGTTGTAGCCTTATGCAGGTGGGTGCCTGCATACTAGTATGAGTCTGCACCAGTACAAGATTGTAAACAGGTTTTTCTTATCTTAAAGAAAACAACAATAGGTGGTTTTTGTCCCACATTGGGTTTCCACCTTATATCATGGTGTTCATGTGTGCTTCTTATGTGTGATGATCTATTCTATTTTATTGCACCTTTTTACTATTTATATGATTAATTAAGTTCTGATGCTCTGATTAAAGGTAAACATATAATGGATTAACTAAATCATAAGTTTACTGGATATACACTAGTTTCATTAAACACAGTTGCATATACATGTTGGTTCCCTTAACTGAAGTAGGTATATGAATCTGAGTATTAAAATGAAAAGGTTATTGATTTGCTAATATTGATTCACCCCCCCTCTCAGTATTATTTCCAACAATTGGTATCAGAGAAGGTCCTTTAGAAGAAGTTTGATCGCTTGAAGGAAGATCCATCAGGATGAGTAATCAAGAAAGAGAGGGATCCATCAGACCACCAATCTTCGATGGGAGAAATTTTTCTTAATGGAAGATAAGAACTTCAGCCTATCTACAATCACTTGGAATGGATATTTGGGGAATCATGGAAGGAGGATATACCTATCCATCAGAAATTCCTACAGATATGGCAGGTAGAAAGCAATATGAACTCAATGCCAAAGTTGTTACTATCTTATTGGGAAGTCTATCAAAATCAGAGTTTGTCAAGGTCATGAAATTCAAATCAGCCAAAGAAATATGGGACAAAATCATTCTAAGCTACGAAGGAGATGATCAGGTAAAACGTGCTAAGCTTCAAACTCTCAGAATACAGTATGAAACTCTTAAGATGCATAGTAATGAAAGCATATCTAATTACTTCCTATGTATAGATGAGATTGTCAATTGTATGAATAATCTGGGTGAAGAAATTAAGGAAGTTTTCTTAGTTGAGAAAGTTTTGAGATCCTTGTCTACTAAATTTGAATCCAAAGTGTCTTCCATAGAAGAAAAGGAGGATCTGTAGAATATCACTATGACGCAGCTTCACGGAATCTTAACTGCTTTTGAAATGAGAAAAGGAGGACCATTAGATATGAGAGAAGCCGCATTTAAAGTATTAGCAAAAGGAAAAGAAAAACTCAGTGAATCAGGATACATTTCAGAAGAATGATATGAGGTAAATTTTGTTAAGAATCTTCAATGGGGATCTGGAAGGTTCAAAGGTAAGCTACCATTCAAATGTTTTTCTTGTGGTAGAGTTGGTCATTACGCTACTAGATGCCCTCATAACAAAGGAAAGATGTCTAAAGAAGGTAATGGAAGTTATTATACTCATGATAATAGTAATGACTCATCCAATAATGATGAAGACAATCAAGAAATTAAACTTCTGATGGCATATGAAAATAATGACGTAGAAAATGAAGAAGTTACCAGATTAAAAGATCAGCTGGAGATAATAACCAGAGTAAAGGAGTAGCTGCAAGATGTAGTAAAAGATCAGAGCATAACAATCCAGAGACTTGAATCTAAGATCCTCTCTCTAAAAGAAGATCTTGAAAAATCAAAGAAGCAGAATGAAGAAGCTATTGAATAACAAGACATGAATTGCTCAAATTGAGGCAGCAAGTGGAAGAAGGAAGAAAATATGAAGAAAACATAAAGAAGCAATATCTGGACAAGGAAGAACAACATCAGGTTGAGGTAAATATCTTAAAAGGTAAATTAGAAGAAAAGGATAAACTGTTATGATTTCAAGACAGTACTAAGATTTTGGATGATATTCTTAGTAGTCAAAGATCCCCTACTATCAAAACTGGTCTTGGCTTTTATGAAACTGTTGAAGCTGAATCTAGCTCACAGGGTGAGGGAAGGAATTATAATGCAAAATCTAAAATGATCAACAAGGAGATAAGTGGTCAACCCCAGCAACAAACAAGGAAAGAAATTCTTTAAAGAAGATCTTTTGCTCCTAACTATGGAAGTGATAGACAATTATTTCCTTCGATGAGTAATGTTGAATGTTATGAATGTCATAATCTTGGACATGTTACAGCCAGATGTAGAAGAGGAATGGTTCAAAACCATCACACAAAAATATCTTCACGTTCTAGGTACTTTAAGGGATATTGTTTTTCTTGCAATATGTTTGGTCACAAAGCTATTGATTGCAATAAAAGGAATATGAAACATGTAAGATGTTACGCATGTAACAAGTTTGGACATAAAGTAAAGGAACGCAGGAGAAAAGTTCAGACACCAAAGCAAAAGGAGCATACATCATCTCAATCGTAGGTATTGAAGAAGACATAATTAGTGTCAGAAAGATGTGGCATAACTTAGTTAGCAGACATAATAGACTTGGGGGAAGCTGAAAATGTAAACCTTTAGTATTTCAATTTTCATACGCAGATATTATGAAGCGAAGTCGCGTATATACGTGAGTTAGAGGTTGCAAAGTTGCGTATATGGAGCTCTGAAGAAAAAGCAACAAAACAGATTCAGGAAAGAAGTCTGATATGGTTCAGCCATGGTATATGTTGGTTGGCACAGGTTCAGGGGAAGCATATGATTCAAATAATGCATTGTTGGCATTATGGTTAGAAGTCCTTGGTGATGATGCTTGTGTGGCTAAATGATACATCTTGCTACTTATTGTTGGTTGGCCAAGAGAGTGGTATTGCAGGTTACAGGTCTGGATTTTGGTGATAGATGCTTATGGTGCAGATCATATATGGTGTACGATAGGTGCTGATGACTATCATGACTCGGCATGTGCTCAGGGGGAGCATGGATGGATTGATACATCTTAGCATGAACAAAGGGGGAGCTCAATCAAAGATTTCAGCATGTACTCAAGGGGAGTATGGACAGCAGAATGTATATCAAGGGAGAAAATATCTTGGTTCATGTTGGCTTATATGGGCCTGACCCAGGTTCAGAAGAATTATTTAGCCAAGAAAATCCCACAGCTATCGACCCTTTCGGCAACAGTCCGCGGAGCGCGGACTGAGGTCTCACTCGAGGTAGTAGGGGAGGGTGTTGGAACCAGGTTTCTGCACCCTTGGGGTGTCTAGATGTGATCTGGAGGGTCGCGCACCATTTTGCAGTGTCGAACTGGTATGTTCCGCATAGATCCAAACCCAAAACACTCTTCAATAGTTATTAGCACGCTATTTACAGATTTAGCTTATGCGATGAAGTATTACTTAGAAAGGTCTTTAAGCAAACATTAATTAGCTTTACTCAGTTTGCGTACTTACATTAACCACAGATTCACATGTATTCAAAATGTAAGAAGATGCGCATAGATCAAATAGTAATATCAATCATTCAAAAGCTAGGTCTGCGATACTTCAGATTAACACAAAATTATGTCAAAGCAACGTATCTTCATTTCCTTTCTTCACCAATACATCCAGATCTGCCCTATGCACTCAGTTGTAGGGGTCCACACACAAAGCTGTGGACTCTTCTAGGCCTCTGTGCACACACTGTAGAGCCTCTACCCACTACCCACACTCCCGACTCGGACTTACAGATGCTTATCAATTGCTCTTCTCAAAAACCCATTACATCAAGATCATAACCCAAAACTTAGCTACCTCTACCCATAGAGCCTTGCTCTATTTATACCTTTCCATGGACCGTGATCCATGGGCAAGCCAACTCAACTTACATTTCTTTACATTATTTTCGGCCAGACTACCCTTTGGCTTTGACCTACTATACCTCGCGCTCTGCTCTTCTCGTGGAATCTTTACCCAAAATTGCAAGCTTCGTGCCCCATGACCATTGAGCAGGGTTTCCCCTACCCAACAGTCCCCCAACACAATCATCATAACTCGTCCTGAGTCACTTGGCTACTGTTGGGATCTTTCCTCGGAGATCGCTCAACAATTTCTGCATCTCACCCGTCTCTATAGCAAATTCGGCTGAGAGGCTCTGTACCGTTTCCAATTGAGCCACAGAGGCATCCCTTTCACCTGCAATAACCTGCTCTGTCGCATATACTGACTGCATCTATGTTACCTTGCCTTCAATGGTTGTCGATACGCTAAATGCTTCCTCGAGCAAGGGTTGGATATGCTCTTTAAGTACTGCCTCATGTTGTCGCACCTCATCCATTTGGGCTTTGAGCACCTGGGCCCTTTCATTTTGGCCAACCGCTGTGTGATAGTAACCGTTTTTTCTGCCCCGCGGGTGGTATCGTAGGCCTGTTGTAGTTTACGTGCCTTGATTTCAACTTGTTGTATAGTTGGGTCCTCTTGGAGGGCAGTGAGTATCCTAAGTGAATGTCCAAGTAGTCCCGAGAATTTGTGAATAGCGCTACTCATCATTTCTAGTCCAGCTATAACTTCGTTTGCGGCATCATTCCCATTCAGTTGGGGGTGTGGGAGGCCGGGCCTTAAGACAGAGCTCTGCAACTTGTAACATTAATTCCTCTTGGTTTCTTGCGGCCTCTACTTGGGCTGTGCGAAAGCTGGATGCCATGTGCTGAATCTTGGTGGCTGGTGGGAGATCCTCGAGGATAGATAGCTTGAGTACCATGTTGCATGCCTCTGTCACTGCTTTTTCTACCACTTGGTAGCGCGCAGCCAAGTCCTCATGCTGAAGAGTGATCTGTTCGATCTTTGCCCTCTATTCTGTCAAGATGTGGAAAGCGTGACCTTCCCTGGCTCGAACCTCCTGCACTAATCCCTCCTGTAGTAGGTATAACATATCTCTAGACAGGGTGGCTAGATTTAATTCCCAACTACCTACGTCACCTACGGCTACGGCTCAGACAACATCTGCTGGCAATGGGAGAATATGTGGCGTGTGTGTACGGATCCCTTGTTCAGTGGCAGCTGTGTCATTTGTGGGCTCGCAAGGGACCCAGCCCGGGGGTCGCTCTTGCAAGTCATGTAGTTGCACCTTGATCTCCCCCAACACAGTGGCTTTCACGGAGAGTAGTTTAGGCAACGCGTCGGTGGTAACATTGCTTGTAGGTTGGCTACTATCCATGAATTTTTTTTCAAGAGCCTTCACTTTTTTGGACTTTTTTTGAGTGCCTGGTGTTTCGTTGTCGCGTGATCGCTTGAGGTGGTCCTATGTCTCCGATTCTTGTTGTGGGTCCTGTTCCAAATCAATGCCTCGCTCTCCCTAATTCCCCTTTTTTAGTGGGCTCGTCGCAGCTTCGTGTTGCGAAGTGGCCTGTTGTTCCTAATGTGTTTTTTCTGGCAGTTGAAAGAGTCGCTACTGGCATTCCTTCTTTTGATGCTGGGTGGCCAATTTGTCGAGAACGGCCTTGTCTAGGGTGCGCCATTCCAAAGGCCATGCTACCAATACCGTGTAAATGGCATCATCAGTCGCAAGGAACAAGAGTGTGACCCAAGATCGTCCTGGATCCTTTCCCACATGGATATACACGTGATGCATGTCGGCTTTGAACTCAGCCATGCTCTGAAAATTATTGTAGATCGTAGGGGACATGCATGGTCTTCAAGCAATCTGCATCCGTGTCTTTCCTTCCATGGAGGTCCAAAAAGCCCGAATCACAGAAACCCTTGCTGCAACTTTTGTAGCCCAAAGCGAAATATAACGCGCCCCTTCGGGTAAGCTATCCTCAATGTGGGGAAACTGGCTCTCCTGCGGCAATTCACCTGTAACCAGAAGGATTGATATGAGTAACCAATAATAATGAAACGTCTTACCCTTGTCCTATTCTTCTTGACAATTGGTCAGAAACTTGTCACATAAAAACTGTGCCCAATTGAATTGAACCCCCTCAGTGCACTGTCCTGCCCATGCGATGACAGGAGCTGGTACTTCATCTACGCGACATTTCCTCATAAGCTTGCAAGCTAGTAGCTACATGGAGACTTGTACTACACGATCACTGATGCTTTTTATGACATACCCATGCTTTCCTTTATCAAAATGATACTTCGCCTTCATTGTTTCGGTGAGGCCTCCCTCTGTACTAGTTCCTACGATGTTCACTGGGTTATTCCCCTTAGTTAGTAGGTGCATGATCCGGTGGATTATGTCAGCTATGATCAGAATCGGTTCTTCCAACCAAAGATATCCATCATGGATGAGACATAGCATCTGTCAGATCACAAATATGGTGATGGTCGTGTGGTGATAGTGAGGTATCCATCTGAGATTTAGTAGCCCTGCCTTCTCCACACCTGGTAACCACTTCTATGGCAATAACGTGTCGTCGGCGAGTTTGGGGAACTTGTAACTGTCCGCTAGGTCCTAATATTTGAATTTGATGCTTGGAACGCGCCCCATTAGCAATCATTTGAACCTTACATCGTCTGGAAGAAGCGGGTTTTGTAGCATAGATTTCGCAGCATCTACATCTTTCAATATCTTGGTCTTCCTAGTACATGGAGAAAGGTATGGGGGTAACAACAGAAACTGGAACACAGGTTCTTCTTCCTCCGCCTGTGCATCAATCTGATCGATTAGGTCTTATAGATCATCCTCTTCTTCAGCGGGTTCGGTGGTTATTGCTTTTCCCTTGTCCACAGCCGAGCATTTGTTGAGCCTTGGGGAGGCCCAAACTATTCCTATCTTTTTCTTATTCTTTCTGGGTCATGGGGTATGTGGGGATTTAGGAACTTCAGGGGTTGGAGTCATAGCCTCGGGCTCTTCTTGATTCAACTACATCTCTTCTGCGAAGCATGCTCAGGTTCTTGCCATAGTACTCATGGAGTGCCTGATAGCTACATACTTGCTGCTTGTTGCTAGTTTAAAGTGCCAAAAGTCCAGTGTCGGCCTCAAAGCATGTGATTTGAAAAAATCCCTTCCCTTTGTTTTCAGTTCATTAATGGCGTCAAGTGAACAAATCTTTGCATATTTTGTTCGGAACTTGCGTCTTAATGTCCTGTCGCTCACTCCTTTCTAACATGATCGGACCTTCGTGTGAGGGCCACAGTAGCTAATGGTTATATTTTGAATTTCCTTTGTGGTAGTGCTATCCATGGGGTGCGGCTATGGACTTGCGAATTGCCGATTTTTTGCAGACTGGTTTATAGTCCCACACCTTCTCTCGACTGCTTGAGGTGGTGAGACTGCAGTTTCCACTGCTAGTCAGGTATTCGCACCTTTGGTGCGAGGTCGGAATGGCCTTGCTAGCTCGGGCTGTGAGCACCGTTCATGCACTTGGTTAGTCGATCAAGCGGTTATGTTCTTTCATGAGTGCGGGCGTAGCCATGATAGTAGGGTCGCATCTTGTTCCTAGTCTATTAGGCTGGATCCATCCCTTCATAGCCCGCATTACTTTCTTGGTTGTAACCACAGTGTATTGATGCTGCAGGGCTTGTGGCTACTTTGTTTTTTTTGAGCTTCCCTCTGCCGTTTATGACAAACCTAGCAGATCTATGGTATTCGTAACTT
This sequence comes from Pinus tabuliformis, assembly GCA_031772625.1. Classification (NCBI taxonomy): domain Eukaryota; kingdom Viridiplantae; phylum Streptophyta; class Pinopsida; order Pinales; family Pinaceae; genus Pinus; species Pinus tabuliformis. The sequence goes on from CM062813.1 coordinate 878,386,229, forward strand.
CCTTGAGCCTCCACTGATCTTGGCGCCAGCCACTAGTGCACTAGTCGTTGGGGTGGCTTGGGACTACTGATGCTAAGCTAATTGGATTGCCACACCACAGACATCCATCGCTTATGCTGTCGAGGTATTCTTACTGCGTTATGCTCTCCCCTCCATATGTGTCCCTGCCTTTGACATCGATGCCCTTTCCTCAACATCCTCAGGGCTATACTTTTGCCTAAAGTAGTGGTGATGCTGGACGATTGCTCAGATACCTCCGGCTGTTCTTTTGCCCCTATTGCCACCATCCTATTACAATTGAGTGTGGTGACCTCATGCAGTCAGTTCTACTGTCGTTCAATTTATTCATTTGAATCTGATGTGCAAGAACTATCATGGTCCTAGGAGAGTCTACCGTCCATTGTTGGATTTATCCTATCATGATCCCGCGCTTTAATCGTGTAGATACAATCCAGATCCCCCTCGTTGTCTTCATTGCATACAAGCTCCGTATATCGCGCACCCTCCACTGGATCCAATGGGATCACTATGCGAAGAGATTTCTTTTCAAATATCATTTTTCGTTTCTTGATCTTAATGACTCCATTCATATCAGTTGCCCAATCTATCCCCAATAGAGCAGGATATCGGTTACTATCATCCACAATTTTGATGACCTAAAAATCAGTCTGTGTGCTAGTGCCATCGATGTCTACTGTAACTCCGCTCAGACGTCCCATGGGCAGAATCTTATGTTGTTTATCCATCTGTAGTTGAATCAGTGACCATTGCAGCATGCATTCCCACATCTGCTTTGGTAGAACATTCACGTCGGATCCTAAATTTAAGACAACCTGATCCATCTCATAGTCTTCGATTTGGATGATTAGTCGCATTTCCTGCCCAGTGTGCAAAGCATGTTTACCTAATTTTTGGATCGTTCGCAGTTCATTTGCTCCTGTGCACTGGGTTATTAATTCCTGCAACCCCTTTACCACGTTAGCATCCCTGAGTAAGTTCATACAGGATCCCAAAAACGTGGTTAGCATAGATGTATCCTTCTCTGATCCTACTTGGTCCTTACTTCTTGACGTAGAAGCTTCCGCGAAGTTCTTCTTGGCTTCCATAAAGGTTTCCTTCGCACTTTCCAAGTCAAAGTCTGGTTGTTTTGGGGTGGCCTTACGGACCCACACATCCAGCTCTGGTTGTTTCCCCTTTTCTTCTCCGGTGGTAGCACCACTATGAAGCATCATATTTATGTTTGGTTCCTTCGCTCGAGGTTTAGCCTTCATCATCTAGACGTTTTGAGTGGGGTTGGTTGGGAGCACCCCATTTCCTCGCATCTGAGCAATCAACATGGGGCAATCGACTGCTTCGTGGTAAAATTGGTAATAGTAAGGACTGCAGGCTTTGGGTGGGCTTGTGCAATCTCACACATAATGTCTTGGCTCTCCACAATTGTAGCAAATTAATGGTCCTCGTCCCTGCCCAAGTCCCATGCCTCCACGACCTCGTCTGCATCCCTAGTATCCCCCTCATGTAAAGGATGCAATGGGATCCTACCCACACGCCTCTATTTTCACCCTATAAGCAGGTGTTCGATCCATCAACATTTGATAACTGTGGCAATTTCTTTCCTTGTGGCCCACCGTCCTGCAAAACTTACAAAATAATTGTTGAGGAGGAAGCTATCTTAAGTTTGGTAGTAGGTGACAATTGTCTGTATCATGCTTCCCTCCTACCTGACAGATTTTACACCAGAGTACAGGCACCATGCTTGGCCCAACTTATATCTCTGGTCGCAATGATATTGGTCCTCCGGCCACATAGTTCGTGAAGGTCGGGCAGTGGTCCTTGTCGTGGCCCTGTCCCTTACATTTGATACACCACACTTCTTCCTATGCTTCTATCCATGACGCATGTCCTTGTTTCAAGCTTCTCATATCTAAACATAAATTTTGTATTTGCACTTGGATTTGCTGTATTCCCAACCCCGGATCATGTATTGGGGTTTCGTGCAGCCGCATGGCTGCTTCCAATGCTTCTGCCTGGGTTGAGATCTTTTGTTGTGATAACGCCAATCTTAGATATGGTGTTAATGATGCAACAAACCAAGCGCAATGCTGTGCATCCAAAAAGGTCATGTTAGCCTCATGGATGGTGCTTTTTAACCTCTAATCCAGATCCTACGGGGTTTCACCAAGCAACATTGGAATTTCCTTGAACCCAATAACTGACTGTGTTTCTAACTTTGGTCGCCAAAATTCCTTGTTCAGCGCCTCTTGGATTGCTGTTATTCCCTCATTTGGATGATCACTTGAATATTTCATATACCAGGTCAGGGCGCGGTCCTACAACGCACTAACCAAGGTAGCCTTCTTGATATTCTCATCTGTGATGCCTTGGGCATCCCATACAAATTTTATCACAAACCAGAACCGGCCTGGTTCCTCATTTCCTAGACCCTTAAACGCTGGCAACTGGACTGCGCTCACCATCCCGGCTTTTGGTGGCTGTGGGGTTGGGTCTGATGTAGGTGAGGTAGGTAGTGGTGTGAACGGAGGTGATATTAGTGGTAGGCGCTCCTTGATCAACCGGACTGCACTTCTAGGTGAGAACTTTGCGAGCTCGTACTCACTTTCCTACACAATAGATGCCAAAGGACTATTTCCTATCCCTTCCATTTCACAGTAACCTCTTCCACTTCGCGTTACTCCAGTCATCAACACTTGCACACGAGCATACTTTCACACAATAGCATTTACTGATTTGATATATCTACCCCGCGGTCCTTAACGAAACCACTTTTCTGCTTTAGTAATAACCCCTTCTATTACCTTATCCAACCACTTATTCAATCTATTTCTCTATCGGGTTCTAGTCTTCCAACATCAGACACCCCTTAGGTAGATCCAGGTCCCGACAATGGAACCATTTGTTGGCTTATATGGGCCTGACCTAGGTTCGTAAGAATTATTTAACCAAGAAAATTTTGCAACTACTGGCCCTTTCGGCAACAGTCTGCTGAGTGCCGACTGAGGTCTCACCCGATGTAATAGGGGAGGGTGTTGGAACCAGGTTTTCGCACCCTTGGGGTGTCTAGATGTGATCTGTAGGGTCGCACACCGTTTTGCAGCGTTGTGATAGTCTGTTCCACGTAGATCCAAACCCAGAACACTCTTCACTAGTTATTAGCGCACTGTTTACAGATTTACTTTATGTGATGAAGCATTACCTAGAAAGGTCTTTAAGCAAACATTAATTAGCTTTACTCAGTTTGCATACTTAGATTAACCACATATTCACATGTATTCAAAATGTAATTATATGCGCATAAATAAAATAGTAATATCAATCATTCAAAAGCTAGGTCCGTGATACTTCATATTAACACAGAATTATATCAAAGCAACTTATCTTTATTTCCTTTCTTCACCAATACATCCAGATCTGCCCTGCACACTCAGCTGTAAGGGTCCGCGCACATAGCTATGGACTCTTCCAGGCCTCTGCACACATAGCTACAGAGCCTCTACCCACTACCCACACTCCCGACTCAGACTTACAAACGCTTACCGATTGCTCTTCTCAAAAACCCATTACATCAAGATCATAACCCAAAACTTAGCTACCTCTACCCATAGAGTCTCGCTCTATTTATATTTTTCCATGGATCATGATCCATGGGTGGGCCGACTCAAATTACATTTATTTACATTATTTTTGGGTGGACTACCCTTTGAATTTGACCTACTATACCTCGCGCTCTGCGCTTCTCGCAGAATCCTTACCCAAAATTGCAGGCTTCATGCCCCATGACCGCTGTTCAGGGCTTCCGCTACCCAACAGTTCACCCTTTGCCCTTGATGTTAAAGGGGGAGAGTGATTTGGTGTTGTTGCCATCAAGTCCAAAAGTGGAGATTGTTGGCATTATGATACAGATGATACAGTGTTGTAGTTGATGGAAACCCACTTAGATGATAGACAACAATTCAGGGCACTTAGAATGAAGAAAGAAAGGCATACACAAGTTCACCTTGACAAACCTGCATATACATGTAGGTTCATTAAACAAAAGAAGCATATACGTACACACACACTTTCATGGAAGGAAAGGCACGTACATGTTGGAAAACTAAAATTTGGTCCGTGGTATTTGATCTGTGGTATTTGGTCCAAAGTGTTGACCCCAGGTGTTCAGTCCAAGGTATTGGTTCTAAGTGGTTTTGGTCCATGGTATTGAGTAAGGCCTAAGACTATAAAAGGAGGAGATCATTAGGCCATAGAGAGCAAGTTTGCAAGTGATGAATATCTAATGAAGCGTGAGATCTAGTATGTTGGTTATGGGTATGTGATGCATTGTTAAGGATGCACCTATGTGACGAATGAGGGTTGATGAACTGGGATCATGAAGAATAAAATGCATTATCATTATATGGTATGATCATGAATAGAACTGAATACTGATGCATGCCTTATCCTTTATATCTTATGTTCTCGGTTTATCTGAAGTTGAAAATTGCAGCAAAGGTATAAGTAATTATTTTCAAATCTGTACACAGGTTCCCTTTGGTGAAAGAGCGTATACATGCAGGTTCGACAAAGCCAAGTAGCATATACATTATGAGATTTTATATTTGAGGTTACTGTTGGTTCTATTGGTTGTTGCAGAGTTCTGGGTTCTACTCTGTGTACTAGTGACTATGTTTTGATGACAAGGTTTCAGTGATTTAGTTGTCTGGTGATTCAGAGATTGATGTTGCAGATATAGTTGATGGTTGTATTGTAGTGGTGATTATTTTGTGTTGATGGATCCAGTCTGAAAATTTAAGAAACATGGTCCCTGGAAGAAAAGAGAAAGTCGTAGCCTTCTGTAGGTTGGCGCCTACGTACTAGTAAATATATCAACTAGTACAAGAGCTAGGGGGTTGTAACTCCCTTCCAAGAGAAGCTGGAGAATGAGAGAAGGTTGTAGCCTTCTGCAGGGGGTGCCTGCGTATTGGTATGAGTCTACGCCAGTACAAGATTGTAAATAGTTTTTTCTTATCTTAAAGAAAAGAGCAGCAGGTGGATTTTGTCCTGCATTGGGTTTCCACCTTATATCATGGTGTTCATGTGTGCTTCTTATGTGTGATGATCTATTCTATTTTACTGCACCTGTTTACTGTTTATATGATTAATGAAGTTTTGATGCTCTGGTTAAAGGTAAACATATAATGGATTAAATGAATCATAAGTTTAATGGATATATGCTAGTTTCATTAAACACAATTGCATATACACGATGGTTCCTTCAACTGAAGTAGCGTATATGAATCTGAGTATGAAAATGAAAAGTTATTGATTTGCTAATATTGATTCACCCCTCCCCCCCAAGTATTATTTCCAACATTTATATGATGTTACGAGTGTTTAGTGTAATCGGCGAAGGCATAAATTTGTTAACTGTTAATTGCTACAATTTCCAAGTTTTGAGGATTAGGGTTTGCGAAGGTCAAAAAAAGCCCTAAGTTTGACAGAAAAAAATCACATAGTCCTTTGGATGTAGAAACCTAATTCTAGCATCCCCTAATACTTCCTCAGGTGAGATTGCAGCCTGTGCTATGCAAGTTTTTGCCAAAAGGGTCAATAATGTAGGGTTTTTTTGGTTAGCATAGCTAACTCTGAACATGGGTTGAAGCCCCCTCAAGCCAACAATTGGTTACGCTGTAAGCATCGGGATCTATATGAGGAATGTGTGATGTAGCATAAGTGGATATCAACTAAGAAGGATATTTAAAAGTGGATAGATCAGAATCTGCACAAGTTTGTAGCTAAAGAAAACAGGAATTTGCGCCTGTTGAAAGAAGAGTGGTTGCAGAGATACCTATAAACAGAGGAACATGAAGTTTTCTTCTATTATTTTCTATGTGAATTATACAAATGGATAGGTAAATGGGCGAAGGTCAACCTACCTAGAATTTGGATAGCCCTATTGTGTGGACTCAAGAGTTAGTGAAGTGCCTAGAAGGATCAGAGTATAAGATCGTGAAGGCTGTCAATTATTGGATCGATAGTATTTTGGGTACATGTATTTTGGGTCGATTATTTTGGATCGATAATCTCTGAAAACTTGGATTAAAATGTTATTGTGTGAGAAATGGGTTATTCCATTAAATTGATGTTTAGATGAGACTCGATGGAAGCTACGCGAAGTGGGATACCTTTCATAAGAGACCTAGATTCAAGTGTTGAGTACAATCCTTTGTTGGGAGCATCTAATAGTGAAGAAGAAAGTAATAGTCTAAATACCCCTCAAGGTGCACTGCAGAGGATAGATCAGGGTATTGCGGGAATACCACATCCATCAACTCCACCTCCTCCATCATCTCCACCTTACACACCTACACCTCCACCTCTGCCTCCATATCCACTATTCAATATTGTGAACGCTATGAAGATGCCTATATTCAAGGGTCTAGGAACAAAAGACCCTAATCAATTCTAGTTTGTAACAGATGTTGTGTAGAAACCATAGTAGATAATGAATGACGATCTGAAGAAAGTATAGTTGGTCACAGTGTTACAAGACAGGGCGCTGAGTTGGTATATTAAGTACAGTGCAACTCATCCAGTTGCATCATTGAAATACGTAAAGGATGCGTTGAAAAATGAATTTAGAAAACCTAAGCCTCAAGCCCACTCTATGATTGAGGTCAAAGATATTAAGCAAAAGGTGAATGAATCTGCATGGGATTTTGATCAAAGGCTGAAATGTCTACTAATCCATAGATCTTGGATGAGAAAAATAAGGATTGGTATATTTCCTCGTTGTTACATTATTTGAGATTACCATTGTCATATAAGAAGGTTGGATCGTAGGCTAAAGCACCAAAATTTTTTATCAAGTTGGAAGCTTCGCCTATTCAGGATATGAATCTAGGAGTGCAACAAATTTAGTGACAGTTGGCTAGCCTACATATGGTTTTTCAAAATCTAAAAAAGGGGAAAGAGGTTCAAAATGAGACCCACGTGGAAGTATGGTGCTTAAAATGCAAAGGGCATGGTCATGACAAGGATCATTGCCCGGTATATCAAAACTATCTAATTGGGGGAGGTCATATCCCCCTTGAAGCTAGAAAATACTACTAGATTGAGTTTCGATGCAATGTCATGGTGCGTTATCTTCCATATAATAGAAAAATATTCAACAAACAACTACCATCTGTTGCAAAAGTTTGTACAGACTCCCCAACAACTATTCTGCAATTTCTGTAAGTCTATAAGCCATGATGAGTGCAATTGCCGAAGCTATGAGTTAATGATGGACCGAACTTCGACATATAGAGTACACGCTGAGACCCATCCTCATCAAGATCAAGGCGCACTTGCAGCACGTGGAGGATTCCAAGGATGAGGAAGAGGACGAGGGGGAGATGGAAGAGGTCCCAAACAGATTATTTGTTACAATTATGGGGAACCAGGCCACTTTGCGCGATATTATCAGAACCTAACACACACCTCTTGTCAATATTTCCAACAATTTTGTTGAAAATGCAACAAGATGATGGAGCTTAGTGGAAAGGAGTTGCCTTCACTAAGTGGGCCTACAGGCTATTTTTGGCGCAAAGTCTATTTTTAAACTATGTCTATTTGTAAACATATGGATCATGGTCTATGAGTTGCAGGATGCTATTTGTGGATGATTGGTCATGTTGGTAAAAATAGATGGACTTCTATTTTTAGACATATGGTCGGAGTCTATTTTTAGACTACCAGGCTAAAAATAGAACAGTCGAATATTATTAGATCTTAATAATATTTGGACTATAAACATTATCTTATCCTCTTGGAGCACTTCAGTTTGAGCTACAGATGTGGCACATGCAGCTGTCAGAAGGAAATACACTTTTCTTATGAGTCAGTTGAGCTATTGCATGGTGGACTTCAGTTAGAACTCAAGTGATTGAGTTTGGTGGAGTTGATTGAGGAGTTGATGGAGTTGTGTTCAGTTTGACTTGGTTGAACTAGTTGTATTTAGTCTAACTGCAGAATACACTAGTGATAAGTGATGTGAATTAATTATTAATTAATTCACTAATTATTAACTCATAAATTAACTAAATAATACATCACTTAACTCAGTGCATGGACAGTTCAGTGGAGACAGGTGTTAGAGGTGAGTGAAAGGGCAAGACAGCGGTCAGTTGTGACTATAGTTGTGCATGAGATTTGCACAATCAATGGATTGAGTATTGCCAATGAGGACTGCGTGGTTCAGCCAAGGAAAATATGAGTTTGGATCAGCCATACTCATCTATTCTCATGCAGGATTGCGCAGTGGAGGCAGGCAAGCAGCAGAGGAGATTTGAACCTGTGATTGATTCAGATCTGAGCTAGTTTGCGTGTAGCAGGTGGAGATAGTACTGAGTACTTGTGAGGAGTATTGTACTATTTATTTTTACATGTTCTCAATCAATATAATATACAGATAGTTGGAGTTTTTCAACTGTATGCTTTCCCCGGGTTACATACTGTGTTAATGTGCGCATGCGATTGATGTTTCATTGTTTTTAATTTTGCAAAATTGATGATCAACACAGAGGAGGTTATGTATTATGAATGCATTCCAAAATAGTGTACAATCAGGATAATCTCTGTGAATAAGTGTCATATTATTCAGAATTTCTACATGGTATCAAAGCTGAGTTGATCACCAGATCTATTATTTAGAAAGTATTTACATTTTATTTCTTCAGGCAGTGTCTGTAATTGGGCCAGGTAGCCTCTGGATTCATCCTTCTTTTGGAAGGTGAGATATCCGGTAAAATCCCATACAGTAAATCTCTATACGTGGTTGAAGGGAAAGTACCCCTAGGGTCCTTTGGGCTAAGACTCTACCAGACTGAAAATTGCTTATTCAAAGAAACACACACACAGCCATCATTTTTACTTTTAAGCAAATTCTAATGTTTAGGGTACGTACCTAAGGTCCTACGTTCGAGAAGGCCTTTAGGGTCCAAACCCTTCTTGGAGTTCCCTTCTTCTTCCTTCGATCTGCAAGACAAACAAATCAAAGAACACAACAGTACATGTACAGATATTTATGTATAAACCATCTTTATGCTATAAAGTTAGTTATAAAAATCTTTAAGTAACCACTTGCATAAGAATTCAAGACAAGAATCTCATAAGCATAAAGAAAGATTGTTTCGGGAACAAAGACGTGTTTCTTTATATATAAAGGCAAATAAAGTACATATATCGGAAAGATATCACCTGAACACCTTCAGCAGGCTCCAAGCAAAGCTTCCTCCCGGATTCATTCCAGCCTCAAGCCTCCAACAAGAGCTCCTTCCAAGTCCTACTCAATGATGATATCAAGGATGAATGATCACCAAGACACATGGAAACAAGGGTTTCCTATGCAAAATGGGGGAAGTGCAGAAAGCACCAAGGACTTCAGACCTGGTCTAAGGGAAAAATCTCAGCATAATAATCTTGCTCTCTTTTCTCTCTCCCCTTGGCCTTCCATTTGATGTCTTTTTATACCCTCTCCAAAGTAGTTTTTTAGTTAGGAGTTGGTTGGGAACAGTTGGGCCACGGGCAATAACAGGTGATCCAGCAGGTAAAACCCGCGATCTCCGCCCGAAAAAGAGGAATTTATTATTTTTTAAGTGTTTTAATAGATACACGCGGGTTGGGTATAACAGACCCGCGTGTACACGCGTTTAACTCAGGGCAATGTCGCGTATAGGGAATAAAACACTGTTTTTTAAATTTTTGGACCAGGTCTGGAAGGAGGGGTTGCCCTAGGCCATGAGTGCAGCATCACAAACCATAAGAGTGAGATTTGGAGCTATAACAAATGCCCCCTAATGTATGAGGTCAGAAGGGGAACATGATGGCCGAAATATATTAAGTAAGTACAAGGAAAGGAACTCTGCCAAAAAACCGAGGAGGACTTCACCAGAATTCAGCCTGCCAAGCCACCGAAAGGAGATCAGAAAGAAACACTGTCTGAGGCGGGCATACCCATGCTCAGGAAAAGTAAAGCATGTCCGCATATCAAGTACAAGCGGATCCACTAAGTATACAAGTATAACTGACTGGAAAATACATAATGGATCATCTGATCATAATGAGTAAGTACATGTCTGAATATCACATATAAGACTGTCAATGATGCTGAAAGATGCAACGGATCACTGAAATCAAAGACTGATCCCATAAGGTACCAACTGAACATGATGGAATAGGATGGTACTACACTGCAAACTCAGGTGCCAGCATATAGAATGTCGCCATGACTGACTGCAACATATAAGGTGGAGTGGTATCAACTAGCAGCAACAGGAGCAACTGTCAAGTGAACCAATGAATGCTGATACAACCTGAGGTCTTCACCGACCGCCGTGGTACATTTCTACATCATGGGAATAAATGATCTAAAGTCGACCATGTGAGAAATCGTTTGATTACCGGTCATTGATGTATACCGTTAACAAACGCGAGACTACTCACCGATAATGATAATGAGCGTCAAGGTACCCAGTACAATCTAACAAGTGTGAATAGATGAGTTGAAGTCGAACACCTGTAAGAATCTATCAATCAGGAGACAATGATGGTTTCCCACTGTCGATAGCGAGGAATCTGCCACTAATGACTGCAAACCCCAAGGTACTGCCAAATGGACTCTAGATCTTTGCCCCAGAGCAATGAGTCGGAGTCGATAGGGAAAGATCCGCTAGAAGGAAGGCATTAAGGCATCCTCCATCAATCTAGCGCGAGTGTAACCCGTAGGCCAATAATGTGGAAGGAATCGGACGAAAAAGATGTAGTAACCCAACCGAAGTACGTTTCCGGCGTACACAAGATGTGGCTAGCGCACGGCAGAAACCCTCTAAACCAACCAATAATGAAAGCCGACACAGAGGCGAGGTATCCACCAATAGGGTCAAATGGAAACCAAGGTACTGCACGAATCCCAATGTGTGATAATGTATGCTGATGTCGAACACAAGGGAAACCACTCAGTCAAAGACCCATGATACTGATCAATGCTGAGCACAAGGTAACCTATCAATAATGAAAATAGGGCCAGGGTGCGGCTCTAGGCCTGTCCTCAGAGCAATGTGTCATCGTCGATAAGGACAAGACCCGCCAGTAAGAAGTCAATGGGGACCTTCTCAAACCGGCACGAGTAAAGGACCATTATAACTGATGTGATGATAGACATGACACTGACAACTAGGGATGGCCGACTGAAAAATGAGTCAAGAGACACCGCAGAAAGGCCGACTCAGGCTAACTTCCCTTGAACAAAAGCACGACTCAATGTGACTATGTGGCAGCATATGATGAATCTGTATAAGTTCGTCATGCAGGAGGCACGAACGAACCCTCCATATGATTGGAAGAGATAACCAACCGGGGGAGAACTGACTCGATAACAAGATTATGGCGTACCTAAGTCAAACTAAATCCCACCCATGCGGAGGAGACTTTGTTTTGAGTGCTTTGTTCAAGGGCGACACGACTGACTCTAGCTGCCAACAATAAATGGAAATAATGTCCCTGTTCCCGCTCTTTTTGGAATATTTAATTTTTTTGTCTTTTTCTGATAAGCCGGAAAAAGAATAAAAGAATGCTATGGTACAGTGGAAAGAACAAGTGTCGGTGAAACAGATGATCTAGTTCCTGGGAAAGGAACGTTCCTATGCTCAATGCAAGGAGGTGAAAAACTGGTCAGTGACACTCAAAGGTAAGTTCCTTCCACGGATCTGGGTATGTCAAGCTGCAGAAGTCAAGGGTATGCAAGGTTGATTTTGCAGACGTCATGGTCAAAAGTAGGCTTAAACACGAGTCCAAGTGAAGCCGGCTATAGGCCAAAAGGTGCAAATGGCCAACATGCAATGCAGAAGTACAACTCAACACACATAGGAGCCTCTAGGGTATAAGGCCAGAATGAAACGAAGAAGCACAGAGGAATGAGTCTTCAACGCATAAGTCATGGCGGGACTACAGAGGACTTCCGAGTCTACTCAAAACGAAGCAGCATGGGCAACAAATGTCAGTGAGGTGCTAACTAGGATGCCCATGTAAAAGGATGGCTCTACCATCATGTCATGATTTAAAGAATCGGCGAGTGAAAATGGCTTACGAACCATAACATGATGGGGTCGACCCTACGGCAGATGTATCGGTCAAATGGAGGCTAGTATGCATAATGCAACGGAAAAATGGTGTCCCTAACCTATATGTCAGTGAGAACACGATACCTGCCATGACGGGTCAGCAGTCATGGAACCGTCTCGAACCTTCGAAAATGTCCAAAATGTCCTGAAAAACAACCCAATCTCGACATTCCAAGCTCCCAAGTTAAAAGTGACATGAAACCAAACAAAATAAAATTTTGAAAAAATTTTGCATTTTCAAAACTTATAAAAAGAAATTTTGGACTTACCATTTTCACCGTTTGACTTGGAGAGCAAAAATTGTGGAGCAAAAGGAGCAAACTTCCCCGTGACTTATTCAACCGTTCAAACTTGCCGAAAACTTCCAGGTAAGCACTAAACTTGTCTTGCAATTGATTGTGATAGTTTTTAGGAAGTTTAATTAATGTTTCACCGTTAGACTTTTGCAAAAAATTGCTCTGCGGCGTACACGCGGGTTGGCTGTATAGAAATCGCGTATACGACGGCCCTACACGCGACTGTATACAAGTGAACCCGCGTGTGCGCAGCAAACTAATCTTATACAAAAAACTAACGGATGAAAATGATTTTTTCTTCCAGGATGACTATCACATGGCGTGAAAGAGAGCACTCAGCTGTAGATAATGAAGTTATGAACAATGATGAGGCATTAGACGCCCTGCGGGGATGCGGATTGTTAAAATTCTTCAAGTTGCCAAATATGAAAGCAAACGTGCGTCTGCTCGAGAGACTCATTGATTATTGGGATGTCGAGGAAGAAGCTTTTGTGATTGATCAGATGCCACTCAGGGTAGAAGTGGAAGATATATATTTCATCATGGGCCTTTCTCGAAGGGGAGAGGTAGTAAACTCCCGGGGCAGGACCCGGAATAGTCTCAGTGTAGACGACTATGTTCACATTTACTGCCCAGGTCATCGGAAAGTCGGGAGCCAGATCTCTATCCCACACGTGGAGAGTTTGTCACTGCGGATAATCTTGTTCACCATAGCTCGAGTGAACGGATCATCCTCACTACATCAGGCATCATGGGTCAACATGAGCGTAGCAGTGGACTGTCTCACCACGGTGTTTGACTGGTGTACTCCTCTACTTGCCAACATGAAGGAACAGCTTGCTTCTATCAGGAGGGGACAGACCAAGAACTTTGGGTACAGAACCATTTTATGCACTTTCTTCTTCGAGAAGGTTCCCGCACTCCGCCCCAGGGTAGCAATTCCCATCAGTAGTCCACGTGATCCACGTATGGGCCGGTGGGCTGACTTGACGAAACGTCTGGGGGGTGGGGAAGTGCCTAGGAATGCATTCGACGATGACATTTTTGCTTGGTGGGAGCAACAGATCATCGCCATAGATGACTACCCCTATGCTGGGCTAGATTTCCGAGGAGATCCTGATCTAGTGTTACCACCGGATGCAGCATGGGGCGAGATTGGTAAGATTTTTGATTTTTTATGATTTTATGATTTTTTGGATTTTTCAAATATAATGATAAATTTTGAAAAATATTTTTTGATGAGATTCAAATGACTAATATGATGATCATGTTCCAGACATTGGGCCTGTGCGACCAGATGGATTCCCGCGGCATGGACGGCGTGGCCGAGGAGCCGAAGAGGCGGCTGCGGATGCGGAAAGGACCCTCAACAACGTCCAGCGACACTTGACGAGACTGAGCTGCCAAGTACCAATGGCCGAGGTAGAGGACCTTCCTCCAGATATGCAGCGTCATGTGGTTGGGATGCCACGTGACTGGGTTCGCGTCTTTCGGCGCGTGGCCAATGCTATAGTTACTTATTTAGCTGCTCATCCAGAGCCGAGGCGTTAGATATGCCTGACATGATTATGGGAATTTGAGTCCCAATTTTGTATATTTTTGGACACACATATGTACACTCGAGACGCTTTGCGATATATATATATATATATATATATATATACAGTTTGACTTTTTGATGCATGATTTTATGATGATGAATGATTGATATGCCAGTCTAATGCTTGATTAGCGATAGAATCAGCTAACCAATTTTGAGATCTTGGAATGTGCAAATAATTAATGTAAATAAATGATCTTTGCAACAACCTCACCCTTAAATATTGGCGATATAATAATGGATCTCTAACCCGATAAATGTTATTTAACTGAGACACTATCAATTGAGAATCAAGGTATACTACCAACGAGTCGATCCCATAAGAGATTGCCTCGGATAATAAATTGATAACAGCTGTATACTCGGCCATATTATTTGAAGCAGGACCGATACACACGCCTATCGATATCATCAACTGACCAGTTGGGTAATAAAGTACCCAAGCTGCGGAAGCAAGATTCCGAGTGTGCCGACTAGCACCATCGGCGAATCCAAAATAAACCAAATCATCCATCAGCACCTGCCAAGGTAGACCAAAAAGTGCTGATATCAGAAAATGCTCGATAATATATGTACAAATACACATAAAATACAAAGAAGCCATTGCCTGGTAAAACTAAGCAAAATACTTCTTTAAATAGAGCCCATTTCGGGGCTCCGCCAGCTTGTTTCCTTCGAAATCAATTAACTCATACGATCCTTTTTCTAAGACTCGTTTGATAATGAAAGGACCGTACCACATGGGCTTGAATTTTCCTGCCCCCAAGGCGTCCTTATCTTGGTCATAGACCAAGACAAGGTCACCTTCAGCAAAGACACGAGGACGGACAGACTTATCATACTGAGTTTTGACCCTTTTCTTATGGGCCTCATTCATCGTGGCGGCATCTCGACGCTGCTCATCGAGATGTTCCAGGTGAACTAGGCGCTCCTTGAGACTCGAAGTCTCAGGAAGAAGCTCGACAGCCAATTTCAGAGATGGAATTTCACATTCGAACGGAAAGATAGATTCCATCCCGTAAACTAACTGAAAAGGAGTAAAACCAGTAGCCGTTTTGACGGAGGTTCGGTATGCCCAAAGAGCCGGATACAACATAATGTGCCAATTGGACCGATTCTTATCGATTGTCCATTGGAGTATCGTCTTAAGAGTTTTATTGACCACCTCAACCTGTCCATTGGCCTGAGGATAGTAAGGGGACGAATGCTCCTGACGGAAACCTAATTTAAAAGCCAATTTGGACATTAGCTGATTTTGGAAATGACTACCATGGTCAGTGACAATCTCTCTTGGGATACCGAATCTTTAGATAACTTGATTGAAAAGAAACAAAGCTGACGTGTCACTGTCGTTCTTATAAGTAGGCATGGCCTCCGCCCACTTCGTGAAGTAGTCTACGGCCATGATAATGTACTTGTGATTCGCCGTTGAAGGCGGATTACAAGTCGTAAAATCAATACCCCACTTAGTGAAGGGACCGACGGTGACAACGGGAAAAAGGGGAGCTGGATGCGCGCGCATCTTGCGAGTAAAAATTTCACACGGGTGACAGCGTTTGACCGCTTCCACACAGTCCTTAAAGAGTGAAGGCCAAAAGTAGCCGGCACGTAAGATGCGCTGGGCTGTAGCAAGCCCGGATAGATGACCACCACAAGCTCCACTGTGGCAATCATTAAGAGTAGACTCCGCTTCCTCTAAGGTTAAACAACGTCGAAGAATTGAATCAACCCCTCGACGGTATAATGTGTCACCAATGATAACATAGTTTTTAGCCAGGTGACGTAACTTACGACGTTCATCCTTGGAGAAAGTAGAGGGAAACTTCGAAGTCTGGAGATAAACAATGATATCTCCATACCAAGGGTCTTGTGAAGAGATGAGGAATATATGCTCGTCGGGTAAATTTTCCTCATAAACAATATCCTCTCCACAAGGAAGCTCAGAAATTAGCTCCGCAAAAACCATAGATTTCTTAGACTTGGTGGACAAGAACTCGAGGTCGAATTCTTGTAAAATAACTATCCATCTATTATATTTGCCCCCAATCACTCGCCTACTGAGGACAAATTGGAATGGATTGACCGCCGCTAGGACAAAAGTTTTGCGTAGCAAAATATAATGACGGAGCCTCTGGACAGCATGGACAGCGGCCAAGGCCAACTTCTCAACCGGAGAATAGCGAAGTTCAGGGCCTATTGAGCCTCGGCTCAAATAATAAATCACGTGCTCGACAAGAGCATCGTCTTCCTGAACTAGAACCATACCAATGGTAGATTCTGCTGCAGCGAGATATAAAAGGAAGTCTCTACCATAATCCGGTGGACTCAAAAGCGGGGCAGAGACTAATGCCTTTTTCAAAGCATCAAACGACCGCTGCGCAAAGTCGTCCCATACAAATGGAACTCCTTTCCGTAGCAAACGCATGAACCCTTTAGTGATCTCGGCGTAGTTTGCTATAAACCGTCTCAAGAAATTGGCCTTCCCTTGAAGACTTTGAAGTTGACGGATTGAGGACGGGGGAGGCAACTGAACTATTGCCTCAACCTTGAAGGGATCAACCCGAATCCCTTCATTGGACACTATAAACCCTAACAACCGACCGGATGTAACCGCGAAAACGCACTTATTGGGATTCAACCGGATTTTATAGAAACGACATCGCTCAAAGACCAATCGAAGATGACTAGGGTGATCTGTTCTCTTTTGAGAACGAGCAGCAAGATCATCTAAGTATGCTTCGATGACATGTTTGATGTCGTGGAAAGCGTAGGACATGGCCCGCTGAAACGTGGCTCCAGCGTTTTTAAGACCAAAGGGCATCTTTCTATATGCAAAGGTACCCCAGGGACATATGAAGGCGGTTTTATGCTGATCCTCAGGACGAATAGAGATTTGATTATAACCTGAGAAACCATCCATAAAGGAGAAAATCTCATTACCCGCACACTCGTCGATAATCTGATCAATGAATGGTGTGGGGTAATTGTCTTTTGGACAAGCCTTGTTTAAGTCCCTAAAATCGATGCATACGCGGATTGTTCCTTGCTTTTTGTCCACAGGGACTGGATTTGAAACCCAATCCGTAAGAGGAACAGGGTATATAAAACCCGCCCTTAGCAGCTTCTCAACCTCAGCTTTGATAGCCGCTGCTTTCCTAGGGTTAACCGGCCGAAGCCTTTGACGAATCGGTTTTGCGTTTTCGTACGTCTTGATCTCATGTTGGACGATAGAAGGATCAATGCTGGGCATTTCCTCATAAGACCAAGCAAATACATCCCGATATTCCTTGAATAGGTCGGTATAAATTTGAATTTCTTCAGGGGAACACTCAATTCCGATGAAGATATTCTCGACGATGTTAGGATTCTTAGAGATATTTATAGGTATCGTTTTTGAGATTACCGACATATTACCTTCGGCACGTACATGTGTTGGAGCCAAAGGGTTCGACACCATACAAACATCACTATCAACGAGCTCGGAGAATTTAGATTCCACTTCCTGCAATGGAGGAAGAAAATATGAACGATGGTGTAAGTATTCCCAAGGTCGATCTATACCCATCATTACTTCGAGGATTGCTTCTTCAGAAGGTAGAACCGAATCTAAGCAGTCCAAGGCAGAGTTAGAATCAAAGCTCCAAGCGGGGGCCACATGACCATCTAATTCCTCTTCGGAAAAAAGAGTAGAATGGTTATCTGCAGAGTCTACGATAGACTGATATCTAAGCTCGGCTGCAGATATAGGAAATGCCATTCCATTCACTTGTCCTTCAACTAATGTGGTGGTAGGTGAAGGCAAGGTCCAAGGGTCAGAAAAATAATGAGTTCGGAAGAACTCTTCTCGAGAATACTCCTTGGATGATGAAATAGCATTGATTCTTGCAAAAGGAGAGGGAAGATCAAACGTACCCATCAATGAGGAATACATCCCTACTCCTAAATTCTCAGTCGGCGGGCGAGGGTTATCCACCAAAGGAACAGTAGAGTCGGAGGTTGCTTGAGGATCGATTGGAGAATAGTCCAATTGATCAACCTTAACGATTTTCCCCTCATGAGGAAAGCAAATGACACGAAACAGAGTCGATACAATGGCTTCCATCTCGTACACCCAGTTCCTTCCTAATAGGAGATTATAATCTAGGTTAGCATCTACGACTTCCACTTCGATATTAACGACCTTCCCTCCAACACATATAGGAAAGGTCGGGATAATCCCATGCGGCTTGTGAGAATGGCCATCAAATGCAGTTAAGACGGTTGGTGAAGGAACGGCCGAAGGTGAACCAATAGCCTTCCAACATGACATGGACATGACACATGTGGAAGCTCCTTCATCTATAACGGTGCGAAAAATATTGATTTTCCGGTATGTTGACTTTACCTGAAAAGCCATATGATGAGGGAGTCTCTTTTTTACATTTGACATGTCAAAAGAGAGCACTAACGAGTTAGCTGGATCGACTGCTCCAATGGCGGAGAGTAAAGCACTTCTCTGAGACGGACACGATTGGAGAACTTCCAAAGCGGACATAGCACACGGGCTTTGAGCCAAATCCTCCACAATGGAGTAATTTTGGGTGGCCCTAGCATTAGGGTTAATCGTCGCGCGTTTGGCGGAACCTTTCGGTATCCTAGGCATAGTCTCAACAAGAGGTCGCTCAATATGAAGGTCATTACTTCCGGGAACCATTTTATCCTTAGATGTTTCAGCTTCACCATAATCACGTGACCGAGTAGTCACGTTAACGTTTGAACCCATCATAAAAACATTTGATGCTTTTTCCCCTTCCTGGTTGCCCCCTGAGGAGGTCCCAGGATTCGAATTCGCGCCAGCAAGAAGTTGCTGCCCTTGGGGAAACGGGTTAGTTAACACAGCTTGCGAACTAGAAGTCCCTTGCTGTCCTAACAAGCGCTGAGCGTCTTCAATTCTAGGGCAAAGATGAGTTAGATGGTCCCCACTGCATAACTTGCAAGGGAACTTAACTTTCTTTCTCGACTCACCTTTACCACCACCAGCGTTGTTGCCGGATTTATTTGCATCGGGCTTCCCCTCCGAATTCTTCTTCTTACCACGTCCTTTCTTTTTCCCATTGGAATTTTGATTTCCTTTGGGGTTATCGGATTGGACGGCGTTAATGGAAGAATTTTGGGAAGCTTGAGGATTAGACATTGTGACTTGGTTGTTAGGAGCAGTTTGTAATGACAACTGCTGCAATTGATTCAACAAGTTTACTGTAGTCGAGTCTACTGTCCCCACAATACCATCCGTGTGCGGACCTGGCTTCGGCTTAGCTAAATCCACCTTAGATCCAGGAGCATCTGGCAAGTACTTTTGGAGGATCCCAGACTGAGAGTAAATCAGTTCTAACTGCTGGGCCCTGAAAATGGCTTGCTCCTCAGAATAGACCCCAGACATGGAGACATCCTTGGAGATCTCGGGTTGCAAAGACTTCAAAAACCACTCTAGACGGTACTCCGGAGGGATTTCGGCTTTGATGAGCCTCTTTCTCCTTCTCCATTCCTGAATGTGATCAGAAATGTGGGTTGCCTTATCTTGACGAAAGGTAGCCAGAAGTTCAGTTCCGGCATCATAGCGGACAGGCAACTGGAAGTGATTCAAGAAGATATTAGCTAAGTCTGCGAACAATGTAAAGCTGCCCCCTGGCAACTCTATATACCATTTAGCCGCATTACCAGTCAAGGTGCGCTGAAAGAGTCTCAACCTAATCGAATCTTTGATGAGGGAGTTGGATGAGCACCACAAATGGAATGTGGTTAAATGATCGCCCGGATCTTCACCACTCTTCCCTTCGAATTTTGGAATGTCCGAAGGGAGTTTGGTTGGGACCGGAGGCCAGGCCGGATTGTATCTGATAGGGTCGTTTGTTAGCTTAGTGAGATCTGGCAAGTTTAACGTTGCCAGAAACGGAAGCCTAGGAGGACCTAGGGGATTCCACCCAGACTGGGCAGAACTCCCAAAGTTCTGAAAAGATTGTCCTGGGATTTGGGAGGCACCAAGCTGCCCGAAGTGACCATTAGAACCGGCTGAACCAAAAGGCAAACCTTGTGGTCCAGCAAAATTCGGAGTTTGACCAACTCTTGCCATATAACCTCCATAGCCTGCAAAGTTCCCTCCTAAAGAATGGTAAGGAGTTGATAACCCCTGATATGGGTTCCAAGCCGAAGCAAGGGGAGGAATACTTTGAAACATGCTAACCGTGGAATACGGCCTACTTCCTTGTTGGCCGATAAATGGATTCGCAGTTCCTGCGTTGTTAACCCCAGGGTTATTCCAACCTTGGAAAGGATTGCTGCTTTGTCCTATTGAAGAAAAAGGCATGGATCCTACCGTTGGGTTGGAATGTGGGATATGACCACTTCCGAAAGGAAAACCCTGGAATGAAGCCGATCCGCCCATCATGGACGTAGCGGCACTGAACGGAACTGATGGAATACCCTGTGATTGGGTGCCAAAAAGGAAGGAACCAGTACTAAAAGCATTGGTTTGGGCATTTCCACTCGTGGACGGAATGGAGGTAGACCCTACCAAAGATGTGCTAGCAAACGATCCGAACAAGGAAGCGGAGGGGATGGAAATGGTTCCTCCCCCTTGCACCGATGTTGGGGTTTGCATAGTCGCAGCACTCGTAGAAGCCATGCTTCTAGTAGTGATCATAAATGGTAAGCACGTCGCATAACCTGGACTCGCTGGTCTATGCGACGGAGTCCCAACGTATTGCAATACGTCTGGATAACTAGATGGTAGTGGAGAATTTGGAATCACTAATGATTCTGAAAGTTCTTCTACCTCTACGTTATTCTCCGCTTGAAAGCGAACTCGAGAAGGGACTGGAGTGTCCCTCTCTTGCTCAGAAGTACCAGGTCTTGCTTGGCCGCTAATATCCCCGAGAGGAGGATCAATCCCCGATGCATCAACCGGCGTGGGACGGGCCCTACCGGTAGTATCCCCTCTGCGCTCTAAACTAGGTGGCGAGAGACCACGAAGTCTTCGAGACCATCTTGGAGACCAGTCAGCCACTTTGAATTTTTTGTTATGATCTAACTAAAGACTCAAAAAATTAAAAGCTAAGCCGACTAGGAGCACAGAGCACACACTATAAAGTTCCTAAAGAAACAACCAGTCAAACAACTTTCAAGTATTTCCGCTCCGGGTGATTAGGACCGGACACCAAAATACGAGAAAGTGAATCAAAGGGCCTTCCGAAGATAGTCTGGGATGATGAGGGCCCAGTCCTATCAGCGAAGGTATCAGAGGAAGTTACGCTGACCTCCTAACAACAGCCTGCGCCGGTGCAAGCCCCCAAGCTTCGCAAGGGTGCCCTCCAGTAGTACTGTCGAGAGTGATACAACGTCGACCTCAGGTGCCACGGGATTCCCCTCCGCAGCCACCTATGCAGATCCCTAGGAGAGGCAACTATGGGTACCAACTCGTCGCAGAAGCCAGGCGGAACAGTCGTGAGGTAAGTTCGGACAAGTAGGAGAGGGGGTATCTCTCTTCCCTGTCTTCACAGACCCTCGTGCTTAACTCCCAAATCCGGAGCTTTCCTGGTCTTCCTAACGCTATTGGATTTACTCTCGTTAATCAGACTCTTATGTTTGACGTTTTATGTGGCCTTGGAGAGTTAACTCTCCACTCGCCTATTCCAAGGCCCTAAAATCCTAAACTTGTTGGTGTAATAACTAAAACAAAAAGTTCTAGTGGATTTTAATTAAGCGCTTGATTTTATTAGGCTGTTCTTTAAGTCACATGGTTATGGAGATGAAACTTGTGGTGTTTTTATGGACGCAAAAGAAATTAATAAAACTTAGCTACATGCACATGCACTTTTGTTTTCGATGAAGAGCAATTTCTATGAGGTTCAGAGGTACTTGTAATATAAACAAAATTTTTTCTTTTTCTTTTCAGACTCCACACTCACAAAAACTAACAAAACTAAATATGCCTAAAAAGAGATGCAAATCTTACCCTAATGCAAGAACTATATGTGGATGCAAGATTCAAAGACTACTCTAAAAACAAAGAAGGAAAGTTGCTGCTTTACCAAATTTTGTCTTGCCACTAAAATGCTTAGATAGAAGATGATGTGTTACCAATCATTTCGTCCAAACAATAAAAACAAGTTCTAAGATAAAAAACAAAGCACTTTCACTTCGCAAAAAAGGAAATCAAATGAGGAGCAAGTTTAAGAAAGCGAAACTCAAAAACTTTCAAAAGATTTTCTTTCAATCAAACCAAAAAGTCTTTTTCAAAGGAAAGCTCTCAAAAACTGACACCAATGATTGATAAACAAGCAACCAAACACTTTTGTGAATTGACACCTTTCAAATGATGAAAACTCAACAAAAATAAAATGTGTTCGAAATCGCTTTTGACAATCAAAAGCAGCAATGAAAGTCCTAAATATCAAAAGACAAGTTTCAAGAAAATGGTAACAAACAAACTTCCCGAAACGAAGGAGCAAATGGTCATAAAAATGATTTCGTTAAGCAAACAAAAAGTGTCATGAAAGAAAAAATGGACACAAAGATTGAACCCAATCTTCCCACTCTGCCGAAACAGAGCAATCAAGATTCTTAAACAGAAATCTTGTGTGTCAAAAATCAATGACGCTTGCAATCAATGAAACCAAGACTAATACTCCTTATGACTAGAGAGAGTTCAGAACAAGATGCCCCCCGTCAAACAGAGAACTGTTACTGGAGAAATAACTGCTTGACACTGACCCAAACCACCAGACAAACATTCAGCAAAAAGAAAATTTATAAATCTTGAAATTTATGTAATATACGCGCCTGCAATTAAGTGCAGAATGCGTGTATACGCGACTGAAACTAAGGAAACCTGCGTATACGCGGGTTCACTTAGTGCAACTTGCGTATATACGCCTCTGTAATCCAGGAAAAGAGCGTATCTGAAGTCTTTCAAGAAAAATAAAAAAAAACACAGACTGAAACTGGAAAAGCTTGGAGTTCAAGAAAAGATCAGACAGTCAGAGCCAACAAACAGAGGGGCTGAGCCTTGATTGGCTTGAAGACTACCCAAACTAGGAACAACAAGAGTGTTGTCCCCGGTGGAGTCGCCAATTCTGGTTGAAGGGAAAGTACCCCTAGGGTCCTTTGGGCTAAGACTCTACCAGACTGAAAATTGCTTATTCAAAGAAACACACACACAGCCATCATTTTTACTTTTAAGAAAATTCTAATGTTTAGGGTACGTACCTAAGGTCCTACGTTCGAGAAGGCCTTTAGGGTCCAAACCCTTCTTGGAGTTCCCTTCTTCTTCCTTCGATCTGCAAGACAAACAAATCAAAGAACACAACAATACATGTACAGATATTTATGTATAAACCATCTTTATGCTATAAAGTTAGTTATAAAAATCTTTAAGTAACCACTTGCATAAGAATTCAAGACAAGAATCTCATAAGCATAAAGAAAGATTGTTTCGGGAACAAAGACGTGTTTCTTTATATATAAAGGCAAATAAAGTACATATATCGGAAAGATATCACCTGAACACCTTCAGCAGGCTCCAAGCAAAGCTTCCTCCCGGATTCGTTCCAGCCTCAAGCCTCCAACAAGAGCTCCTTCCAAGTCCTACTCAATGATGATATCAAGGATGAATGATCACCAAGACACATGGAAACAAGGGTTTCCTATGCAAAATGGGGGAAGTGCAGAAAGCACCAAGGACTTCAGACCTGGTCTAAGGGAAAAATCTCAGCATAATAATCTTGCTCTCTTTTCTCTCTCCCCTTGGCCTTCCCTTTGATGTCTTTTTATACCCTCTCCAAAGTAGTTTTTTAGTTAGGAGTTGGTTGGGAACAGTTGGGCCACGGGAAATAACAGGTGATCCAGCAGGTAAAACCCGCGATCTCCGCCCGAAAAAGAGGAATTTATTATTTTTTAAGTGTTTTAATAGATACACGCGGGTTGGGTATAACAGACTCGCGTGTACACGCGTTTAACTCAGGGAAATGTCACGTATAGGGAATAAAACACTGTTTTTTAAATTTTTGGACCAGGTCTGGAAGGAGGGGTTGCCCTAGGCCATGAGTGCAGCATCACAAACCATAAGAGTGAGATTTGGAGCTATAACAATACGAGAAATACTTTGTTCTCATGAATTTTAGATCAAAAGCAGTTGAGTTTTGAGCTGGTGGAATTCAAATTTGCAGCAGTGTTTTCTTGGTGCCAAAGTTGAAATGTCTTTCAATAGATTGCGACTGGAGTATGCTCTTGAAGGCAGCTCAAAGTATATTGCATGGAAAGACAGGATGGAGGTGGTGTTAGATGACAATGAGTTGAAGGAGTTCATAGAGGCTGAGGTCTCAAAGCCTACTGATACTGCTCAAGTTAAGGCTTGGCAAAAGAAGACAACAAAGTGTCGAAGGATTCTGTTGGAGGGCGTAAAAGATCACATTGTGTCCAGCTTGCATGGAAAGGCTTTTCTATACTTGATGTGGAAAGCATTGACAGATCTATCCCAAACCAAGAGCGACTAGAGGAAGTTGGCACTCAAGGATAAACTCAGAAACATTAAGTGTGAGAAGGGAGACAGTATGCCCAAGTATCTCACGAAGTTCACTCAATGTCGGGATGAGCTGGGAAGTGTGGGGGTGACTGTCGATGATGACGACTTGGTGAGCTTGGCTCTCCTTGGTCTTCCAAAGAGTTGGAATTCCTATCAAGACTCTGTCAATGGTCGGGAGAAATTTCCAGGATGGGAGAGACTTTGGTTAGATCTTGTGCAAGAGGAGATCAGGCAGAATACCAGGGACGGATCTTCATCAAAGGTAACTGATGAAGAAAATTGCGCTTTGGCTGCCAAAGCAAATAAGGGGAAGAACAAGAAATCTTCTCATTCTGGTGTGAAAGGCAAGAAGCAGGACATTTCCAAGGTGAAGTGCTTTCATTGTCACCAACACAGACATTATGCCACAAATTGTCCGCAAAAGAAGAAAAATAAGCAAGTTGCTGGATCTGCAGCGGGAGAGGCCTTAGCCTCGTAGTTTGAGCTTGATTTTTCATTGATCACATGCTTGGTATCAAGTGTGATGGGATCGGTATGGTTCTTGGACAGTGGTGCGTCTTTTCACATGACAAGAGATCGAGATTTGCTTTCTGATCTAGAGGAGAAAGATCTTGGAGTGCACATCGAGATGGGTGATGATGGTAGATACAGTGCGACCGGTATCGATACCATTTCCTTTGAGAGGGAGTCTGGTAAACCATTCATATTGAAGGAAGTGATGCATGTTCCAATATTAAAGAAGTATCTTATCTCTGTGGCGATGTTAGAAGAGAAGGGATATGATGTTGTTTTCAGCGAGGGAAAGGATTTCCTGCGTAGTAAGACAACTGGAGAAACCCAGAAGATAGGGATTCGAGTCAGGAACCTTTATCAGTTGCATGTAGATGGCTGTGCAGCAATGGAATGCAAGGTAGAAGGATTGGTGAGCTGGGATGATGGCAAGTTGTGGCACAGGAGATTGGGCCACCTTCACCATGGAGCCTTGAAGATACTGTAGCAGATTACTACTAGGCTTCCTAAAGGCACTCTTGCGTAGTCAGATTAGTGCAAGGGGTGTACTTTGGGAAAATTTGTGAAAGCCACCTTTCATGAGAAGGATAGTCGTGCCACGATGATCCTTGAGAGAATTCACATAGACGTGTGTGGACCTTTCTCAGTAGCTTCGCCAGCAAAGCACAAGTACTATGTGATCTTTGTTGATGATTTCTCTCGGAAGTGTTGGATCTTCTTCATGCAAAAGAAGAGCGAGACATACTCAAAGTTTTGTGAGTTCAAAGCACTGGTCGAGAAGGAATCAGGGAAGAAGGTGAAGGCTTTTAGGAGCGACAATGGTGGTGAATTCATCTCTGGCGAGTTCAAGGACTTTTGCAACACAGAAGGGATTCAAAGAGAGTTCATAGCTCCCCATAACCCACAGCAGAACGAGGTTGCTGAGCGGAAGAACAAAACAATTGTGCGTGCTGCACGGGGAATGTTGCATGATCAGGGCCTACCCCTTCACTTGTGGGCAGAAGCATGCAATACTGCAGTATATGTGTAGAACCGTTGTCCTCACATGATACTTGGCATGAGTACACCCGAGGAGGCTTATTCTGGTAAGAGGCCTGATATTTCTCATTTGAGGATTTTTGGTTCTAACGTTTACATGCATGTGACGAAGGATGCCAGGAAGAAGTTGGAGCCGACAACAGAGGTTGGGATATTTTTGGGGTACACTGATACACCCCATAACTATCGTGTGTGTTTTCCTGACAGTCGCAAGACTATTGTGCGACAGGATATAAAATTTCAGGGGGAGAAAGCCATGAAGTGTTCGCTTGAGAGGGAGCCACACTTGCATGCAGATGAGGATCTATTAGTTCCTAAGGATGAGCTTCAGGACATGGATCAGCCACAGGACAAAGTTCATGGAGTGGAAGAGACCACTCATGCAGCGCCAACCATCAAAGGGCGAAAGCACATTACAGAAGCTGAGTGACTGGCTCAAGATGCAGAGAAGGTTGTAGGACCACCTACAGCTCAACGTAGACAGAGACAGTCACCTGATCGGTGCACTGGATACATGGCTCTTGTGAGCAAATGTGTTGTGACTGAGCCATACTATTTTGTGGAAGCTGTGGAGGATCTCGCATGGGTAGATGCCATGGTGGAAGAGTATGATTCGATTGTCAGAAACAGTGCATGGGAGATTGTCCCAAGACCAGAAGGGAAATCAATGATGGGTTTGAGATGGATCTACAAAGTGAAGCAGGCAGCTGACGGGAGTGTGGAGAACTAAAAGGGAAGATTTGTTGCCCGAGGCTTCTCACAGATAGAGGGGATCATTTATGAGGAGACCTTTGCACCTGTCGCAAGGTATTCTTCCATACGGATGATTCTTTCTCTCTCAATGTAGATGGGGTGGCACATGCATCAGATGGATGTGAAGACTGCGTTCCTCAACCGAGTCATTAAGGAGGAGGTGTACATAGAGCAGCCTGAAGGTTTCAAGATCTTTAGCAGCGAGTCGCATGTGTGCAGGCTCAAGAGAGCACTGTATGGGTTGAAACAAGCACCACGTGCTTGGTACACACAGATAGACAATTATTTCACCGGACTTAGATTCTCCAAGAGTGAGGCGGATCTTAACCTATACAAGATTGTGGTGGAGGGTAAGTTGCTTATCATTGTACTTTATGTAGATGATCTGATTTTGACAGGTGATGAGCTATTGATACTTTCATGCAAGGATGATCTTGCTAGGGATTTTGAGATGAAGGACTTGGGCCTCCTTCATTATTTCCTGGGATTGGAAATTTGGCAGCGTAGTGATGGACTATTTTTTTCTCAGGGTAAGTATGCTTGGGAGATACTGGAGAAGTTCAACATGCATGGCTACAAGCCTGTTGATACTCCTCTTCCTGGAGGTTGGAGGAATGAGGATGCTACTTCAGCAGAAGTAGTGGATGCCACTTTTTATCGACATTTGGTGAGGTCGCTTATGTATCTGGTCAATACATGACCCGATATATGCTACGCTGTTAACCAGCTTTCACAAGCTATGGTTAAGCCAACCAAGCTCTTCTGGAAGGCAAGAAAGCATGTATTGTGTTATCTCAGAGGCACATCAGGATATGGATTGTGGTATAGACAGGAGGATGAGGTGAAGCTATGTGGCTTCACGGATGCAGATTGGGCAGGGAGCCCAACAGACAGAAAGAGCACATCTGCAGGGATTTTTAGTATTAGGTCGATAGCAGTTTCTTGGTACAGCAGGAAGCAGATATCCGTGGCACTCAGTTCAGCAGAGGCTGAGTATATGGTAGCAAGTTTAGCTGCATGTGAGGCTATATGGATGAGGAAGATCCTGGTCGAGTTGTTCGGTTCATACTTGGAGCCTACTGTGATTTATTGTGATAACTAGAGTTGCATTAAACTCTCGGCTAATCCAGTATTTCATGATAGATCTAAGCATATTGACATCAGGTACCATCATATCAGAGATTGTGTGCAGCGGAGAATCATGTTACTTTCATACATTCCAACGGAGGATCAGGATGCTGATATCTTGACGAAGGTGCTCATAAGGAGAAAATTCGAATACCACCAAGGCAGGATAGGGGTTGCTGATAATTCATATCTTGTTGAGAGGGAGTGTTGAAAATGCAACAAGATGATGGAACTTAGTGGAAAGGAGTCTACTTCACTAAGTGGGCCCGCAGGCTATTTTTGGCGCAAAGTATATTTTTAGACATATGGATCATGGTCTATGAGTTGTAGGATGCTATTTGTGGATGATTGGTCATGTTGGTAAAAATATATGGACTTCTATTTTTATACATATGGGCGGAGTCTATTTTTAGACTGCTAGGCTAAACATAGAATAGTCGAATATTATTAGCTCTTAATAATATTTGGACTATAAACATTATCTTATCCTCTTGGAGCACTTTAGTTTGAGCTACAGATGTGGCACATGCACCTGTTAGAAGGAAATACACTTTTCTTATGAGTCAGTTGAGCTATTGCATGGTGGACTTCAATTAGAACTCAAGTGATTGAGTTTGGTGGAGTTGATTGAGGAGTTGATGGAGTTGTGTTCAGTTTGACTTGATTGAACTAGTTGTATTTAGTCTAATTGCAGAATAAACTAGTGATGAGTGATGTGAATTAATTATTAATTAATTCACTAATTATTAACTCATAAATCAACTAAAGAATACATTAGTTAACTCAGTGCATGGACAGTTCAGTGGAGACAAGTGTTAGAGGTGAGTGAAAGGGAAAGACAGCTGCTTGTTGTGACTATAGTTGTGCATGAGATTTGCACAATCAATGGATTGAGTATTGCCAATGAGGATTGCGTGGTTCAGCCAAGGAAAATACGAGTTTGGATTAGCCATACTCATCTATTCTCATGCAGGATTGTGCAATGGAGGCAGGCAAGCAGCAGAGGAGATTTGAACCTGTGATTGATTCAGATCTTAGCTAGTTTGTGTGTAGCAGGTGGAGATAGTACTAAGTACTTGTGAGGAGTATTGTACTATGTATTGTTACATGTTCTCAATCAATATAATATACAGATAGTTGGGGGTTTTCAGCTGTATGATTTCCCCAGGTTACATACTGTGTTAATGTGCGCATGCGATTGATGTTTCATTGTTTTTAATTCCGCAAAATTGATGATCAATGTAGAGGAGGTTATGTATTATGCATGCATTCCGCAATAGTGTGTAATCAGGATAATCTCTATGAATAAGTGTCATATTATTCAAAATTTCTAAAAATTTGACCACATTATAGAATATTCTCTTGTGCTCATTGCAAATATGCAAGAGAAGAAGAACCAACAGCCCACCCAGAACATCCATATGATGAGATTAGAACCACGCGAATATGGGCCCAACATTAACATAGTTACGCAAAGTAGTATGGCTATTGGGGAAGTTAAAGATGTAGGAAAACAACCAGAAGACAATATATGGGCATGCAAGGCTGCTGACAAATATGCTAGATTTGATTTGCATAAGGCAAAGGAAACTTTTATGGAGGAAGAAAAGAGCTTTGTGAATTCGGGAGATTCCACATCAAAAGCTCAGGGTGCACGAACGGAGATGCCTGAAAAAGTCATTGCTACATAGGAAACATATTCTTTAGTGTTAATATCCTTCTTACGGACTTGCATGAAGCTCCTAAAGGACCAAAATCAGTAGAGGGACTGCAAGAGTTGATAGACAACTGCACTGGGAAGGGTAAACCACTGCTTGAACAATGTGCAATGCATAAAGTAGACAAAGGTAAGAAAAGGACTGGTCGAGAGATGAGTTTGACTGCAAAAATCATAGAATTTGAAATGGACTAGATAATCCTCGATCTTGGATTTAATGTGAATGTTTTTCCTAAACAAACCTAGGAAAGAATGGGAAAGTCGGCACTACAATGGTCCCTAATTCAACTACAAATGGTGAACCAATAGAAGTTTATTCCTATGGGCCACTTACATGGAGTAATTGTAGACATTCAAGGGACATGCGCTATAGTTGATTTTTAAGTAATTGAAATAGTGGATGACAGTAATCCCTACCTGGCGCTGCTTGGAATTGATTGGGCATTTGATATGAATGTGGTCATCATCCTAACGAAGCACGACATGATGTTTGAGAAGAAGGAACTGAGGGTTATTGTTCCATTAGATCCAATTGAGGGTGTGCAATATACTTAAAG
Source organism: Pinus tabuliformis (assembly GCA_031772625.1). Classification (NCBI taxonomy): domain Eukaryota; kingdom Viridiplantae; phylum Streptophyta; class Pinopsida; order Pinales; family Pinaceae; genus Pinus; species Pinus tabuliformis. The sequence continues at coordinate 878,416,544 of CM062813.1, forward strand.
AGTTTGTGTTTGCTCATAGGAATAGTTTAGGGAAATTGCATTAGATGTGTTCTTTGTTCTTTAATTACAAGAATCTGATTGCTCTATCCCTACTAGCTAAGGTTTTCATTGTTCAAATTAAATGAAAAGGATGCTTATCATATTAGTTGCATTCTAGGAATTGAAAAATAAATCATGTGGTGATCCTTGAAAGGCAAATTCTTAATCAAGATCAACTTAAAATTAACATCAATTAACCTAATGTAGCATTGTCACCTAATGTAGCATTGTCACCTAATGCAAAACATTTAGGGAGTCTAGGCTAGAGATGTGTTCCGACGTCGTAGAACATAGCAGTTGTCACTAACTTGTCCACAATACATTTCGAGTGTGATACCTCATTCCATGTACGTGAGTATATCGTATCTCATTCACGTACCTTTGTGTATATAGGGCGGTGTTATAGTACATAAAGTATATGGGAATGCTCTCATTGTGTGGTTTCGCATTAGACAATGCTAATACGGATTGGGCCTCCACGTACTTTCAAGTATATATGGGAGGACAACACTAGCTTGCTATCCATCCTTAGGTAACTGATGAGCCCCATAAATGGGTAATTATATGGGCTCATTTTGCCTCCTAACATAGTTAAATCAACCATTCTCTCAACGTATTGCATGCTCTTTTATTATATTTATGCTTATGGAGTGAGTGGGTTAGTTACGATGCCATGAGGTCTAATATGTTTTTAATGTAGATTTTTGTTGAATTTGGAAGACAGTCAAAGATTCAATGGACAATTGGCAGCAATAATTTGAAGTGTACAAATGAGAGGATTTATAGGAGGGAACCCCCCTTGTTTATTACTCCCCACTTTGAATTCTCCTTCATGTAGCTCGAAGCACAAACAACCAAATCAATGCACTAGGAAGCAGCTGAGCAAGTGGAGGATAACTTATGTTTATCTCGAGTTTTGGGAGCCAAGCCTCCCTAATTTTAAGGAAGTTGTTGGGAGCTTCAGTTGTATAAGTAGAGAGTTATAGGGCCTCACTAGGGTTGAACTTTTGTTGAATTTTTATTGTAGTTTTGCTCTCCTCAACTTCGAGCCTACTTTTGGCGACAGTTTCATGTAATCCTATTACTATTTTGATAATAAAGATGAGATTATTCTTGAGCTAGCACTGAGTTACCTCAGAGGGCTGAAGGTCTTGGGTTAGGGCCCAATCCAAGTAGCCAAGCTCCTCTTGTTTGTATTTATATGCTTTGTTTCAGTTTATGGATTAGTTGATGTTAGATGAATTTCTTTCTTGGTTAAGAATAGGTTACTTTTGGTGATTTAGTTGGTTGTTTTAGTGATAGAAAGAAGATATAAAAGACCAGCAATAGTGCCTTGGCCTCCTTTCCTCCCTTTAGGACCATGAACTGAGGCCAAGACCCTCTTGCTGCCACAAAAACACAGATTTTCCTTCTCCATGGGATTTCTAGTCTTGTAGTTTATTAGAAGGTTAATGCTTTGCTTTAGATATCTTTTGCCAAGATAATTTTTGTCTTACAATAAGTCTTCTTCCATTCTTTCTATCATTATAGCATTTTTCAGCATTTCTTTCCATAGCTCATAATGTAGATTAGCTTGATGCAAAATTCTGTTTTTTGATGTACTTAATTTCCTTGCTTGCTTGATTTCATTGTTTGACTATCAGTTCTTTTGTAGCAGATTTCTTCTCACAACAGGTCAGGCTATCAGCCATCACATTCTCTCCCTGATCTCTACCCTACAGGTCACCCAAAGTTCACCTCAAATTTACCTTAGTTTTTTGTTTTTTTCCATAGGATTTCTTCCTCTCTCCCAACCATATTTCCCTCTCCTAGTGATCCTTGGTGAACCCTAGGCACCCTGACACATCATCCCAGCCTTCATCTACCCTTTCCACCCACTCTCAAACCTTCAAAACCTTCAAAACTACTCTTGGCATCCTCCTGTAGACCTCCTATAGACCTCCTGTAGACCTCCTGTAAATCCCCTGTGTCCTCCTATAGATTTTCCTGTAGGCTTTCATTTGAAGGCCGAGTGTGGGAAAAGCCTCCAGTAGGCCACCCAAGACCTCCTAGGACCCATCTACACCATCTTACATCTCGTCAAACCCCAAAGTCGCCCTTCAACACCACCTATTCGCTTCCACCTTCACACACAATAAAATGCATGCCTGTTAATTTCACATAAAAATACATAAAAATCCAAAAAGATGTTTTTTGCTCATTTACTTCTAGAAATAGCTTGAGTAGATGTTGTTTACTTCCTTGAGTAGGTAATGGCATTCATTTCATGGTTTTGATAGTGCTCTCTGCAAAAGTAGGATTAATTGGTTAAGTAGGGTTTGCTAGGTTTACTTTACATTTCAGTCTTTTTCCCTTCTGCAACTAGAGTAGCCTCTGTAGAGTAAGCTTTCCTTTCTTTCATCACATATAAAGCTTCTTCTAGAATCCATATAAGTTGGCTTGAGCTCCTAGTGATCTTCCGCCAACTGACCAAGTGACAGCCTGCAGTAAGAACTAGTACTTGTGCATACAGCACTGTCACTTCCAAGTTTGTTACGAACTACCGGGTTGATAAGAGCAAAGTAGGCAACCCAGGAGTTGGAGCATTATTGCTCCAATACTAGTGCTCACCACTTTTTTGGCGTTGTTGCCAGGGAAGCGTCAGAGTATTTTGTGATTATTTCTTTCTTCTATTTTCTATCGCAACATTCTGCTAAGTAGTTTACTTCAGCAAAAGTAGAATAGTTGTTTCTTTCAATTTCTGCATTTCCTTGCTTTCCTTTTCAATCATGCAAATTTCATTTCAACAAAAGTAGAATAGTTGTTTCTTTTAGTTTCTACATTCCCTTACTTTCCTTTTCAATTCTACAAATTTCATTTCAGCAAAGTTCATTTCAGTTAGTTGCAATTTGTATTGTTCAATCCATTTCAGTTTTGCAGGTACAATCAATGAAAAAAACAAAAACCAACCAAAAATATTTTCTTTCATGCCTTGTAGGAATAGAGATAATTCAAGAAAATTCTTGCCCAACACCCCCACTACATCACACAGCCAACCTTCTCTCTTCTTCGATGGCAGTGATCAAGAAGAACCTTTAGGTGAACAACCAGAGATATTTGAAGAACCTATAGGGGAAGAAGAAGAAGAAAACATCCCTCCTGAGCCAATGGCTGAAAACATAAATGCTAGGGGAAATGGAGAAAGAATAGAGGGTACCTTTCCCATCTAGGAGACCAATGGGGACACCAAAATGAAGAATATAAGTCCTTCATCCCTACCTCACTTCCATGGTTTGACTACAAAAGATCCTGACACCTTCTTGTTTGAGTTTGTTGTCATCTTTCGAACCTATGACTATGTAGAAGATGAGAAAAAGTTGAAACTATTCCCTTCTACTCTCAAGGATGCAACATTGTATTGGTTTATGGGGTTACCTAGCAATAACATCACAACTTGGGCTCAGATGCATCAGGCCTTTAATAAAAAATATCGAGACTACTGTAGGTCAAAATATACCAAGGAAGAAATCTTCCGAATGACCATGGGAAGTGATGAATCCTTGGAAGATTATGAAGAAAGGTTCTAGCTTAGTTACAAAAAGGCCAGGTGCACACTTGACCCTGAATCTCTGAAGTTGGTTCTGCTCAGGGGAATCCTGGAAGACCTTCTAGACACCCTCCATCTACTAGCTAGGGTAGACATCTACCAACTACCTTATGACGACATAAAGATTGTCTTTAGAAACCATTCTAGAGCAGCCAAAAAGAGAGGTAGGAGGAGTCAACCCATAGCCAGTACCTCCTCTTCAATTCATCGATCAACGGTGAACTCGGAAACATGCTGGAAGACTTCAAAAGTGAGATGTTGTAGACTCTTGCCATGCAAATGGATACCTTGCATATCAAAAGGAAACAAGAGGAAGTAGAGAGGGATTTAGCCATATTTTGTCCTAGATGCACTAGAAGGCACCCTAGGAACGAATTTCCATTGAACTCTATAGAGATTTGTTCAGTCTGTGAAGAATATCATTCTACAGATAAGTGTCCTTCCTTTCTTGGACTTAAAGTTGTATACCAAGGGGCTGAATGAGCCACTGAACCACTCTATTTCATGAACCAAAGGAGGCCGCATGGACCTAGACCATTCCAGCAGGGGATGCAAGGGACATCTCAAGTATACTACAACCCTAGCCAAGTCACTTCCATACCTTCTTAGGGACCCCTTGCTCATCTTTCCTGGCCCATGCCTCCTCCTTGTTCCTTTCCATCTCAATATCATCCCCAACCAGCCGCTCATTCGTTTCAATCCTATGCTCAACTGCAACCTCAGTGGAATGCATCTCATTAGGGGTGGAGGCCCAAGTACAACTCTCCTCCCACTCTTTTGCCTCCACCACCTGCTCAACCACAACCATTGCCTCCTACTCCACCAAGGCAACCCCAAAAGCCTGCCCAGCCGAACCCAAACTCGAACAACAGACAAGCTCAACAAGTATATAGTGCGGAACCATCATGTCCAACGTATGATGTGGAGATTCAGGAGATTAACCTGCGATTTGGGAAGGTTCTCCCAGATAGCTAGCCTCTGCCTAGGGAGGTTGAGGAAGATAAAGAGGAAAATGAACCTAAAGCAATTCCACCCTTTCCTAAGAGACTATCTAGGACAACACAGCCTACCCCAAAAGAAACTGAACTTCTGGGAGAATTGAAACAATTATGTGTGAAGATACCACTTATATAAGCCATAAAAGATGTGCCTATATACTAAGGATGATCAAAGACAAGTGCTTTAGGCATCCAAGAAGGTGCAAGATAGATGCCCCAACCATCAATGTCATAGGACAACTATCCAACCTGATGTTGGGACATGTAATTTGTCTGAAATATCTGGACCCTGGAAGCCCAGTAGTTGATGTCCACATCAATGGCACCCTGATCCCACATACCTTGATTGATCTGGGAGCTACCATTAATGTGATGACAAAGGACACAATGCTCAAACTTAACCTCCAGGGCTCCTTGAGGAAGACCACGACAGTACTACAACTAGTAGACTGCTCCATCATGACCCCTGAAGGGATTGTGGAAAATGTGATGGTCTCCATTTATTCTTGGAAGTACCCTATTGATTTCTTAGTTCTCTAGCCAAAGGAAAAGCTCACTGGGTATCCTCTCATCCTGGGAAGACCCTGGTTGGCTACTACCGATGCCTACATCAGTTGTCGAGCTAGGAGCATGACTATCAAGAACGGGCATATGTTCAAACAGTTAATCCTACACCCTCCTGCCAAACCCTTGCTAGAACATGATCTACCTCTCTGGTTGGAGGAGGAGGAGGATGAATTCTATTCTGCACCACTTTATGCATTATAAATTGCCATGGGGGGGAACCGCAAGATGAGGATGATATCGTTGAAAATGTAATTTAGAATCCACCCCGTAGTATCTTACCATTAGAGGACATAGTGAAAGAAACTCAAGACAACCCCTTAATTGATATTTGTGTGGTCGACCTGACCTATCTTTGTGTTAATAATATAGAGTTCAGCCCAAGAAGAACCTTGAAAATCAATCCATCCCTATCCCCTCCCCAGGAGAAGGAGTTGTGCAGCTTATTGAGAAAACATTTAGATGCCTTCGCCTGGAGTTATAAAGAGATGAAGGGAGTGCACCCTTCAGTATGTACTCATCATATATACATTAAGGAAGATTTCAAACCAGTCAGGCAGCCTCAAAGGAGGATGAATCCAGCACTTAAAGACATTGTTAAAGAAGATTTGCAAAAGTTACTTGATGCAAGATTCATCTACCCCATCTCTGACAGTGAATGGGTCTCTCCTTTGGTGCTAGTGACAAAGAAAAATTGTAAGTGGAGAATTTGTGTCGACTATCAAGAATTGAACAAAGCCACTAAAAATAAACATTTTCCTTTGCCTTTCATAGCTCAAGTGTTAGATGGTCTGGCGGGGAAAAAGTTTTTCTCCTTCCTAGATGGGTTTAGAGGGTACAATCAGATTCAAATCAACCCGAAATACCAAGATAAGACCACTTTCACTTTTCCTTGGGGTACCTTTGCATATCGAGTCCTTCCTTTTGGTTTGTTCAATGCTCCAGCCACTTTCTAGAGAGCGGTATTGAGTATATTTTCTGAACTGGTTCATGATGCAGTGGAAATATATGTGGATAATTTTACTCCTTATGGTTCTAACTTTCAGGAAGCTTTATCTAACCTAGGAAAATTTTTGGACAAGCGTATTGAGATGAACCTATCCCTCAGTCTGGAAAAATGTGAATTTTTTATGACTGAAGGGACTGTGCTAGGTCACGCAATATCTCAACAAGGATTGCAAGTGGACCCCAACAAAATTGTCATCATCCAAAGGGTCCCACCTCCTCAAAAGGTGAGAGATATTAGAATTTTCCTAGGCTTAGTTGGGTATTATTGAAGATTCATTAAATATTTTAGTAAGCTATCCTCTCCATTGTTTGGTCTTCTAGGCAAAGATGTCGAATTTGTATGGTCAAAACACTGTCAAGACGCCTTAGATACCTTGAAGAGTAAACTTATGACTGCCCCAATTTTGAGAGGCCCAAACTGGGCCCTACCTTTCCAAAATCATACAGATGCCTTGAAAAAAGTAATAGGAGCAGCCTTAGGACAAATTGATGAAAAGTTACCTTATGCCATATACTTTATAAGCAAAAATTTGTCAAAGGCAGAGTTAAACTATACAGTGACCGAGAAGGAACTCCTAGCTGTTGTGCATTCTTTAAACAAATTTAGACATTATATCATAGGCTATCAGACCTTCATGCACACTGATCATGTTGCAATTAGATATTTAATGAACAAACCAGATGTAAATGCTCGCATTATTAGATGGTTGCTTTTACTGCAGCAGTTTGATTTGACCATTGTTGATAAGCCTGGTAAAGAAAATGTTGTTGCTGAATTTTTGTCTAGAGTAAATTTTCCTATAGGTGAAGAAGGAATGGTGGATGATCAAATGCCAGATGAACACATGTTTGCTATCTCAGTACTCTCTCCATGGTTTGTTAATATAGCAAACTAGTAGGTTTCAGCATAATTCCCACCACACCTGTCCCCGAAGGAGAAGAGCAAGATAGTGAGGAAAAGCGTCCCTTTCACTTGGATTAGGGGTAATCTCTTCAAAATTGGCCCAGATCAGATCTTGAGAAGATGTGTCAGGGAGGAGTAAGTTTTTGACATCCTTCTAACTTGTCATGATGAGCCGTGTGGAGGTCATTTTGCAACAAAGAGAACTGCCTTCAAAATCTTGCAAGCAGGATACTATTGGCCCACTCTTCATTAAGATGTAAGGAGATACAATAGCCAATGTGATCGGTGTCAAAGGATGGGGAAACCTACTCCAAAGGATGAGATGTCCATGCAACCTCAGGTGACCTTTGAGCCATTTGAGAAGTAGAGCATGGACTTTGTGGGTCCTATCAACAGTCCCTAGAAACATAAGCAATACATCATTGTGTGCACCGATTACCTGACAGAGTGGGCAGAAAAAAAAGCAATCAAAGCAGAAACAGAGGAAAAAGTAGCTGAGTTTTTGAGAGAAAACATATTCTACAAGTTTGGGTATCCAAGAGAATTGGTCATAGATCAAGGCAGTCAGTTCACTTCCAATTTTATTGAAGACCTGCTCACACATCATAAAATCAAGCATAGGACTTCCACCCCTTACCATCCACAAGCCAATGGGCAAGTGGAAGTCACTAACAGAGCTTTGGAAGGAATTCTAACCAAGGTAGTGAGAAGTAGCCGAAAATATTGGGTGGATAGATTAGTTGAGGCCACCGGGGCCTACAACACAACATGGAAGACCACCATAAGGTTCACACCCTATGAACTGGTCTATGGGAAGAATTCTTTGCTTTCAATAGAATTTGAATCAATACACTAATGATGGAAACTCAGCTGGACATAGACTTCAGCCATGTACAAAAGGAAAGACTACTCCAGCTCAGTGGATTGGATGAAAGATTGCAGGCCCTTCTCCACACAGAGGTAGTTCAGCTTTAGAGGAAGATATGGCGTGACAAAAATATCAAGGAGAAGAAATTCCAAGAGGGAGAATGGGCACTACTTTATGATTCAAGGTATAAAGACTTCAAAGGAAAGCTGAGGACAAGATGGCTGGGACCCTACACTATGGAAAAATGCAATGACAATGGTTTAGTTTTGATCAAAACCATTGATGAGGAAGCCATCCCGATGCTTGTCAATGGACATAGGTTGAAAATTTACAAGAAGCCCCTCTCCAAGTGAGAGTTCATTGAAGATATGAATAAGATAGTAATGGTAGTGGAGCATGTCTTAGCCTCCACTTCACCCACTCATTGAAGAAACAGAAAAGAGAAATAAAAATTAAGGACTCAAGTGAAAACCTTCATGAGGCGCTTGAGTCCCATCATTGAGTTGAAAAATTCTTCTGAGACAGCTCAGTGATGCCAAAAACACAAAAAAAAGATAATAAGATCCCTGGGTGAAAACCTCCTTTGGAGGCACCCAGGGCAGGGAATTAGGGTGAAAACCTCCTTGAGGTGCCCTAGTTGTTTTCAAAAAAGAAAGAGAAAAGAAGAAAAGGAAAATTGAATTTAATGTGTGTTGCAGGTTGCAGGAGGACCACAGGGAGCAAGAGAAGATGCCAAAGAGCCTATTTCACCTCCTCCACACTCTTCTCCATCATTTCTGACCTTTCTTCCACCCCACTGTTTTTTTTTCTGGAAATTGTGTGTTCTATAGGAGGCCCTGTGTTTTCTACAGGAGGCTCCTGTAAGAATCACAGAGAGCCAGAAATGGTTCCAAAAAGAAGTTTGAGGGGTTGGGAAGCTTTATGAAGAACATGTAAACCCTCCTACAACTATCAACCCTCCTTTCCATCCATTCCACACCTGCATCACATCATCATCATCATTTTTTTCCCTTCCTGTCACAGAAAAACACAGAAAACCATTTTTTAGAAAAAAAACAAAAAAAATAAAGGAAGCAGCACCTCAAATCTCACCTGCAGCTTACCTAGTACCTCTCCATCTCCATCATCATCTCTAGCATCATCCTCACAACTTCCAGTACATAAATAAGATGAAATTTTAAAGGGAGAAGCAGCTATAGGAGCTCCTATAGGAATTCCTGTAGCAGCTGATCCCATTAAAATCAAGCCACAAGAGCAAAAAAACGTGCAATCATGGGATTGAAGGAGACATCTAAAGCTTAGATCCATCCAAAGTATACCTACATAAGACAAATAGCCACACATCATAAAGCAGAGAGCATGCAACAAAGGAAATACAAGCATGCAGTAGGAAAAGGAGCCAAAATACCTCATAGCACATACACTCGACTAACAGGTAAGTGACTAACCCACTCCTCTTTTGGATTTGTATAATTGAAATATATGCATAAGTGAATGAGATGGTTGGGGTTGAACAAGAAAAGATGGCTAGTTAACTTGGCCACCTTCATCCAGTTGACTGCACTCATCTGAAGATGTCACAACACATGCGCATAGTCAACTCAGAGAAAGATCCCAAGGACAGGTAGTGGAGGGTTTGCAAACTTCGATGCAATGATGAGAGGTGATTGTAGGAAGAAACCATGATGACAAGGCAAGTGGGGACCAATGGTCCAAAAATGGCCAACATACCTTTTTGCTAGCTCACCCCATCACCGAAAATATCTAAAAGAAGGAATAAATACTCCTCCTCGAAACACTCTCACCACCTTTTCTTTCATTCTATCCTCATCCACTTAGCTCCAGGAAGCTCCTTATCACCCCACAGCCTAAAAACCATCATTTTTCATTTCTCTCATCCATCCTCCTACTATCGGTGTTCTACAGGAGCACTTATAGGTTCTACAGGAGCACCTACAGGCAGTTCTACAGGAGGGGCAGTGAGTTGTTTTTAAGAAGAAAACACAGGTTTTTTGCTCGATTTCTGGCTTGAGGAGGTAGCTTCCATACATACCCACCTTGATTATCAATATGTGCAAGGGATGATATCATTTTTAGGAGGAATTGAGTCCATAGAAGAAGAGGAATTACATAAAAAATTTATGCCTGTTTTCTTAAAAAAAACATAGTTTTCCTCTGTTTTCCTATTTTCTTCAAAATTCTTGTCTCCATCTCCACATTGGGTGTTCAAAAGGAGTATAAGCACAATGACAAGAGGATAATTCATGAGGAAGGAGCCCACTAGTTCAACCAAGCTCCATGAACATCCCCAAGTAGTAGCCATATTCACCCGGGAAAATTGGATGACATTTTTTGAGAAATTTCGAGGGTTTTATGAGGAAGTTGCTCAGGAATTTTCCCTTTCTTTAGTCCCTCACTCAAGAACCCATGCCACTGTCACTCTTAAAGGTATTTCCATTGAAATCACCCCAGAATTTATCAGTAGGGTTACTACCCTTCCTCTTAGATTGCCTTGGATAAAAGATGAAAAACCAATTGGATAGGCTACCAAGAAAAATTTCTTCCAAAACAATGAACATCCTGTAGAAGATAAAAACAGCATTAGAAGGAAAATCATACCCTACCCTTGGGATGAGGTTAGTTACCAAATAATCAAGTATGTTTCCTATGAAGGGAGGTATAGCATAGTCTATGGCTACCATTTCAAAATCCTTCATGAGCTTAGATATAGCATGGACACTACAACACCCAGAAACTCAGCATCCCCTATTTCCTCCTATAGTCCCTCATAGACTCTAGCATTAAGTTAAAGGCAGGGAGTCTAGATCAGCTAGGTCACCATGGGTTAATTAAAATTTTAGTGGAAGAAGCCCTCCATACATTCACAATCTCGATAGCATGGGAAATTTTCTGAAACATGACAACAAAAGATGACATAAAGGCCCTCACCTATGATATCAGTCCTTTTGATAGTGAGGAGGAAGAGCATCAAGGGGGAGAAGGGGAAGAAATTGAGGAAAAAGAAGGGAATAAGGAAGAAACCAAGATAGAGCATGAAGAAACAAAACAAACAGAGATAGAGAAAAAGACAAGAGGACGAGAAAGAGGGGAAGAAAAGACAGAAGTGTCTCCTGAGACCCTAGAAAGAGAGGCAGCAACTGCTCTCACTTCCCTCAACACCCCAATTAAACCAAAACAAAAGAGGAAGAGGTAGACCTCAATGTATTTCAAGGCTAGGAAGAGCACAAGGATCAAAATAGGGAAACCCCAGCCTTCTTCTAAAGTGCCTATTGTTATTGAAGATTCACCCTCTACCCAAGGAAAGGAATCCCCTTCCAAGGCAACTATCACTGATGGAAGGGGAACTCCTAGATCTCCCGGATGGAAAGAAAAAGTAGAACTACATGACTCAAAAATAGTTCTACAAGAGGCACAGATTGTTCTACAAGAGACCTTGTCAAGACTACAGGAGACCGAAAAACTTGAAAAAAAGGATAGAAGGACAACCACAGGGGAAGGAGGAAGCAACAGAGGCACAAGAACCTAACCCCCAGCCTAGTCTTGGCTCTTACTACAATCTTCTTGAGGGGGGAAGAATCATTCCACAAAAAATTGCAATTCCACTATTCTTTGAGTTGGAGAAAGAAAGAATAAGGACCCATAGGTGGATGCAAATAGCCAAATCCAAGGGAGTTGAGGATATTGGCCATATGGAGAATCAACTTAGAGAAATGGGTAGAGAATTAAGTGTTGTTAGACATAGAGAAGAAATCACAAGAACTCACCTTGAAATGGAAAATGAATTTCTAAGATGACAACTATAAGAAAAAGAGACACAATTGTCATGCATGGCCAGCTTATCTATGGAGGCACTGCAATGTAGAACACCAATAAAATCCTATGGATTATACCTCAAGGACCAATGGCTACAGTTTCAAATAAAGACTTTGGCACAAAGAGGCACAATGCCTTTTCAATATTATAGACAATTTATGGACCTGTGTGACCAAAGTATAGCAGAAGATAAGGCAAAAATGGTAGAATTTTACCTGCATAATATGGCCCTTATAGACATGAATGTGTGGGACCCCAATGCTAGGCTAGGGGACCTACAACTAATGGCCATAGCTTCCAGGATGAACCTTGAGGAGTTAAGGGCAAATGAAGTAAAAAGGTTGATGATCAAAGAGCAAAATGAGCCGCTAATGATCAGAGATGAGCCATCATATCCCATGGCTCTCATCAGCACATACCAGCTCCTTGAAAATAATCCCCAAATTGCCCTTAAACATATCAATGATTAGGCTCAAGCCATTGCACATTTTGAGGATATAGAAAGGTTACTTGGGGATGACTGTATTCATGCTTATATGAGGAGGTGGAACACCCTACCACACAGTTTGCAGATCAGGGAGTATCACTCCCCAACAAGGATGAAAGAGGCATTAAGGAGAGTGCCACTGTACAAGCGCTCCATGCAGAGTTTGAAGGACAATTGGATTGGCCTCAAATTGATTCCCCCACTATTGCTAGGCATGTTAGAAGGCAGAAAAGAGGAAGAATAGCAACAGCAGTGGGAAGAGGTAGACAAAAGGTAGGATTCTATGACAAAGAAGAGGAGATCACATCATAAGCATGGGATGTTAGGGAGGCCACCAAGGCCATCAAAGATGAGGAGATGGACTAAGTTTCTAAGAGGATGAGCAACACCTTCAGTAGGGGGGTGATGATGAGCCCCATAAATGGGTAATTATATGGGCTCATTTTGCCTCCTAACATAATTAAATCAACCATTCTCTCAGCTTATTGCATGTTTTTTTATTATATTTATGCTTATGGAGTGAGTTGGGTTACTTATGATCCCATGAGGTCTAATATGTGTTTAATGTAGATTTTTGTTGAATTTTGAAGACAAAGTCAAAGATTCAATGGAAAATTGGTAGCAATAATTAAAAGTGGACAAAGGAGAGGATTTATAGGAGGGAATTCCCCTCATTTATTACTCCCCACTTCAAATTCTCCTTCATGCAGCTCAGAGCACAAACAGCCAAATCAATGCACTAGGAGGCAATCGAGCAAGTGGAGGATAACTTATGTTTATCTCGAGTTTTGGGAGCCAAGCCTCCCTGATTTTAAGGAAGCTATTGGGAGCTTCAATTGTATAAGTAGAGAGGCCTAGGGCCTCACTAGGGTCGAATTTTTGTTGTAGTTTTGCTCTGCTCAACTTCGAGCTTACTTTTGGTGACAGTTTCATGTAATCCTATTACTATTTTGATAATAAAGATGAGATTATTCTTGATCTAGCACTGAGTTACCTCAGAGGGCTGAAGCTCTTGGGTTAGGGCCTAATCCAAGAAGCCAAGCTCCTCTTGTTTGTATTTATATGCTTTGTTTCAGTTTATGGATTAGTTGTTGTTAGATGAATTTCTTTCTTGGTTAAGAATAGGTTTCTTTTGGTGATTTAGAAGGTTTTTTCAGTGATAGAAAGAAGATACAAAAGGCTAGCAATAGTGCCTTGGCCTCCTTTCCTCCCTTTGGGACCATGAACTGAGGCCAAGACCCTCTTGTTGCCACAAAAACACAAATTTTCCTTCTCCATAGGATTTCTAGTGTTGTAGTTTGTTAGAAGGTTAATGCTTTGCTTTAGATCTCTTTCACCAAGCTCATTTATATCTTTACAATAAGTCTTTTTCCATGCTTTCTCTCATTATATCATTTTTCAGCATTTCTTTCCATAGCTCATAATGTAGATTAGCTTGATGCAAAATTCTATTTTTTGATGTACTTAATTTCCTTGCTTGCTTGATTTCATTGTTTGATTATCAGTTCTTTTGTAGTAGATTTCTTCTCACAACAGGTCAGCCTATTAGCCATTACATTCTCTCCTTAATCTATGCCCTACAGGTCGCCCAAAGTTCACCTCAAATCTGCCTTATTTTTCTGTTTTTTTCCATAGGATTTCTTCCTCTCTCCTGACCATATTTCCCTCTCTTAGTGATCCTTGGTGAACCCTAGGCACCCTAGCACATCATCCCACCCTTCATCTACCCTTTCCACCCACTCTCACACCTTTAAAACCTTCAAAACTACTTTCGGCATCCTCCTGTAGACCTCTTGTAGACCTCCTGTAGATCCCCTGTGTCCCCCTGTAGATTTTCCTGTAGGCTTTCTTTTGAAGGCCAAGTGTGGGAAAAGCCTCCAAAAGGCCACCCGAGACCTCCTAGGACCCATCTACACCATCTTAAATCTCATCAAACCCAAAATTCACCCTTCAACAACACCTATTCGCTTCCACCTTCACACACAATAAAATACATGCATGTCAATTTCACATTAAAATCCAAAAAGATGTTTTTTTCTCATTTACTTCTAGAAATAGCTTGAGTAGATGTTTTTTACTTACTTGAGTAGGTAATGTCATTCATTTCATGGTTTTCATAGTGCTCTCTGCAAAAGTAGGATTAACTGGTTAAGTAGGGTTTGCTAGGTTTACTTTACATTTTAGTCTTTTTCCTTTCTGCAACTAGAGTAGCCTCTGTAGAGTAATCTTTCCTTTCTTTCATCACACATAAAGCTTCTTTTGGAATCCATAGAAGTTGGCTTGAGATCCTAGTGATCTTGCGCCAGCTGACCAAGTGATAGCCTGTAGTAAGAACTAGTACTTACTTGTGCATACAACACCGTCGCTTCCAATGTTGTTACGAACTACCAGGTTGATAAGAGTAAAGTAGGCAGCCCAGGAGTTGCAGCATTATTTCCGCAATACTGGTGCTCACCAGGAACTGATTTGGTTGCCTTGTACACTGTGATACACCAAACACAACATTCGAGGAGATTGCATGCCCGTACTTCTCAGTTTGTTGGGAGGTATTCTACAGTTCATGATTGCTTGGTAAACATTTTTTCCTAGCTTACCCCTTTTTGTTTATTTCTTTTTTGTAATAAAATCAATCAGAAATCGTGGAGGAAAATCGACCCTTACCCCGTCGTTTGCAAAGGGCAGCTAGTAAACTGCCTTTATCGCCCCAAGCTACACCTATTTGTTCAAAGCAGTCTCATTTGACTGGATCCAATACTTCACAAGCCTCTGGTTCTTCATCTGAATTATCAAAAACACCTATACCTGTAAGTACCGAGACCCCAGTTACTCCTACAACTACAAGTACATTTGTTACTGAAGTGGAATCTCCACAATTACCCGAGGAAAGTAGAACTGAATCTAGTGAAACGATAACCCAAGTTTTTCAACAACAAGTTGATTCTCAATCCAAAGTTGTTCAACAAGAAATTACTTCTGAACCTGAATCTGTTTAACCAAAAGTTAATCTTGAACCTATCACTGTTCAATCAAAAGTTACTTCTAAACCAGAAGTTGTTGATAAAGCCCAACCTAAACTTGTTATTTTACCAAAACATTTGGATCTTGAGGTTAAACAATCAGATGTTGTTAACTTACCGAAATAAGATCGACCGGTAAATCCTCATACATCCGTAACTGTCAAGAATTCCTCTTTACCTCAACAACAAATACCAAAAATCTATTACAAACTTGACGGTGAAATTCTTCCACCTAGTTTGATTTCGGTATAAGAGGAACATGAGGTAGAATCACCTAGAACTCCATTCCATTTTGGAACTAGACTTTATCTGTATCCTCATACTCCTCATTTTACTACTCCTTTTGATCCTGATTACTTTCAGACACCTGTTGGTTCGTTAGGAAATTTATTTGGACATTTGACTATGGCAGAGTCAACATCCCAAACCATACCATCTGTGATGGCTACGGAAGAATATTCTGTCACAACCTCTTCGATGTTTACTATGACACCCGAGTCACATTTTTATGGTGTTCCATCCATCCCATCAGGTTACCAATCTTTATCGAGAACCCTGCTATAGGATAAAATGCATGGTGTATGGAGAATGAAGATACCCTCAAAGGTCTTCCCAGGACCTTCAACAGACTGTAAGATTATCTGCAATAGTCACAAAGTTACATGCATGTTCATAAACATTAACTAACTATCAAAGTAGGATAATTAGATTACCTCAAGCCTCCATGTAGATTTTCTGAAGAGCGCAATGCAACTAGGTGGAAATCCCCTGAGCCAGCTCCAGATCAAGTCCTACACATAGAAGAGACAAGCATAATCATAGCATACAACTCTGATAACTAATACATGAATACATAAAAGAACATCTAGTTACACATAACTAAGATACTCATGCTAAAAGGTATTGGACAAACAACTAAATGAATGATAGTACCAACACCACGGAGTAGATAGTATAACTGCAATTCTATATTAATGTTGGAAGAGTGATTATAACCATCTATTGTAACAGCTTTCCCTTACCCCTCCAGCTTCTCTCTCTCTCTCCCTTCTTGCCAACTTCTTATGATTTGAGACAATGCTCAACACTCAAGTATGCTATCCATTCAAATGCTCTGACCTCTATCACCATAGCCCTAGCTTTGCATATGTAGCAATTGAGTTAGGGTTGCCATGTTCCTCCTTGAGTTCCTTAGGGAAAAAGCAATGAACTTGCCATACTTTTCAGCTCTTTCCCATTTGCCTCCTTGATTAGGATTAGAAATCCTCCAAATAGGTCAATTCTGGATGTTTCCCTACTTTTCTTGAGTAAATCTAGGAAAAAATATCTAGATATTTATGAGTCAATTCATTCCTTTGACCCTTAGAACTTCACTAGGATCCACTAACGTTGTTCCCGAACTAGCAACTTGAGTTAGTTGGGTCACTAACGCACCCTTAGGCTTGCAGAGAATCTTTATAAAGAAGGTTGTCAATGCATAGCTAGTGTTAGTGTGGAATCAAGGCATGTGATCTTGGTCTTTGCTTACGCTATCATGTCTTTCCCCTCTGAGTTGATGAGGAGGTCAATTTGCTGTATAACAAATTCCCCCTAAAGTATGAGATCAGATGGTGTGATGATGGCCGAAATACTTTACTTAAATGTAATTTTCCTTCAAAAAGAGAGAGAGGATTGGAGCTTCGGGTGGTACGGGAAACCTGATACAACACATATATATATAACTACTAAAATCATGTCCTGAGTCAGGAATTCCCATGCTCAATGGCTATGTCAGAGTGATTTTCTCCAAAGAGATATGACGATGCTATCTGTTGATAAGCACAATGCAAATCTGATGTCATAACAGAATCATCTTGATAAGCTGTCTCCAAAAAACAATATACGCAACTTGGAGAGGAAACAAGGCTGAGTGATGCAAGCCTCTACCCAAGGTCTTGATTTCTGCTTCACCGAACAGCACAGATCGATACATGTGAATATATGTGTTGATGTCAAACATGCACAAAATCATCTGATTACTAGTGAATAATGGAGACCATTAATAGACATGAGGAAGGACACCAATAATGGTGATGGTCTCCAAGATGCATAGTACAATCTAACGAGTGTGAAAGATGTTTTTTTCGTTGAACACCTGTAGAATCTCTTAACCAGGAGCCAATAATGAGAACCCCTAATCAAACACAAGGTAACCTACCACTAATGTCTACAAGTACCAAGGCACTGAATGTGTTTCTGGGTTGTCTTCCTAGATAGAGTGTCGAAGTCGATAGGAAGATCCCTGTCGAAAGGTAGGCAATAATGTTTCAGGAATATTTTGAGCATTAGGTCTAAACAACAGAGGGCATGATGAAAGGATATGCTTGATGGGTTGATGGAGGAAACAAAAGGTTAACCCTTGAACAATAGAAGGCATGACAATGGTTTAAACCATGCAGCACTAGACTTAACCAAAGAGTGTTAAGATACAGAGATGCAAGAACATCGCGGTATATAGGCTAAAACAAATAGGATGGTAGGATTCATATTGAGAGGCCGTCACAAGGAAGGTTTCTCTAAGGGAGTGCCATGTTCAAGGGAATGACTACTGCTAAACCATGCTTTCTAATACTCAATGCAGTTGTATTGTCCACTTTCCCCATTAGATTAGTTTATTGAGTCCAGACGGGTAAACTCGTCGATCTTTTCATGTTTTAAGAGTCTGAAAAGGACCGAAAAAAGAATGACTCTATATATCTTGTTTGTGTAATTTAATGAGTCCAGATGAGACAACTAGGTGGTTTTTTGATATTTAGAGAGTCTGAAAAGATCATAAAGAACGACTCCATGGTGGTCCCTTTGTCATAGTTGTTAACGAGGTGTGACAAAAGGTTAATAGTATACCTGGATCGATTTCTTTTCCATGAGTTAAACCATTGAATCCGGATAAAGAGAAACCTATGTTCAATGGATGTCAACCTCATTTTGTTACGAGTACGAGGAGACGAACTAAACTTGTTTTTTGTCGTAAATTTTTAATGAGTCACGCGACAACAAACTCAATACCTTCATCAAATTTTAACGAGTCACATGAGGAAAACTCAAGGTATCTTTTTCAATTTAGTGAGCCAGAAAAAAGAGGTAAAAGAACTTCTCATTCCTCCTTCGTAGATTTAACGAGCCCAAAGGAGGGGAAAAACTCGAGGATTTTTTGATTTAAGAGCGAGAAATGGTCCCAAAAAAGAAAGTGCTCTTGTTGCTGCTATAGATTTTTAACGAGCTCGGTGACAAAAACTTGGGATTTTTCAGTTTAACAAGCGAGAAAAGTACCTAAAAGAAATCTCGAGTCATCTTTATAAATATTTAACGAGCCTAAAGACAAAACTTGGATTTTTTTAGTTTAATGAGCTAGAAAAAAGTGTCTAAAAAGAATGATCTAAAGGTATTTTTTAGTTTAATGAGCTAGAAAAAGATTGAAAAATAATTGCTCAGACCATCAGCGTATATGTTTAACGAGCCCAACGATGACAATCTCAAGGATTTTTCAATTTTTAGAGCAAGAAAAAGTCCCAAAAAAGAACATTCCCATATCTTCTTTGTAGTAGTTTAATGAGCCCAAAGAAGAAAAATTGAGGTTTTTCGAATTAACGAGCAAGAAAAATACCATAAAAAGAACGCTCGATCTTCTTCGTGGTAGTTTAACAATCTCAAAGAAGGAGACTCGAGGATTTTTCAGATTAATGAGCAAGAAAATACCAAAAAAATAATGCTCGATCGTTCTTGATCTCATGCTTGACAATAGAAGGGCCTATGCCATGCATTTACTCATAAGACCAAAGGAAAACATCACAAAAGTCCTTAAAAGGGTAGGTGAAGCTTGCAATTTCCTCAGGATTGTGATTGGCTCTAGTCTGTATGTTTTCCATGATTTCTGTCATGACAGAGATATCAATGAGCAATGTTTTTGAAATATTGCCCATGTTTCCTTCCGAGTCCAAAGTTTGGATAGTCGTATATGGTGAGGAAACGATTTTTGGTATGTCAAGGGACAGGATTTGAAGAGGTTTCATGTCCGAATTAGATATCAAAACATGATGGTGCAAGTCCTCCCAAGGTCGCTCTTCTAAACTCATGATCCCTCTAATAGCTCCATCCTTAGGTAGGACTTGATTGAGTGGATCGAAAGAAGGAGCAATTATGGGAGGGGCAGTGGTACTATTGGCAATAACCAAAGTGACCGAAGATTCAGATGTAGATTGAATGGCTTGGTAGGCCAATTTAGTTGGTGGCAGTGGCAATTTTTCTCTGTAAGTGTCAATTTCTAAAGGAGCCGATAGGATCCATGGATCATTCTATTCATGAGGAATAAATGAAATCATATTGACCATCTATGAAACCTGGGGCAGCTGAAGAGGGAAACAACCCATGAGGGAAGAAGCCTTCAGTAGACAGGTACCAATACTAAAGTAAGAGTTAGGTACACCACCCACTAAGGGTACAGAGCTGCTAGGTAACATAGAGTAATCTGGGGTGAAAAAGGACAGTTTGTCCACTGTGACTATCTTTCCATCCAAGTGAAAGAGGATGATACAGAAGACCGAAGACACAACGACCTTCATGGTGTTATAGACATTTTTGTGCCTTACAGCATTGAGCATGAAATGTCCATAAACTAAGGGATCCAAAGTCCCTAAACATGTTGTTCCTACCCCTAGAGGAACAAGGCCAACTAACCACAGCAATTCACAGAAGTTCTCCACCTGAAAACACTCAAAAACAAGCCAATTCTGGATCATGTCAACTACTCCACTGAGCATCTGCGCTGAATGTCAACTGCTACACTGGCTACCTACGTTGAATGTCAACTCCAACACTAGCTACCTGCGTTGAGTGAGTTTGGACATGTGGCAAAGTCATTCCTCAAGGTGTCAATGCCCAGGAAGCTTCCAAAATGACACTTGCATCAAGGAATTCGACTAGTGATGAGTAAGAGGTTCCAAATCTCCAAGTGGAAGCAAGAACCTCCAAGTGGACTCAAGAACTGAGAGAGGGAGAGGACACTAGTCAGATCTCAAGCTGACTCACCCTCTCTCCAAACATCTATATATGGATCTCTCCTCCATGAGATCCAGGGGGCTGGAATTTTGTGATTGCAAAGAATTGCTGTTGGTTTGTGGCTGGAAACATTGGGTGCTTAATTCTTTGAAGGGAGCTGAAGAAGGAATTCCATTCTGCTGGGAAGGAGATGCTGGATTGGAGCCCTATGGGTTGTATCTCTTCCTGAACCCCGTTACTTATCAATAAATCTATCTTGATTCTTTCCTATATGCTGGTGTATTTTGTATGATTGCATTAGTGTATTTGATTTACTTCTAATCCTGAATCATTTATGAATATGTATATTTGCCTTTGTATTGTGTTCTTCTCTTGTCGCAAGTAGTTGTTATCTTGTCACAGGTAGTTGTTCTCTTGTGATCTCGTGGGATTCAAGTAGCTGTTCTCTTGAGCAAACGAGGAGACAAGTAGCTGTGGACACACAAAGAGAAGAGGATCTAGATCGAGGGACAACCGGAAGACAACGGTAAGTCTGCCAATCTCCCCTCTTTCACATTTCATAAAGGAAGAAATCATAATAGCTGTATTCATTTGTTGCTAAGGCGCTGTCACACCTTAGGTGGATAGGATCGTCCTGCATAGGCATTTTTCCCCACAACAAATTGGCGACTCCGCTGGGGAAGAACTTGTTTATTCATTTCATTTGTGTTTCAGTCATTTGTTTACTTCATAGACTTGACAGCAACTATTGAACTGCATCCTTCCCGGATGCAAAGTAGAAAGTTGCTGCTTTGATCCAGTTGTTGGACTTGTCTATGATCTAAACTAGATACACAAATTATTTGATGATCCTTGTGATAGTCTTTAGTACCCTATCAAAGTATCCCTCTGTTTATACCTTGCCTGTGTTTCTGATTTGGCCTGAAACAGTTGATTTTTGAGCATTTTATGACCCAGAACCCAAGGGAAACGAGAGTTTCTCTTTCAGCGCAACTGCTGTGAAGGCAGTCTGCATTTCAACGCAGGTCCCGAAGGGGCTACCTGCGCTGAATGTCAAGTCCTCAGTGTTGAGGTTGCGCTAAACCAGTTTGGCTTTGTGCAGCTCGGGTTCTTTGTCCTCTGTTGCCTTGTTTTGATCTCTGTTTTTGTAGCCTTTAACCAGCATAGGTACCAGTCTGATAAGCCTTTCCTTTGCTTGAATTCCGCCTCATTTTTGTACAAAAAGACTGTGAATGTTTTTATGTGTTTGTGGCATCATTTACAGTTTTCCTTTGCATGAGTAAAGTAGTCATCCTGTAGCCTTTGATTCAGATCTGATTGATAGTGATCTTAGAAGAGAGTTCATTGGCTGTTTTCAGATTGATTATAGATTTACTTTTGCTTATTGGTTTGAATTTGTCTCTTTCAAAGTGTCAAAACAAGTCTTTATTTCGAAAATCGCAAAGTGATTGTAATCTCTTCTACCCTTGTTGATTTCGAAGAAAGTGAACTTGTTTGTATTGATCATTGTAAAAGCAAATTCAAAGTTGTGCAAAAGGCTTTCTTTGAAGACATTTATACTAAGAAAGTGGAAAACAAACACCTGCATTGTGCATTTTTCATTTGATAGTTTGCATGTTGGATTTAGGGATAGTGCATTAGAGTGTGCTGATTACTCTTTGAGAAAAGATAGTGTTATTCTTTTCCCTTAGTAGCTAGGATTTTCAAAGTTGAAAAGATAATAAAGCTTGCTTATCATCTTAGACTGCATTTAGGAATTTGTATCATACATCTCGTGGTGAACCTTGAAAGGAAAACTTTAAAAAGATCAACCTAAAATAAACTGAATGAACCTAACAACGCTTTGTAACATAACACACAACATAGAGGTCTAGGCTAGAGACGTGTTCCGGCGTCGTTAAGCCTAGTGACTGTCGATCTCGAAGAAGGTGGGTGATTCCTCCTGAGAGACGGTAGTGCTAGTACGGATTGTGCTCCCACGTACCGTCGCTTATATATTGGGAGACCCCTATAGGCATATATCTTTTATCCTTAGGAAGCCGTGTTGGCCGCCCTACTGATCGCAATGCAGTGAACACAGCATTCACGAAGATCGACCGCCCGTACCCTAAAAAGTATTCTGCGGTTTTGCGAAAAGTTTGGCACACCCTCTGCCTAGATCTCCAGAGCAGTTTCTTTTGGCCTTTTTCAGACTCTATAACAGAAAAAGTCCATCCGAGCATTTGTCACTTCGGGCTCGTTAAAACATCGAAGGAGACTAGAGTCATCTTTAGCTTTTTCTCGACTCTTTAAAACTGAAAAAGCAAGTTGTGTCTAAAAGCATCGTTAACAATTTATTTTAAACGGAACAATCACCCTTTAATCCTGCGTTGATCAATAGGTTGAAAAGATGGAGCACACCAACCAAGGAGTTCCCCTTGGTGGGAATCCTAGTCCCTTCTCCTCTTGGGGAGATGTTGGTGCGCCCCACATGGCCACATTGTCGCTTCCAGGACTGACAATTGGTCTACCAGTTTGGCTCTTTTCAACCAATGTCGTTCAGAATACCACCATTCCTGAACAGTCGAGTCAACAGTTAGATCAGACAAAAGTTGCCTCCCAGCCTTCCACTTCATCTTCTTCCCCTCCTTCCTCTTCGCTTGACGGAACTAGTCGAATTAAAAACCAGGTTCTTAAGGAGAAGAAGGAGAAGAAGAAGAAAGAAAAGAAGAAGAAGGAGCCTAAGGCGACTGGGGGCAAACAAGTGTCATCTAACAAGAATCCACACACCGCACTCGTAAGGCCTAAATCGCCATGCGTCATATGCAAGGGAGACCACTTCCATAGAGATTGTCCCTGTATCCTGCGGATACTAAGAGACTGGTCCCCCCGTTTGCACAATTCAGGAGCATCGACCTCTGATAGCCATGTCGACTGCTCACCGTCAACTAGTGGGAGTGAAGCTCCAAGACAGAGCGGGAGAGCTAAATTTCCCTGCAGACTGTGTGAAGGCGATCACGCCATCCACCGTTGTCCCTTCTTAGACGAGGCAAAAAGAGTTCTGGAAGATCGCCCGATTTTACGAGCGCATCTCCCTCCTGGATATCAAAGACTCCTGCCAAGTCCCTCACTAGTTGAGAATCCGGCTGAGCCACTTAAGTGGTCAGCCGAAGCATCTGTCATTGAAGAAGAACCGTCTGGATCCATGCCTGACGAAAGTCAAAAGGTTGATACGGCAGTTGACCCGGTTTTGCCTTCAGAGGCTCCATCTTCGAATGACACCTTCACAGAGGAGAGTAAGGACGACACCGTCCAGATTCTCTTCATCAGCACTGACTCTGATGATCTAGGGGGCAATGCCACCATTCCTTTGTCGCAGGAAGGAAGTTCATCAGAGCGCTATCCGGCCGTATATTCGGTCCCACCACCAAGCAACCTGGTTGTGTCCTTTGATTGGAACCAACTAGGCAGACCCCGGTTGCCAGCCAGTATACCATTCAGAATTATTTGTCAAATATACAGAATGGTAATGGCTGGCACTATCATTGATGAAGGGGCATCTGTGAGTATCCTTTCCTCTATTGCTTGGAAAGCACTTGGTTCGCCAGCACTTTTACCTGAGATGAGAAATCTATCAGGTTTTGATAAAGGAACCAGTCGACCTTTAGGGATCCTCCCCAATGTGCCTATAACATTGAAAGGGAAGACCGTTCAAATGAACATGATGGTCGTTCAAGGACCCTTGGATTATAACCTACTCCTTGGACGAGACTATATATATTGCATGGGAGCTGTAGTCTCCTCACTCTTTAGAGTAATGTGTTTTCCGCATGAAGGAAGGATGGTCAAGCTCGTGGACCAACTTTCGTTTCCCGGATCACACATCGCAAATAGTCATGTACCATCCCTAAATGGTCTATTCATGCAAGAAGTGTCTCAACCCACGGTCCGTCCTCCTGATGAGCATGAGTAATCTGGGAGGATATGACTGGAACCCAGGGGGCATGCGTCCTGGCCTGCTTCGGTAGGAAAACTTTGGGTATAGAGTAGGTTTCCGCGGGAGAATATGACTAGTCCGTACCCCGTCTGTTATTTGGAAGAGGGGTTGTTCTGGAATAAGATTCTTTTGTCAAAGTTATGTGAGGAGGCAGGGGTCGTGACTCACCTCTGTTTATTTCGGTAGACATTGCCGAGGAAGTGTTTTGTTTGAAAGATTAACAAGACAATATTCGGGTAACCTGAAAGAGGTAAGCCTCTCTCGATTAAAACAAATGTTTTGGCGGAGGGTAAGTAGAGGTAACCTTGAAACTCTGTTTTATACCTGGGGGCATGCAAACCTTTTGGAGTGCAAGCAAGGGGCGACTATTTATTTTTTAAATTTTTAGGTCCTCCCTTTAAACCTGTAGGTCTAACCCTTTAAACTCGTAGGATTAGTCGTTTCTGAACTTGCATAAAGAAAGGATGGGGAGCAAAGCTTAGTGAGATGAAGCTCCATAAAAAATAGAATCTTGATGAGACACTCTTATCAAATGACTGGGTAATCGAGCAGTTTTAGCATAAAATTCGTGCTCGTTAAAAAATAAACGCAAGATCCGAGCAGTTTTAACGCGGTCTTCATGCTCGTTAAAAAATAAATATAAGCAGTGAGCAGAGTTTCCTCTAGTGTTTAAGCTCATTTTTAACTAAAAAATGAACCTATCCCGGTAAATAACCATTGTGAATGTAATTTATCAGCCGTTAAAGCCTTGGTCGTGTTTGCACCTGCCACCTCCACTTTTCATTTGGCCAATCGTTCACCTCCATATGATTGTTTACCCATTTTGAGGAACAGCTGCGAAGAGTGATTTCACCTAGCCATCCTTGTGACACTGCCGTGATTGGAAAATTCCAACCTGTACCTGGAATCAGTTGCTATCCCTGTCTATCACTCGTTCCTCAAAAGACGAGTCTTCTTTAAGCTCTTTTCAATTGACTCGTAAAATATGAAAAGATTGCCGAGTTTTGGCCTTCCAGCTCGTTAAAGGACAAGAAGAGCCATCCCTCCTCTAGATTTTAATCTTTTTGGACCTGAAGGATTATTGCACAAAAAGGTCGAGCGCTTGTTTTATTCGGCTCGTTAAAATTATCGAAAACTCATCCCTTCTGTATTGTTTTATACTTTTTCGGACTTAAGGGATTAGATGACGAAAAAGGAATTTTGGAGTTAACTTTATGTACCTTTTCAGACTCTCTAAAAATGAAAAGGACCGAGCTATCCTTGTCGTTAGACTCGTTAAAATTATTAAATAGCGACAAACTTGTCTTTAGACGAGAACGAGTTTCACTATCCCTAAGCTCGTTAAAACATAGCGATGGGCTTGCCCGAAGGGCAGGTTATAGAAAAAGCATATGTTATCCTCCTCAAGCTTGACAAAAATAAAGAGGTACTGGTTAGCAATGACTGGGGAAAAATTGGGAAGAATCAAGAAAACTTTGATGGTAGCAGGTCACTCTTGAACATGACACTTTTCCTCCGTACCACATTCGGGTTGGGTTGTTTCATTCACCGGTCACATCACCATGGTCTCGCCATACCATCCATATTTGGGGTAATGCTACCAATCCATCACATCAGTGTCGCCATATGTTCAAGAGAAGTCGTTCAGAAAGAGTCAACCGGGTCCCATCCACTGCCATACATTATCCTTCATCCATTCATGACCGCCACCCTGAATCATATGTCACAGATCGTTCTCACCTCCATTAAAATCATTAGCTCCGTTCTGTGTCACTGATGTGGGATTCATTAAGGCCCTCCTGTGACGGATCGCTTCTTGTCGACATCAGCTCATTATCCAAGAAGTTGATCTAGGAACACCCCCTTCAGTACTTTGAAGCTTGCATGCCTCAATGGCAAGTTTCTTACTTCCGGCGACAGGTATACATTAATGACCTTCGACCAGAAGATTTTGCGTGGTGTTCGACGCCAAGTCCTTTATTCACGCCACGTGAATTGTACTGCAGTACCTTGAGGGTCATTATCATTATCGGTGATTCCTCTCGAACTTGTTAACGGTTTACATCATTGACTAGTAATCAAGCGATGTCCTTCCATGTTCGACTTCAGCGCAATTCTCACATGGATCGACTTGTACTTAGAGTGAAGATCGAACGAGTTTGAAGACCCCGGATCTAGTTTCATCCATCCGGGCTGCGATATATATTCAGGAAAGATAAAGACATTTGACATGTACATCGTTGCAGCAGATGATCATCCTACTCAAAGGATGATAATTTCGCCAAAATTATCAGTCTACCATCAGACGATCGTCTGTTCTATGTACAAAAATGAATTTATAAAGCTGAGCATGGGAATGCCCGCCTCAGCTAGATCATGAAAGCAGTATGAATCATAATGTATTGTATTGTACTTTATTACAGGTCTCCTCCCAGCAGATGGATGAACTTCGGACCCTCCTGGATAAAGCATTTCACCCGATAAACGGCCTCATACTTTAGGGGGCAACTGTTATAGACATTTTTGTGCCTTACAGCATTGAGCATGAAATGTCCATAAACTAAGGGATCCAAAGTCCCTAAACATGTTGTTCCTACCCCTAGAGGAACAAGGCCAACTAACCACAGCAATTCACAGAAGTTCTCCACCTGAAAACACTCAAAAACAAGCCAATTCTAGATCATGTCAACTGCTCCACTGAGCATCTGCGCTGAATGTCAACTGCTACACTGGCTACCTACGTTGAATGTCAACTCCAACACTAGCTACCTGCGCTGAGCAAGTTTGGACATGTGGCAGAGTCATTCCTCAAGGTGTCAATGCCCAGGAAGCTTCCAAAATGACACTTGCATCAAGGAATTCGACTGGTGATGAGTAAGACGTTCCAAATCTCCAAGTGGAAGCAAGAACCTCCAAGTGGACTCAAGAACTGAGAGAGGGAGAGGACACTAGTCAAATCTCAAGCTGACTCACCCTCTCTCCAAACATCTATATATGGATCTCTCCTCCATGAGATCCAGGGGGCTGGAATTTTGTGATTGCAAATAATTGCTGTTGGTTTGTGGCTGGAAACATTGGGTGCTTAATGCTTTGAAGGGAGCTGAAGAAGGAATTCCATTCTGCTGGGAAGGAGATGCTGGATTGGAGCCCTATGGGTTGTATCTCTTCCTGAACCCCGTTACTTATCAATAAAGCTATCTTGATTCTTTCCTATATGCTGGTGTATTTTGTATGATTGCATTAGTGTATTTGATTTACTTCTAATCCTGAATCATTTATGAATATGTATATTTGCCTTTGTATTGTGTTCTGATCTTGTCGCAAGTAGCTGTTCTCTTGTCACAAGTAGCTCTTCTCTTATGATCTCGTGGGATTCAAGTAGCTGTTCTCTTGAGCAAACGAGGAGACAAGTAGCTGTGGACACACAAAGAGAAGAGGATCTAGATCGAGGGACAACCGGAAGATAACGATAAGTCTGCCAATCTCCCCTCTTTCACATTTCGTAAAGGAAGAAATCATAATAGCTGTATTTGTTTGTTGCTAAGGCGCTGTCACACCTTAGGTGGATAGGATCGTCCTGCATAGGAATTTTTCCCCACAACACATGGCATAAGTCCAAGTGTGACCCAAAAGTAGATTATAGTCGAGTTTATGATCCATGACTTTAATATCTACCATTGTCATTTTCCCACTCAAGGTGATGGGATAGCTAGCTAGGTAACTTTTTGGGATGAAAGTGTGGCCATCAAAAGCTTTAAGGGAATTCAGTGGCGGGGATAGGGTTGGAGAACCTAGAGTGATCCAACATGAAGCCAACATGACGCAGGTAGAAGCACCTTTGTCGATGAAAGTTTTGTGTATACCTTTATCTTTCGAAAAAATTTGCACTTGAAATGCAAGCTGGTGGGAAAGGGGAGGTTTACACTTTTCCATGTCGAAAACTGCAAGCATGGAATCCTATGGGTCGATACCACCAATAGCCAAAATCAAAGCTTTCCTTTGTGCTAGGCATGTTTGCAATACTTCGAGCGCCGACATAGCCAACGGCGCTTGCGCCAAGTCTTCTACAATGTTGTAGTTTTGGGCGGCATGTGTAGATGTATTGTGCATTGTGCGTCGAAGTGCCCCTTTGTGTGGGCGAATTACAAGGTCAGCAACTAGCCTTTCGATATGTGAATCATTGGGCGATGGTGGGTTTTGACTTAAGGAAGGTTCCTTTGCATAAGTGACAAGAGCTCCATAAGATTTGGCTCTAGTTTTTAGATCTACTTTCTCAAAGGTGTAAATGGTAGAAGATCCTTCACTAGCTAAAGGATGTTGTGAACCATCGTTGCCCCCTTGCAGGGGTTGGGGTTGGTTTGCACTAAGGTTTTTCTACTGTTGAGCAGGAAAAGGATTTTTTAGGACAACAAAAGTCCAGCCAGTATCCTTTTTAGCAATGTATTCAGTGTATTCATGAAGATGCTGACACAAATATGTCATGTGGTATTTAGCATAGATTTTGCAAGGGAATCGGGCGGGTTTATCCTTTTCCTCATTAGGAGGCACAATGGCCTTCTATTTTTGGTTTTGCTGCTGTATTGACTGCTCCTCAGAACGAGCGGTCTTTTTCTTACCACCGGGATTTTGTGTAGACTGCACAGAGTTTATCGCGATGGTAGGAAGAGCAGTCGATTTGGTAGTAGTGGATGCATTGGAGTTGCGAGGGGCATTGGGGATTATGTCGTAAAGAGTGCCAGACTACGAATATATCAAATCTAAGTGTTGGGCATGATGTATGGATTGGTCTTCTGTGACTGCACCACCTAAGGCGATATCCTTAGCAATTTGAGGGAGTAGGGACTTGCAGAACAAGTCCGCTAAGAGATAGTCTGGGAGGGAAGCTTCGACTAACCTCTGCCTACATCTCCATTCATGTATATGATTGGAGATATGGGTGGTGGTATCCTGACGTAATGAAGTGAGGAGCTCTCTCCAAGTCTCATAGCAAATGGGTAGCTGGAAGTGCTTTAGGAATTCCATCACTAAAGCGTCGAAGGTTTTTACTGGCGCACGTGGTAACTCAATGTATCATTTAGATGTGTTGCCAGTGAGGGTACTAGGAAAAAGACGTAACCGGACACTATCATCCACCATGGAGTTAGAAACACTCCAAAGATGGTAGGTGGTGATATGAGTGCCTGGATCCTCCCCTTGTTTCCCATCGAACTTGGGGATGTCTGTTGGTATTTTATGTGGGATTGGCGGCCACTGTAAGTTATGATAGATGGGGTCATTTGTAAGTTTGTACAAGTCAGGGATATCCAATGTTGCCAAGAAAGGCAGATTATGTGGTGCCCCCGACTCAGACCAAGGTGATGACATATGACTTGAGGAGCCTTGTGGTCCTCCCATCGTTTGAGTCCCAATATTATACATGGGCTACATGGTATAGTAGTTGCCTTGAGGTATGGCATTTTATTGTGGATTTCCATGGGGATTTTGATTCTGGGGTATAGAATTTCCCCCAGGATAAGCGGTGCCCCCTTGACTCATTTGAATTTGTGAGTAGGGTGCTCCCATGGATTGGTTGGGACCTCCTTGAGGATTCTTACCCATCATAGAACTAACCATTTGTCCTTGATTGACATAAGGAATGCTCATGTCAATTAGTGACTAACCATGCATGCTTGAGAATGGAGGGGGAACTGTTATGTTCCTTATCGGCATGTGCATATTGGGAATGCCCCCAGATATTTGAATTTGGGGAATTGAACTATACAATGGAAGCTAACCATATTGTTGGTGGATGGGAACTGTGCCCATAGTGCCATGTTGATCGTTATAGGGAGCGTTGTATGTGGCACTTGTCGAAGGTATGTAATTTGACACTAAAGGGGTGGAACCCAACATTGGCTAGGTTCCACTTGTAGAGGGTGTCATGTGAGTGGTTGTACTTGGGACAAATGAGATAGCGGGGTCTGCCATCGATGGTGTTATGGTGACTGTCGACTGGGAAAGTGGTGGAGGACCAAAAGTGTCCCTAAAGTCCCACAACCCATTAGTCGTCGACGGGATAGATGGAAATGTTCCAACTACCGAAGGAGGAAGTACAGGTACCGCGGGATCCAAGACTGGTTCCAACGGATTCGTGAACGGAGGGTTAAAGGGAGAAATGAATCCTTCAGTAAAGAAATCCTCCAGCAAACTTGAATCGTCGGTTGTCCAAACAAATCCTGAGTGAGATCTGGGAGACTAATCCCCTGAGGATGGGGAATCCGGTTCACTAGAGCTCGACATATATTATACAATGAATGGAGGAAGTCCTAGCAATCGTCTAGAGAAACAATGAGGGCCGGATGTAGCCATGGTGACTGTTAATTTTTATTAATAAATTGTATCGTGATATTCGTTAAAGTCTCAAATGACAACACTTGGATACCTAAAAAATATAAAAAATACTCTAAGTTGATCAATCAACAAACAAAGGGAAATGACTTTGTCTGATAAGCACCGATCATCGGAGATGAAACCCAGTATCACAGTGAATAACAAAGAGGGTTGGCCAAATGTATAGTTACGGTTACTCCTGAGCTTCGCCTGAACCTGAGATTGAGGGGCCAATTACTCTCGTGAAGATGAGCACCCTCCCAAAAACTGAAGACAGAGTAAGTCCGTCTGTGTTAGGTACCAAGGCAACCCGCGCCAGTCACCTTGTGTAAGTCCCTAAAAGCTTGGCCACTAAGGATACCTCATATCATAGACACCATCAGGGGGGACATAGTCGTAGATAGCACACTGTGTGGACAGGATACCTGAGTCCCCAACTCAGCTCCGAAATCCCAAAAGGGATCCCCAATACATAGAATACCCAAAGTAGTTGTAAGAGAAGGTGGGCTACCTTCACTTACAGTCCGATGTTGTCTCGTATTTAGCTCCGCTTTGACTGGATTGGTCTCAGTAGTTTGAGTGTAGAATGAATTTTCTCTCTTTTAATGACACTAGTTTGGTGTTCGATCTTAGGCAGTTTACTCACACTGCCTATCCCAAGATCCTAGCCTGCATTAATGTTGGTTTGCTTAATAAAGAGTTACTGATTGATTTTGGGTAAATTTTATGTGTCCTTGATTATCATCTTCAGTAGGGGAGTTGACGTATGAAATGTGATGACACCCTGACTCAATAAATCATGCACAAGACAATGCTTTAAAAAAAATTCAATTCGATGAAAAAAAGTTGTATTATACAGGTGATAGTTTTTCACATATTCATATTCTTTCCATGCATCTTAGTCATTTAACACATGCATAACCAAAGGACTTCTTTCCAATGTTTCCTAACAACTACTTGAAACAAAAATAGAGCAGCTTTTAACCAACTAAACAAAGGAATGAATTAAAAAAATGTGGATGTTTCTTTCAAAAAAAAATTCTTTTAAGAAATAAAAACAAAACTTTTTTCCTAAAAAAAAACTTTTAGGACACCTATTTTTCTAGCAAAATGTAGTAACAGATCTTCTTTCAGTCCATAAGAAGGTTTCCCATCCTTTTTGGCTTACAGACACTACTGGAAATCAAGTTATTGGGAGACTAATGCTCTGTGACAATGGTCACAAAGAGTTAATAGGTCCACTAACACTCCCTGTAAGTAGACACAATGCTTTATAAAGCTCTGTGTAGTCTGCTAACATGCGTTAGTGTGGGAAAACAGTAGAAAATAGGGCTTCTCAGATCAGATTCAGTAATGAATATATGTAGGCAAGATGCAGCAAGGTTCATGGTGGGTCAAAAATGAAATGTAGAAGTATAGGGAGGACTTAGAAGGAGGAGAAAGTTGAGAACTATGGGTAAACTAGGAACTAGATGTATAGTCCCCAGCGGAGTTGCCAATTCTACTATAGGATAAAATGCACGGTGTATGGAGAATGAAGATACCCTCAAAGGTCTTCCCGAGATATTCAGTAGATTGTAAGATTATCTTCAACAGTCACAAAGCTACATGCATGTTCATAAACATTAACTAACTATCAAAGTAGGAGAAGTAGATTACCTCAAGACTCCATGTAGATTTGTTGGAGAGCGCAATGCAGCTAGGTGGAAATCCCCTGAGCCAGCTCTAGATCAAGTCCTGCACATAGAAGAGACAAGCATAATCATAGCATACAACTCTGATAACTAATACATGAATACATAAAAGAACATCTAGTTACACATAACTAAGCTACTCATGCTAAAAGGTATTGGACAAACAACTAAATGAATGATAGTACCAACACCACGGAGTAGATAGTACAACTCCAATTCTATATTAACGTTGGAATAGTGATTACAACCATCTGTTGTATCAGCTTTCCCTTACCCCTCTAGCTTCTCTCTCTCTCTCCCTTCTTTCCAATTTCTTATGATTTGAGACAATGCTCAACAGTCAAGTATGCTATCCTTTCAAATGCTCTGGCCTCTATCACCATAGCCCTAGCTTTGCATATGTATCAATTGAGTTAGGGTTTCTGTGTTCCTCCTTGAGTTCCCTAGGGCAAAAGAAATGAACTTTCCATGCTTTTCAACTCTTTCCCATTTTCCTCCTTCATTAGGATTATAAATCCTCCAAATAGGTCGAATCTGGATGTTTCCCTACTTTTCTTGAGTAAATCTAGGAACAAATATCTAGATATTTATGAGTCAATTCATTCCTTTGACCCTTAGAACTTCACTAGGATCCACTAACACTGTTCTTGAACTAGTAACTTGAGTTAGTTGGGTCACTAACACACCCTTTAGGCTTGTAGAGAAGCTTTATAAAGCAGGTTGTCAGTGCATAGCCAGCGTTAGTGTGGAATCAAGGCATGTGATCTTGGTCTTTGCTTCAGCTATCATGTCTTTCCCTCTGATTTGATTAGGAGGTCAATTTTTTGTATAACAAACCCACTCAGGTGTTGCTTCTAGCCCTTGGTCTTCACCAATTTCCTCTACTGGAATTTTATCTGGTTCTTCATTAACGGATACCGAACAACTGGACCCATCAAGTTCATATCAAACTGGTTCATCTGGTTATTGTCTTATGTATCCTCTTTACACTAGACTACCCCCATATGGAGAGCAATATGCACATTATGTATCCTCTTTACACTGGAATACCCCCATATGGAGAGCAATATGCACATTCTCCTTGTCCTCCATTTTCTGGGGGGAAACCATATGTCGATATGCCATCATCTTTAGGTCAGCCTGGAATGACTATCTATCAGTGGCAGCCAACAATTCTCGTTCAACCTAGGCTCATATATCCATCACAACCTATGTAATTTGTCTCATCCTTACCTACAACACCTATTGTTACAGCTTTACCACAGTCACAAGCTCAGATTGTTGTATGTCAACCTATGCAAGCTAGTCCTTTAACCTCAGAACCCCAAGTTTCAAGTGTACAGATTCATCCTTCTCAGGCAGTTTTACAACAACCACTTGTGTCAGGAGTCCAACAACTTTAGGCTAGTTTACCTTTTACTGGAATGACTCAAACTTACACTGGTTTAGTGTATTCACAACCTAGTCAACCTTACATTCGTGGGACACAATTGTTGTATCAGCAACAACAACAATTACTTCAACAACCTTGGTGGCCCCAATATCAACAACAACAATTCCAACAATACCAACCTCAACCTGGACTTGGTCAACAAGCCTATGTTGGGTTTGGTTAGCAACAAGTTTATCCAGGTCCTGGTCAACAAGCCTATGTTGGGTTTGGACAACAAAAAATGTATCCTGGTGCTCAACAACAACCTTACACTAGATTTTCTCAACAAACTTACCCTTATCAAGGTTACCAGCAGTAGATGCCTTATGCTGGTATGCAAAGGCCTATTGGCTAGGCAATCCCAGCTTACCCTCGATATGCTCAAGATGACCTCAATAGACAGTTTCCTTTCATTGTGACACTTGAATTACCATATCTAAATCGGCTCACCAATGACCTAATTCTTTATGCACCTTAGTGGCCAGTGATTCCTCATAAATTACCTTCCGATATTCTGAAATTCAATGGAAACCCTGGAGAAGACCTGTCCAACCATGTCATGAACTTTCATTTATGGTGTTTATCAAACTCCTTGAATGATGACTCAGTTAGACTACATCTTTTCCATAAAATGCTTAATCGTCTGGCTGTGAAGTGGTACATTGAGTTGCCACGAGCTTCTTTTGATAACTTCACTACCTTAGCTACCACATTTTTAACCCACTTCCAGTTACCCATATGATATGTAACTGGAATAGAAATATTAACCAACTTTAAACAGACTACTGCTACTCATATCTCTGATCATATTTGTTGTAGCATTTTTTTGGTTTTGATAAGATAGAATAAATTAGTCAAAAAAATACATAAAAATATTTTGAAAAATTGTTAAGTTAGGATATGGACATAACAATATTGAATAAAATGTTTTTGAAAATATCTTGATGATGATGTCAATATCAAAGAAAATTTTAGGTTAGATGTCCTAAAAAATCAAGACAAAAATAAAATGTTAGGTTAGAAAGAAAAGAAAACAAATAAACTTTGAAAGTGAGCAAGTGTAAATGCCAGTACTATTTTTCTGCAAAATAATGGTTGCATGCAGATTGTCATAAATGCCACAACCCATGATAGTCAAATTGTTTAATCTTGATTGCTTCATGCTTTAAATTTGATGTTATAGTTAGAGAATAAAGATCTGGCCAAATTGTTTAATCTTTGCAGATCAGTAGTTAGGTAGAGAATAATAAGGTCCTCATCAGTTTAATCTAAGCCCTTGGATGTTATAAGGTTAGAATTAGATAGTTTGCTTTTGTAAAATAAAAAGAAAGGAAAAGGGTTTTCTATCTTAAATGCACCCATTAGGTGAAGAAAAAATGATAGGATAAGTAAAGGGTAAGTAGAAGAAAGGTTGCAGAATTTTGATGATTGATTGGACAAAATGTACATTTATCATGTTTTACCATATGTTTCTATGTCCATGAGGAAATTACACAAAGCAAATGAAGGTCTACAAGATAAATTAATTAACTTCCCTTATCCCCATTCATCCCTACGTTTACTAATTTCCCCTTCCCACGTTCATGCAGTTCATATTCATTCATTTTAAATAAAAACCCTTTTTCCTAAGGTTAAAATCCTTTTTGCTAGGAAAAGTGAAAACCCCATATTAAATCCCCTTTTACCAAGAAAACCCACAAAAAGATGTTTTAGCCTAAGTATTGATGTATATATGAAAAGCAAATAACTCATGAAAAGGCATTATACTTAGTCTATTTCCCCTTTCCACTCACATTTCATATTAACTCTAACTTATAGTATTAAACCCCTAAAAAGTTCATTTTCCCATATATATTAACTCCCTTTATTAAAATACCCCGAAACCATTATTTTTATTATAAAAAATATGTATTTAATAAAACATCACATCAGAATATTGCAAGCCTTTCAACATGAATTCACTCTCCCCGCATTGCGATATTCGATTGTGATGGACTCAGACCCGACACAAATATATTTCATATTTCATTTCCATTTCACATTTGCCTCCATCACAAGTCCCGACTAAAGCATTACCCTGCTCCATTGTGATTTACTATATGCGATGGGAACCCAAACCAGACGCAAATTACCCATGATATATTGTCCACATCATGTCTGGCCCCTATCGCATTCCTCTGTGATATGCATTTCCTTATGTTGGGTAGCGGAGGCCCCACGTAACAGTTTTGGGGCTTAAAGCCTATAAGTTAGGGTAATGATATTGTGAAAAGCTCCGCGAAATGCACGGAGCGCGAAATGTAATAGGTCGAGTCAAAGGGTTGTCCACCCAAAAATAATATAAAATAATAGGAAGTGAGTCGGCCTGCCCATGGTCCGCGGACCATGGGGATGTATAAATAGAGCGAGGCTCTAAGGGTAGAAGGCAGTTTTTTAGAAGATCTTGAATGTTATGGGTTTATGAAGGAAGTATTCTCTCTGCATCTGTAAGTCCGAGTCAAGGGTGTTGGTAGATAGATAGAGGCTCTACAGTTGTGTGCGTAGAGGCCTGGTAGAGTCCGTAGCTGTGTGTGCAGACCCCTACAGCTATGTGCGCAAGACGGATCTAGTTGTATTGACAGAAGATAAATAAAGATAAGAATTTCTGAATCATTGTGTGCTTTATCGTGAATCTATCTATTGTTTATGTTCTAAATTTATGCACTGTCTTTAAGAATTGTGATTGCACGCACTAGGTTTTATTATTAAATGTTTGCTTAAAGACTATAAGAAGAAGATCAGATCTATAGTAATTTCATTAATAAGACAATGCATTTGTATGGAGCTACATGGAAGCCCGACAGCAGTATAAAGTGGTGCAAGGTTGCAGAACAGTTTGTGACCCCTCCAGAACACATCAAGACATCCCAAGCATGCAGAAACCTAGTTCTAGCACCCTCCCCTACTACCTCAGGTGAGACTTCAATCCGAACTCCGCGGACTGTTGTTGAAAGGGCCAGTAGTGCGAGATTTGTTTGGCTAATAACTCTTCTGAACCTAGGTCAGGCCCCAACAAGCCAACAAATGGTTATGTTGCCAGGGCCAAGAACTACCTAAGGGATGTTTGGTGTCATAAGTCTAAAACCCTATGAAGAAAGATATTGAAGAGTGGTTGGATTAGAAGAAATACAAGTTCGTAGAGGCCCTAGCACACCCGCACGCAAACTAGAAGTTAAACATGACGAGCGCGATCAAGTTGCCAGTATTCAAAGGAGCAGGAAGCGAAGGTCCACAATAGTTTTGGTTCGTAGTAAGTGCAGTATGGGAAGCACACGGAGTTACGGATGATAATATTAAAAAGGCTACCCTGGTAAGTGCACTATAGGACCGCACGTTGATGTGGTATATAAAGTACTCAAGCGATCACCCGAATACGGGAATAGTGGTGATCCAGGATTCATTGAACAAAGAATTTAGCTGAACAAAATTAGAAACGTAGACAATGATCAGGTTCAAGGAGATCGCGATGCTGCAAGGTGAAACCCTTAGGATCTGGATCAAAGATTGAAAAGTACAATCTGAGAAGCTAACATGACGCTAATGGATGAGCAGCACTCCGCATCAGGGAAAATTTTAAGAACCCCCCCTAAATTTATAAATATAATAAATGGGCCAATCTCCATGGTATATAGGAAAAATGGAAGGCGATTTTATCAATAATATAAT
The DNA here is from genome assembly GCA_031772625.1 of Pinus tabuliformis. Classification (NCBI taxonomy): domain Eukaryota; kingdom Viridiplantae; phylum Streptophyta; class Pinopsida; order Pinales; family Pinaceae; genus Pinus; species Pinus tabuliformis. The sequence continues at coordinate 878,454,059 of CM062813.1, forward strand.
ATGTATATATAATTTTTTGGCGAATCTCTCACCAGGCATGGCGAATATTTTGCTCAATTATAAAATCTTGTAAGATCTTGGCGAGTCTTTCACTAAATAATAAAACTTTGTAAAGTCCTAGTGAATCTTAGCATAGGCTACATGATGGTTTAATTCCCCCATTTAAATAGGCTACATTCCAGGTGAATACCATGGGTCAATACCATGTGCCATTTTGGTGAATACCATGGGTCAATACCATGTGCCATTTTTATTTTTATTAATTCTAATATTAGGGTTAATAATGGTTTTTTGCATGGTATTAATAACAATCTAGTCCATGGTATTTGTCCCATAGTATTTTGGCCATAGGTTTCACCTAAATATAACCCATTTTTTGAGTGTTCGTAAATATAAGGTGACTTATGGAGTAAATATAAAAAAATGTTTTATTTGTTTACCATACCTCTCGTTTATTTATATTTTTATTAATTTACCATACCTCTTTTACAAATATGGTATTTGGCCCATAGGATTCACTTAAATAAAACCTCTTTCTTGAGCCTTCATAAATAGAACGAGGATTATGGACTAAATATAAAAAGAGGTTTTATTTATTTACGATACGTCTAGTTTATTTATATTTTTATTTATTTACCATACCTTTTGAGTAAGTATAAAAATATGTTTTATTTATTTACCATACCTCCACTTTACTTATATTTTATTTGTTTACACCCTTACATGTATATAAGGTGACTTATGGAGTAAATATAAAAAATGTTTTATTTATTTACCATACCTCTCATTTATTTATATTTTTATTAATTTACCATACCTCTTTTATAAATATGGTATTTGGCCCATAGGATTCACTTAAATAAAACCTATTCTTGAAAATGGGTGAATGGAAAGTTGTAAGTCCTAATTTCAAGGGCTAAATTTACCTCTTTTACCCTCTCCCTTAAAATAAGGTGGGCTATTTGAGGTGATTTGTAAAAATGTACTATGATACAAAATATTCGCCCACTAAAAATTTAAAACCCCTTAATTTCGCCAAAGGGCGAACATTCGCCCCTAAAATTATCCTTGCTCCGCATGGTTTGTGGCATCTTTAGCGCCACATATGTGAACAGTGCTATCACAACAGAAGATCTCGACCCAGGCTGAAGCATTAGAGATAGCAATGAGGTTGCATGAGACTCCGATACAGGATCCTAGGTTGGGAGTTCAACAGATCCATGCGCAAATACAAAACCTGTGTTTAGAAATGTAGAGTTTGAAACAGTAGAAGGCACCCCAGCCAGAAGCATGGTAGTAAGTGTGGTGCATAAAATGTAGAAGCCAGGGCCACGATAAGGATCATTGTCTAGTCTTTATGAACTATTTGGCAGCGAGGGGACCAATGTCGTTGCGACCAGAGGCACAAGCATGGAATCCTCGCTCTAGTGCGCAATCTGTTAGGAGGGAGGAAAGCACAGAACGGAAAACTGTCACCTACTGCAAAATTTTACCCAGACCTCCCAGCAACTATTTTGCAATTTTTGCAGATCGGTGGGCCACGAGGAACGAGACTGCCATAGATATGAATTGTTGATGGATCAAACATCTGCCTACAGGATGCAAACTGAGGTGTGAGTTCAGGATCCAACCATGACAATAACACGCAGTGGGTACCAAGGACGAGGATGAGGATGGGGAGGAATGGGTCCAAGAAGGGGATGCAGGCAGCTAATCTGTTACAAATACGGAGGACCAGGGCACTACGCACGTGATTGTACCAACCTGACCAGAATATTGTGCCCCTACTGCGAGTAGTTCAACCATGAAATGATAGATTGCCCCATGCTGATAGTGTAGATACGTGAGAAAAGGGCAGCACAACCTACAACGATGCAAAACGTTCAAATTATGAGGTCCAAACCATGCAAGGAAGACCCCAATGTGAACTTGATGCTCAGAAGTGGCGCAACTACAGGGGAAGATAATGGGAAATTAACCGAGGTAGGCCCAGGTGTTTGCAAAACCCCTACAAAGTAGCATGAGTTTGACTTGGAGCACACGAAGAAGATTTTTATGGAAGCTAAGAAGAGCTTTGCAAAGGTCTCTACTTCAAGTAATGAGGATCAACCTAAGCAGGAAGTGGATCCTTCGATGCTACTACCTTTCTAGAGACATATATGAAGCTGCTATGTGATAATAAGGCATTTAAGGGATTACAAGAGCTGATAACTAGATGTGCAGGACTAAGTGCACTTCGCGTGGTTTGGAAATTGGGAAAATATGCTTTGCGCACTGGACAAGAAATGTTATTAACGGCACAGATCAGCGACTATGAGATGGATCAGATCATTCTAGATTAGGCTTGGATGCAAATGTGCTACCTAAGCATACATGGGAATGCATGGGCAGGCCCACATTATAGTGGTCTCCAATTCAATTATGGATGGCAAACCAATAAGAGATCTTGCCCATGGGGAGATTGCAAGGAGTCACAGTGGATATAGAAGGTGCGAGCACACAAATAAATTTTGAGGTAATAGAAATTGTGGATGATAGTAACCCTTACCCCACATTATTAGAGATAGACTGCGCCACGGATATGAATGGAGTTATTAATTTAAAGAACCAGAAGATGATATTTGAGAAGAAGTCCCTATGCATAGTCATTCCACTAGACTCGGCTGAAGGAGCGTGCTACACTGAACCCATACGCGACGATGGAAGTGAGGAGGACTTGGATCATATCTACAAGATAACGACACGTGATCAGGATTGGGTAAATCCAACTGTAGAAGGAAGAATATCGTGGGAACGCACAGAAGCTTGCATTTCAGATTCAGATGAAGAAGACGAATGATGGCATAATAGGTTGAATGGAGTAACAACGTTAAACTGCAATATGATGACTAGGTCACTATATTGTGTTAAAGCTCAGGATCGAGAACTGCTAATGTATGATGGGTTGATAGTGGTGGACAAATTCCTAACCAAGTTTGACGGCATGGTACCAGAACGCCAACGGTTTGATGCATTAAAATGGGCATTGCATGCCACGCCTCTGCGTTCGTGGGGAACACATGAAGGAACTTTTGAAGATTGGCGTGGCTGTAGGTGGATGATGTAGATAAGGTTTGGGAAGCCGGAACTATGAATAACTGAGAAATACGATGGATGCGATGACCCATGTATGCACCTCACCAGATGGACCCAGGCCTATGGAGAAGAACCCCAGCCGGAATGGGTACACTTATTTTATCATACCTTGGATGTCATCCCAAGGAACTGGTATATTAAAACATAACTCCAACATGGTACAGGCGAATGGGATATCTTGCGTGAAGGATTTTTATAAACATTCTTATTTGAAGACCAATGGATGGATACTATTGATGATGCATTGCAAGTTGTGAAGGCCGCCATTTTCAAAGTACCACTGGAACCAGAAGAAATAGTGCAGCCAGATTGGTCGCATCAGTTGAGCCAGGCCCTAGAATGCTACAATGTGCAGGTAGAAGATGATGATGATGACCCCAGAAACATCAATATTCCGAAAGCGGAGGGGAGTCACAAGGTTTGCAGACTAGCAATCAAGGATCCCGACATCATCGTGCCGCTGAAAATAAAACAAGTAAACATTGGTACAGAGGAGGAGCCGAAGTATGCAACGCTTGGGGACTATTGGGATGATGCTACAGTGGAGAAGGTCATCGAGTTACTTCGAGAATATCAAGATTTATTCTCAACTAAAATCACGGAGTTAAAAGGGATCCTCGGCGACCTGGGAATGATGAAGACAACCCTGAAGCCAGACGCGAAGCCAGTCAAGTAGTGGTCTTATCGGTTGAATCCAAAATACAAAGAAAAGTTTCGTGAAGAGTTGGATAAAATGCTTGCAGTAGGAATAATTGAACCAGTGGGGGAATCCGACTGGATAAGTCCTATGGTGGTATAGCAGAAAAAATAGAAGGGTGAAATTTGCATCTGCGTGGATCTCAGGAAGCTCAATAATGCATGTGTTAACGATCCATTCCTGACACCATTTACAAACGAGGTATTAGAAAATGTGGGTGAACAGGAAGCCTACTCCTTCATGGACAGCTTCTCAGGATACCACCAAATCAAGATCACGTCGTAGGACAGGAGTAAAACAATGTTCGCCACCGAATGAGGCTTTTTTTAGTACACTGTGATGCCCTTTGGACTGAAGAACATGGCGGCGATATTCTCGCGTGTCGTGGTAGCTGCATTCAAGGAATTTATACATAAGTTCTTAGAAGTATATCTTGATTATTGGACATATTTGGGCTAGTCAAGAAACATATCGTGAGCTTATGGTTAATGCTAGATACATCCTGACGACACCAGATTGCGTAAATCTAAAGAAGCATACTTTCCTCATCCCCTTTGAGAAATTGCTCAGCCATGTGGTCTATAAGCAAGGCCTGATGGTGGATCTGGCAAAGATTGTTGTAATACTCAATTTGCAAGCACCGCACAGTGTCAAACAACTATGTGCCATGCTGGGACACACTGGTTACTATCAGAAGTTCATTAAGAGCTATGCACAGATCACGACACCAATGGAACAATTGTTGAAAAAGGACACTACTTACTATTGGAATGAGGAATGTAACAAAAGTCTGGAGACTCTCAAGGAGAAGATGGCATCAGCTCCCATTTTGGTCTTTCCAAAATGGGACATCGAATTTCACGTGCATGTTGACGCATCATGTATCGTGTTGGGAGCTGTACTCACAAAAGAAGGAGCAAAAGGAATTTATCACCCGATTGCGTTCACAAGTCGATGACTGTCCAAAATAGAGAAGAAATACTCCACTACTAAGCGTGAGGGCTTGGCAATGGTATATGCGCTCTAGAAATACCGCAACTATCTACTTGGAGGACACTTTAAGATGTATACTGATCACTCTACGGTAAAATACCTAGTAAATAAGCTTGTGTTGGGGGGGCACATTTGTAGGTGGCTGCTATTATTTCAAAAATACAATTTTCAAGTCATCGGCCGGGACGTCTAAACGTAGGCCCAGATCACCTGTCCTGAATTGAGAATGGAAAAGAGCCCACAAACTTAGAGGAAGGACTACCTGATGCATAGTTGTATGCAGTACACATCATGGATGGCCACTTTTATGATATAATCCACTTCTTAACCACAAGAACCGTGCCGCAGGGATATTTCGTTCAACAGAAGAAAGAACTGGTGATACGCATAGCAAACTTTACTATTATTGCAGGGAATCTCTACAAAATGGGAAACGATGAAATATTGCGTAGATATGTACCTGAATTCAAGCGAGGACAAGTCCTTGCCGAAGCACATGGGGGGGTTATAGGAGGACATTATGCAGGACACACCACAGCACAGAAGATTCTTCGTGCTGGACTATGGTGCCCAACTCTACATCAAGACTCAAAAGCATACTATTGGGCTTGTGACATATGTCAACGGACTGGGAAACCATCGTGGAGGGATGAAATGCCACTCAAGCCACAGATGACACTGCAACCATTCGAAAAATGGGCGATTGAATTTGTGGGGCCTATCACCTCAAGGAAAGACAGGGGCACTCTATATCATCACCACTACGGAATACTTGACCCGATGGGTGAAAGCACAACGGGTTAAGGACTGCACATCCACTACAGCTACGAAATTTTTGTTTGAGAATGTCTTAACGTGGTTTGGATGTCCAAAAATTCTAATGAGAAACCGTGGAACACACTTCCTAAATGAGACTATCAGCGCGCTCACTGAGGAGTTCCAGATATATCATCAACAAAGTATGTCGTACCATCCACAAGAAAATGGGACCATTGAAGCTTTTAACAAGATTTTGGAGACTTCGTTGACAAAGGTATGTAATGCACAGCGAAATGATTGGGATTTGCGCATACCTGCTGTACTATGGGCATACTGAACAATGTGCAAGAAGTTGATGGGCCAAACACCTTTTCGATTAGTCTATGGCAAGGAAGCCATCATGCCAATGGAATAAATTGTACCTAGTTTGAAAACAGTGGTGATGACAGGCATGGTAGACCATGGGGCTTTGGAATAAAGAATCATGCAACTGGAAGAACTTGAGGAGGAACGGTTTCTGGCAGGATTTCATCAGCAAGTACAAAAGTAGCAAGACAAATCTTGGCATGATTTCCATATCAAGATGTGCACGTTCAAAGAAAATGATCTGGTATTACTGTATGACAGCAAGTTCGAGAAATTCCCTAGAAAGCTCCAAATGCATTGGCTAGGACCCTATGTAGTCAAAGAAGTCACAGATGGAGGCATGGTCCAGCTTGCCAAGCTGAATGGGGAGCCTTTCTCGGGCAGAGTCAATGGCAATCACCTGAAGCTCTACACGGGTGGGCCGACCACCTAACTAACTCACCAAAGGACACTCTCACCACTCTAGGCAGTTGAAAGAGAGTGCGGGACGGTAAAGTAGTCTATGAGGGAGCTACGCGACAACAAGGGTGCGCGTAGCATTGGTATGTCACAAGGATCGCGATTAAGCAGAAGGGGTTGTGTTGCTACGTGGACAAGTAGAGAGATGACCGTTGCTGACATTTTTCATGACAAGATGTCTAAGTTATGGCGAAAGGGAGTGAGCAGCGTGGTACGAGCTAGATCCAGAACGATTTGCCACATGCATCATGTTACGGCACTAGAAAAGGAGGGAACCACTGAATTTGAATTTCAAAATGCTTATAAATCACAGGAGGGCATCCGCTAAACGATTTGTGGTTTCGAGAGAAGTAAGCTATTGGGCCTTTCCATCCATATGGAACTGTTCCTTATTGATGCTAAGGGAGTAAGCCTGAGGGTTTTAATATAGCCAATGGAGATGCAGGACTTTCTAGATAAGGTGGTATCAACATTTGCGAGCACCGTGCAGAGTTTAGTACCGACGGTAGGAGTTGTACCAAAAACTCTTAGACATGAAGCATAACTAGTCCAGATGTCGCTACCTAACCCATGGGCTAGTAGCGACCCATAAAAGATAAGGGAAACATTGTGAATATGGAGAAAAATGATGGAATTGCAGTTAACAGTTTGTCTCTGATGCACCTTGAAGATTGGGATCTCGCAAATAGCAACAATTTTCTTGCAAAATTTCAACACAATCTGCAGCAGACAATGCGTATAGTAGACCATAAATTGGAAACTTGCTGCGTTGGCACGAAGAGTTCCCATATGCGGCACCCCAACTTGAGCTAAAATCTTATGAGGGGTTGCTCCATGTTAACCGAGCAGAGTAGAATGAGCATCATCGATTACGTGAATTAGTGGAGGCAATGGAGCAGGAGCTAGAATAAGAGTTGCAGGAGACAAAGAGGGAGTAGCAGAATGTAGTACGTCACTCACATGGATGGTGGACCACGAAGCCTTGGCAGCGCGTATCACCACACCAACGAGTGACTCGGGACAAGTTATCATGATTGTGTTGGGGGCCTGTTGGATAGCAGAGGCCCCGCGTAACGGTTTTGGGGCTTAAAGCCTATAAGTTAGGGTAATGATATTGTGAAAATATCCGTGAAATGCGTGGAGCGCGAAATGTAATAGGTCGAGTCAAAGGGTTGTCCACCCAAAAATAATATAAAATACTAGGAAGTGAGTCGGCCTACCCATGGTCCGTGGACCATGGGGATGTATAAATAGAGCGAGGCTCTAAGGGTAGAAGGTAGTTTTTTAGAATATCATGAATGTTATGGGTTTAAGAAGGCAATATTCTCTCTGCGTCTGTAAGTCTAAGTCAAGGGTGTTGGTAAATAGATAGAGGCTCTATAGTTGTGTGCGCAGAGGCCTGGTAGAGTCCGCAGCTGTGTACACAAACCCCTATAGCTGTGTGCACAAGACGGATCTGATTGTATTGACAGAAGATAAATAAAAATAAGAATTTATGAATCATTATGTGCTTTATCATGAATCTATCTGTTGTTTATGTTCTGAATTTATGCACTGTCTTTAAGAATTGTGATTGTGCGCACTGGGTTTTATTATTAAATTTTTGCTTAAAGACTGTAAGAAGAAGATCCGATCAGTAGTAATTTCATTAGTAAGAAAGTGCATTTGTATGGAGCTACGTGGAAACCCAATAGCGATACAGAGTGGCACAAGGCTAGAGAATGGTTTGTGACCCCTCCAGACCACATCAAGACATCCCAAGGGTGCAGAAACATGGTTCCAACACCCTCCCCTACTACCTTGGGTGAGACTTCAATCCGCGCTCCGCGGACTGTTGCCAAAAGGGCTGGTAGTGCGGGATTTGTTTGGAAAATGACTCTTCCGAACCCGGGTCAAGCCCCAACAAGCCAACACCTTCGCTAAACTCCAATTGTGATATGTGATGAACCCAGACCCGATATCATTTATCCGCCCGAATTCATAATTTTTCAAGTCCGCCATACCAAGTTTTGTAAAGGATTTCTTTGTTAAAAGGGTTTTATGATTTAAACGAAGAAAAAGCCTAAACCTCAATTTAACCACTAATCTCAATTTTAACCCATAATAATGCCATTGCCACCATAATTGATTGTTTGGACCATCCACACTTCTCTTTCACTCCACCACCATCTGATCACATCCATTCAAATCCAATGACCCTCAGTGATTTTGGGTTGGCTCTCTATCTGAGCATTACCTGCTCGAAAAGCGGTATTCCACTAACCTCCCCTTGCTATGTGTCAAGCTCAGATTATTTCAAGTGACCCCTCCCAAAACTGCCCATGCCTCAAAAGTGGTGTGATGAAAACCAAAACCACCTCCCGCATAACGACAAAATGGCCACTATTCACTTTGTTCCATAATTCGTAAAGTAGACTGTTTTTCCGTTTAAACCAAAAAATCACCATTTTGTTTTGTTTCACCTGTTTTCACAGTGAAACCAACATAAGACTCTACGCCCATTAAAACCATTGGTTTACCTCTCGATACACTCTGGACTCCTTTCAATATCCTTTCGAGCTCAATAAAGCCATTGATGTCCTCCTCTTTCACCTATGTTTTCTTAACAATTTCTGTTTTTTGCAGGTAAAAATTCTATCCAGGCTTACAAAGAAAAAATCTTGCATATAGTTTGAAGAAGAATATGAAGATCATATCAAATCACTTTACCCTGTAACATAAAATCTAAAAGGATTTACTGTTGAAAAACACAATAAAAACTGAAATGCATAGTAAAGGCTACTCAGCAGGGTTAAAGGATATTAATAGAGTTTAAAGAGTATCAGATGAAAGATCAAATGAAGGAATCAACCAGCATAAAGGATACAAACAATAAAGTAGCTTAAAGGGCAAAATATCAAACAATAAAGCCAACACAACCTGAATAAAAGGGACAGCAAGAAGCAGTTCAATAATTGCCCCTATCTTCTTGCATGAAGATCTTTCCTTTCCTAGAATAAATCTTAATCAGTTTTAGGATATTTCCTTAGTTTCATTATTGTATAAATAACTCTCTTCTCGAGTTATTATGGGTTCAATGTTGAAGGTTCATTGTTCACTTCCTGTTAAGTTGTGACTGTTCATTCTATTTGAACCTGGTTGCACCTTTGAAGGAAGCTTTTCTAGACACTTGATGTACTTAGTTTTTCTGGAACCTTAATACAAAGCAGAGGATTCTGAATTTGGTTTTACATAGTTTGTGTTATGCTGTAAGTTTTTCCAGTTATCAATCATTATGTTCTTCTTCACATGCTTATGACTTATAGAGATATCTAGGTAGGAATAATTGTGTCTCAATTTATTCCTATAAGCTCCTGAAGTGATCATCTATTAAGAGAATGGATTAATGAATTGTATGTTTAGCTAATCCCCTCTAATCAATAAATCATCAGCATCTTGTGTAAGCTTAAGTATATTGCCTTGAATCTTCGGAACGTAGTTTAGAACTTTTTCATAGTTATGATTGTTTCATTTCACAGTCTGGAAACTATGATAATCATTTTATTTTTGTCTTCTTCTCACCACTATTTTGATCTATATCACTGTGTAAAGTTTTAAAGCAGCCCTTTGCTAAGATATTAATATTATCCAAAGGATTAAGTATTTCAATTCTACATCCGTCTTCATTCATTGGTCTTCCAAAACTAAAACCAAAAACCCCAAAAACAATTATTTTAGATGCTTTGTCATTGGTAGCTGACCTACTACTATCTCAGAGGTACAAAATCAGACTGGCATCGCTGCCAGGGAATCGAATTTCTTTTAAGTTTCCCTTGGGACAATGATATTCATTCATTCTTTTCCTTTAAGGTGATTAAAGGTTTAGAAAGGTCAAAATCATTCACCTAGGCGACTCCACACTCCCAAGCTGGCACCTTTTAAACATACCAGATCTTGTTCAGAAGCTGACATAGTTAGTCCTTTGTTAGATCCTAAAAGGCTTCTGAGAAAAGCCAGTTCTAAAAGGGGACACCAACCATATTATTCTTCCTCTTCAGCCCTACCATCTGAAGAATTAGAGTCATTTGACCCCTATAGTAAAATCCCATCTGATCTTGATTACTCCCATTTATCACCTAGGGTTGTTGAACTTCTAGATAAAGGAGTTGATTTAAGTTAGCATACCTTATTCATTCATTAGAATTTCATTCAATACCCACACTACCACTAGGATCACCTAAAACTAAATCTGATTTGGGTGTTAATCTACCAGAATATAAACCCACAAATTTCATATCCCCTATCACCTATCATTTTCCTTCCATTTTTGACCGACCTAAAGCTTCTTCTTCTGAACAACCTAAGGAGACCTTCTCTATATATTACAATCCTCTCTTTGAAACAAAAGAATGCATTCCTTTATAGGTCCCAAAATTAGTTCTCAAGACTCCTTTGAAGTCTTTCAGGAGATCCCCTCATTCACCTCCAACTAGTTCATCAACCCCTAAATGACCATCTTCTTCCTCTACTTCTTCTTCATCGTCTACATCCACACAAACACCTCACACTCCACCTGGACAACCTCATACACCTCAAGCACCTCATACACCACTTGATGACATGGATTTCCAACCTATTGTATAGGCTAGATATGCTGCTTTAGTATTACCTAATAGCCTTGATGCATTCCCAACTCTATAATTAAAATACCTTCCCAAGTATAATGGAGAAACTAGTCCCTCAGCTAAGGACCATCTTCAAGCTTTCCTAGACTTTGTAGACAACATGAATATTGAACAAGAAAATGTTTATATGAGATTGTTTGTACAGTCACTTGAAGGAAATGTGAGGATTTGGTTTAGGCAGTTACCAGCAGCTTCCCTTAGAAATTGGGAAGAGCTTACAACCATATTTAAAAATCAATGGGGTGTGAAAAAGGATCCTCTTTACTTCCTCACAGAATTTGAAGAGATTAAAAGGAACTTTGGTGAACCAGTATCAGATTTTATCAAAAGATTCAATAAACTCTACCACAAAATTCCTACTGATTGTAAGCCCCCTGTAGCAGCAGCTAATTCTAGATTTTCTAAAGCTTTTGATGATTAATTATGTTATGCTATGGGAGAGAACTTCAAGAACTCTTGACGATATGCAAACAAATGCTATAGAGGTAGAAGCAAATGGGGCAGCCTTAAATTCTTTAAAACTTAAGGAAGAAAAATCCCAAATAAAACTCAAATCTCTTCAAGAAGCCTCTAGTTCCTCTAAGACTAAATCAGAAGACTCAAAAATAGATGAAATAACATCTCTTCTTAGAAACCTATCAAATAGGATTTAAAAGATTGAGACCCAACCTAGAACAATACAACAAATAGTTACTAGACCGCAAAACCAAAATCAAGGTCAGTATAAAAGAAATCCACCACTACAAATTCTTCAGAGACCTAATGATGATCAACATGTTCCTACTCCTCTATTGATAGATCATCAATAACCTGATGATAATACTATGAGAATTACTGAAGATATTAATAGTATGGATTCTTCTTCCAATCAAACAACCATCATTCCTCTCTCACTATTAGTGTCAGCCTTTGAAGCCTTCCATCAGTGATCAAATATGCTCTTACAAAGTGGTCTCAGGGTGTCAAAGTCAAATTTTGTCATTTCAGTGAGTCTTCAAGTAAAATTTGGTTACTAGGTATTAGGTCTAGGGTTGTTTTCACTCCTTCCAAAGTCTTCCAAGTATTGTTCCATGTCACCATTCAGCTTAGTGTACCATAATTCAAAGAGTTGTCATCATCATTTCAAGTTCCAATGAGTCATTTTACACCTTGTTCGTGCTTTAGATGTACTTGGGTAAGCCTCATTTCCCTCTCCTAGGGTTTTGAAGGTGATTTTTCTTGGATGGCAAAATGATCAACAAAACTTGTGTCCTGATGTTTACACACTTTCCCCTATCCTTAATGTACCTTATTAAACACTTCCCATCACTGATATCCCTCAAATTCCTCATTTTCCCACAAACCCTAGTTTCTTGCTACAATTTGACAATTTTCTAGGCTAAGACTGTGTTTTTCCCTTTTGGACCCCTTCCCCTTGCTCAATCTTTGAAATTACATTTTCCCTTTCTTCCTAACATCCCTCCCTATTTCCAAAAATTTCCTCAAGAATTTAGAAGCCCCTTATCCCCTTCATTTCCCTTCATTTCTACCAATCCCCTGTTCCACATATCGAGATAGGTTTTCTTCAAACTATGTTTTTGAGCAAGAAAAGATGAATTTGAAAAAAGTGAGAGAGGTTTTTGTCCATCATTGACCCAAGAAGAACAACCTCTTTCAATTTTCACAGGTTTCATGGTTTGGGAGAAATGTCGAAAACATCATTGGCCTTAGGAGGATTGATGCACTTATGGAGTGACCTTGGGAAAATCAAGATTTACCATAGCTAGGATGACCAAATGACTTACCTGATGAGTCAACAAATAACTAGACAAAGAGAGATTTCCAATGAGCTATCATGAGCTTAATTGTAGTTGAGGAAGACCTTCAAAAGTTGACTGCAACAACACTCTGCATTTAGGCAACCTCATTTTTCACATTTTGACCAGTCTTTGGAGATTTGACTTTTGACAAGACAAATAAACTCCAAATTGAAAAATTCAAGATATTCTAGAAATTATACTCGACAATATTTCCAACGATCTATCACACGCCCAATTTTGACATCAGGAAGGTAGTCAAAACTCGCCTTGAAGTTGGCGTTGTGCATAGGAACAATGGCGCTGCGCATCAGGAGGTTGGCGCTGCACATCAGGAGGTTGGCGCTGCGCATCAGAGGAGCGTTGTGCATTAGGCAGATTTCTCGAGTCTAAATTTACACTGGTGCTGCACATCAGAGAGGCGTTGTGCATTGGGCTCAGTGCGTTGTGCATTGGCTAGTAATGCCTCAAAACCCTCAAACTTCACCTCTAATCACTCTCATTGCTGCATTTCTCCTCCAAGCAAGTAAGTAACCTCTATTTTGATCTCACATAAGGTTTTTATGCCTTGAAGGTGGTTTTAGCATCCTAAAATTCAAAACCCTAGTTTATTCTATTTGATTTCTCATATTTTCAAGCTCTTGTCACTTGTCTTCATTTCCATAATTATTTGCCCTAAATTCACTTTTAAATCCCATCTCACTTAACCCATATCCCCTCACCCTACCCTAAACCTCTTCCCATAAAACCCTAGCTCCTTGTAAACCCACCTACCCTCTCATTTCATCTCACCACTATTTTCCCTCTTATAAAAGCTCTTCATACTCATCTTTTACATAATTGTCCATCATTCATTAAATCATCCCAAAAAGACAAAAATGGAGCAAGACAGTGAGTTTGAATATGAAGAAGACACCCTAATGATCGAGAGATATGGCTTGAAAGGGTAAATATCCACCTTAAGGGACTTCTAAAGAAAGAAAATAGATACAGCAAGATGCTAAGGCATATGGCACATCATTATTTGACCCGAAATTGAGTTTGCAGCAAGAGGATCAAGCACCTTAAAGCAAGACTAAGGAGGGCCTTAAAGGGAAAAAAGAAGGGTGAAAAACTTGAGATCTTGGCTGATGTTACACTTTCCAAACAAAGTAACCCATGATGCAGCTTTGAGAGAAAATTGGGCAAATTTTGAGATAATTTTGTCATTTTCCAATTTTTGAATTAGGCAACACAGGAAATTCCAGCTAATGCACATCGCCACCGACGTTGCGCATTGAATTGGTGCATCCTCTTGACAAATGGCTTATAGATATGGATTCAGCATCAAAAAATAAGCAAACCCATAATGTTTCATCAATTTTGGAGAAGATCTTGGCCACTAAAAGGGCAAAAAACACTCAAAAAGTGCCCTCTCTACCACTTTTTGGAAACGCAGGAACCAGTCTTGGGAGAATCCACTTTTGAGGGGGAAAATGACCTCCAAATCAGAAAATTCAAAGTGTTCCAGAAAATAGATAGGCAAGGCTTTCCAACTAGCTATCTTGGGCATGATTTGGTGAAGCTTAAGGCCTCCAAAAGTAGCCTTGAAGTGGAATTGTGCATCAGACAGGGCGCTACGCATCAGGCAAAGTTTTATCAATTTTGCCTAAAAACTCAAAATTTCGCCCAGTTTGACTATCAGTTGAATTTTTCTCTTCTTCTTGGTAATGTTTTTATGGTAAATGATGTAATATGATGTAAATTTGATGAAAAATGACTTGAGGGGGTAGATACATCAAATCAAAAGTGGTTTTGAACTTAATGTATCAGTTTCCTTAGTTTTAGAGGCAAGCTGTTCCACTGCCTATTTTCTTGTTCCAAGTTTAAATGTTGTTGAAACAGCTCCTTGACTCATGGATTCGACCCCTTATGACTAGCATGAGTTGTTTGATGCCTATATTACATTTTCTCTTAGTCATTTGTAAAGGTTGGACTTTGGTGGAAGTGGTGGCACTCACTGAACATTTGTATCAGCAGTTTGGCAAGGAATAAAACTAGGTTTCACAACTATTTTTGTGGGATTCTTGTGACATTGACTTTATGTATTGTTTCTTCTTTGTAATGAGTTTTTTCTGATGTTTTATATGTATCCACATCTCTCTCTTTCTTCTAAACTAAATGAATCAAGGTGAATAGACAAAATACACTAATCTACAGTGCTTTGTCTTGGGAATGCATTTGGTTTTCAATGTTTTCGCTTTTTGAAGAGGATTCATAGTTTGTTACGCCCTCCTCAACTCCTCGGTTGTCTTACTCTACCATCTCAATCCATTGCTAGTACATAAACCCTTCTCTACCTTACCCCACAAGACATGACTGTATCTACCGAGCCCAATCTGCCTTCTCCAATTGATCCAACAACCAAAATCTAAAATCAACCAAAAAACGTAGAGCTACTATACCTAGCCTAAAATCTAATTTTAATTCAGTCATCTCAAGCTGTAAATGCAGTCATCTTAACTGAGATTGACAAGGAGAGAGCCCTCTCCCGACCTGGTAGGGCTAGCTACCAGGTTAAGCGTGGTTTGATGTTACCCTAGACCTGCCTTCCTTCAGCCTGAGGTAGATCCAGGCCCTAACACACAACAAAATCAGGTTCAAGAAGATTAGGAAGCTTCACAAGTCTCTAAATATCATGCTTTCTCTGAATTTTTAATTGCAGAATTAAACAAGAGATATGATCTTAGGCCTAGGCCCGGTCCTGGGAGACCTCCAAAGGAAACTCCAATAATTGAACCACTTACCAAAACTGTTGAAGCTCAAACATCTCTTATTCATCCCTTAGATCAGTCAATTGATACTAAAATTGGTAAAAACATTTTGACTACATTTAATGTTGAAAAAGAGTTAGAGAGGGTTAAGATCCCAATTCCATTGTCAGAACTTTCTAAAAACCCTAGTTATAAAAGCCAAGTTACAAAATGGATACAAAATACCTCATTTGATGCTGAAGGTGATGTCATAAGTATACAAGATGAAAAATCAACAGTAGTTTTTGGTCCTAATTCAGACATGATAGATGAGATAGTGTCTCCTTTCTATGTAACTCTTAAAACAAATGATTCCATGTTGTATAATTGTATGCTTGATTCAGGAGCATCACACAACCTTATGCCAAAATCTATCATGGACCATTTGAAACTCGACATAACTAAATCCTACCATGACCTTTACACCTTTGATTCTAAAAGGGTGCCTTGTATAGGATTGATCAAGGATCTAGTGGTTACCCTTGCTGTTGTGGGGAAAAATGCCTATGCAGGACGATCCTATCCACCTAAGGTGTGACAGTGCCTTAGCAACAAACAGAGACAGCTATTCTAGTATTCTTCCTTTATGAATTAAGAATGAAGAGATAGATAGAAGGACTAACCGATGTCTTCCGTTTGTCCCTTGATCCAGCTTCTCTTCTCTTGGAGTGTTCCCAGCTACTTGCCTTCTCGCTCGCCCAGCTTCAAGAGGTTTCTGCAAAATCACAAGAAGAGAACACTACACAAGACATGGATTCATATTCATAACTAGTTCAGGATTAGAAATAAACTAAACATACTAATGCATTCATACATCAAAAATACATCAGCATATAGGAGAAACCAAGATAGCTTTATTGATGAATAACAAGGTTCAGGAAGAGATACAACCCAGAGGGCTCCAATCCAGCATCTCCTTCCTAGCAAATGGAATTCCTATCTTCAACCCCTTTAAAGCATTAAGCACCCAATGATTCCAATCTCAAACCAACAGCAATTCTTTGCAATAACAAAATTCCAGCCTCCTAGATCTCATGGAGGATAGATCCATATATAGATGTTTAGAGAGAGGATGAGTCATCTCGAGATCTGACTAGTGTCCTCTCCCTCTGTCAGTTCTTGAGTCCACTTGGAGGTTCTTGCTTCCACTTGGAGATTTGGAACCTCTTACTCATCACCAGTCGAATTCCCTGAGGCAAGTGTCATTTTGGAAGCTTCCTAGGTTTTTACACCTTGAGAAATGAGCTTGCCACTTGTCCACTCTCGTTCAGTGCAGGTAGACAATGTTCCATTTGACATTCAACGCAGGTAGCCAGTGTTGGCTTTGACATTTAGCGCAAACAACTAGTGTAGCCACTGAAATGATCCTGAATTGACTTGTTTTTGAGCAGTTTCAGGTGGAGAACTTCTGTGAATTGTTGTGGTTTGTTAGCCTTGTTCCTCTAGGGGTAGGAACAACATGTTTAGGGACTTTGGATCCCTTAGATTATGGACATTTCATGCTCAATGCTGTAAGGCACAAAAATGTCTATAACAGTTGCCCCCTAAAGTATGAGGCTGTTTATCGGGCGAAATGCTTTATCAGGGGGATCCGAAGTTCATCCAATGCTGAGAGGAGACCTGTAATAAGATACAATACAATACATTATTTTTCATACTGCTTTCATGATCTAGCTGAGGCGGGCATTCCCATGCTCAGCTTTATAAATTCATTTTTCTGTACATAGAACAGACAATCGTCTGATGGTAGACTGATAATTTTGATGAAATTATCATCCTTTCTGACCAGTACCTCTTTATTTTTGTCAAGCTTGAGGAGGATAACATATGATTGTTCTATAACCTGCCCTTCGGGCAAGCCCATCGCTATGTTTTAATGAGCCTAGCGATAGTGAAACTCGTTCTCGTCTAAAGACAAGTTTGTCGCTATTTAATGATTTTAACGAGTCTAACGACAAGGATAACTCGGTCCTTTTCATTTTTAGAGAGTCTGAAAAGGTACATAAAGTTAACTCCAAAAGTCCTTTTTCGTCATCTAATCCCTTAAGTCCGAAAAAGGATAAAACAATACAGAAGGGATGAGTTTTCGATAGTTTTAACGAGCCGAACAAAACAAGCGCTCGATATTTTTGTGCAATAATCCCTCAGGTCCAAAAAGATTAAAATCTAGAGGAGGGATAGCTCTTCCTGTCCCTTTAACGAGCTGGAAGGCCAAGGACTCGGCAATCTTTTCATATTTTACGAGTCAGTTGAAAAGAGCTTAAAGAAGACTCGTCTTTTGAGGAACTAGTGATAAACAGGGTTAGCAGCTGATTCCAGGTACAGGGTGGAATTTTCCAATCACGACAGTGTCACAAGGATGGCTAGGTGAAATCACTCTTCGCAGTTGTTCCTCAAAATGGGTAAACAATCATATGGAGGTGAACGATCGGCCAAATGAAAAGTGGATGTGACGGTGCAAACACGACCAAGGCTTTAATGGCTGATGATATTACATTCACAGTGGTTATTTACTGGGATAGGTTCATTTTTTTATTTTAAAATGAGCTTAAACGCTGGTGGAAACACTTGCTCATTGCTTATGTTTATTTTTTAACGAGCATGAAGTCCGCGTTAAAACTGCTCGGATCCTGCGTTTATTTTTTAACGAGCATGAACTTTGTGCTAAAACTGCTCGAATACCCAGTCATATGATAAGAGTGTCTCATCAAGATTCTATTTTTTATGGAGCTTCATCTCACTAAGCTTTGCTCCGCATCCTTTCTTTATGCAAGTTAGGAAACGGCTAACCCAAAAAACAGATAAATAACCGCTCTTTGCTTGCACTCCAAAAGGTTTGCATGCCCCCAGGTATAAAGTACGATTTCAAGGTTACCTCTACTTCTCTTCCTTCAAAACATTTGTTTTAAAGAGAGAGACTTTACCTCTTTCAGGTTACCCAAAGATTGTCTCGTTAATCTTTCAAACAAAACACTTCCTCAGCAATGTCTACCGAAATAGACAAAGGTGAGCGACGATGCCCGCCCTCTCACATAACTTTGACAAGAGAATCTTATTCTAGAATAACCCTCTTCCTAGACGGACGGGGTACAGACTAGTCATATTCTCCCGCAAAAACCTACCCTATACCTAAAGTTTCTCTGCCGAAGCAGACCAGGATGCATGCCCCCTGGGTTCCAGTCATATCCTCCCAGATTACTCGCGCTCATCAGGAGGACGAACCGTGGGTTGAGACACTTCTTGCGTGAATAGACCATTTAGGGATGGTACATGACTATTTGCGATGCGTGATCCGGGAAATGAAAGCTGGTCCACGAGCTTGACCACGCTTCCTTCATGCGGAAAACACATTACTCTAAAGAGTGAGGAGACAATAGCTCCCATGCAATATATATAGTCTCGTCCAAGGAGTAGGTTATAATCCAAGGGTCCTTGAACGACCATCACGTTCATTTGAATGGTCTTCCCTTTCAATGTTATGGGCACATTGGGGAGGATCCCTAAAGGTCGACTGGTTCCTTTATCAAAGCCTGATAGATTTCTCATTTCAGGCAAAAGTGCTGGCGAACCAAGCGCTTTCCAAGCAATAGAGGAAAGGATACTCACAGATGCCCCCTCATCAATGATAGTGCCAGCCATTACCATTCTGTATATTTGAACGATAATCCTGAATGGTATGCTTGCTGGCAACCGGGGTCTGCCTAGTTGGTTCCAGTCGAAGGACACAACCAAGTTGCTTGGTGGTGGGACCGAATAGACGGCCGGATATCGCTCTGACGAACTTCCTTCCTGCGATAAAGGAATGGGGGCATTGCCCCCTTGTTCATCAGAGTCTGTGTTAATGAAGAGAATTTGGACGGTGTCGTCTTTATTCTCCTCTGTGATGGTATCATTCGAAGATAGAGCCTCTGAAGGCAAAGCCGGGTCAACTGCCGTATCAACCTTTTGACTTTCGTCAGGCATGGATCCAGACGGTTCATCTTCAATGATAGGTGCTTCGGCTGACCACCTGGGCGGGCCAGCTGGGTTCTCAACTAGCGAAGGACTTGGCAGGAGTCTTTGATATCCAGGAGGAAGTTGCACTGGTAAAACAGGGCGATCTTCCAAAACTCTTTTAGCCTCGTCTAAGAAGGGACAACGGTGGATGGCATGATCGCTTTCACACAGTCT
Organism: Pinus tabuliformis; assembly: GCA_031772625.1. Lineage (NCBI taxonomy): Eukaryota > Viridiplantae > Streptophyta > Pinopsida > Pinales > Pinaceae > Pinus > Pinus tabuliformis. The sequence goes on from CM062813.1 coordinate 878,473,890, forward strand.
GCAGGGAAATCTAGCTTTCCCTCTCTGTCTTGTGACTTCACTTTCACTAGTTGACGGTGAGCAATCAACATGGCTATCAGAGGTTGATGCTACCGAATTGTGCAAATGGGGAGACCAGTCCCTTAGTATCCGAGGGATGCAGGGACAATCTCTGTGGAAGTGGTCTCCCTTGCATATGACACATGGCGATTTAGGCCTAGTCAGTGCTGTGTGTGGATTTTTGTCAGACGACACTTGTTTGCCCCCAGTCGCTTTTGGCTCCTTCTTCTTCTTCTCTTTCTTCTTCTTTTCCTTCTTCTCCTTAGGAGCTTGGTTTTTTGTTTTACCAGTTCCGTCAAGCGAAGAGGAAGGAGGAGAGGAAGATTTAGATGAAGTAGAAGGCTGGTTGGCAACTCTGGTCTGGTCTAACTGTTGACTCGACTGTTCAGGAATGGTGGTGTTCTGAACAACATTGGTTGAAAAGAGCCAGACCGGCAGGCCAATTGTCAGTCCTGGAAGCGACAATGTGGCCATATGGGGCGCACCAACATCTCCCCAAGAGGAGAAGGGACTAGGATTTCCACCAAGAGGAATTCCTTGGTTGGTGTGCTCCATTTTTTCAACCTAAAGATCAACGCAGGAATAAAGGGTGATTGTTCCGTTTAAAATAAATTTTTAACAACGCTTAGACACAACTTGCTTTTTCAGTTTTAAAGAGTCGAGAAAAAGCTAAAGATGACTCTAGTCCCCTTCGATGTTTTAATGAGCCCGAAGTGACAAATTCTCGGATGGACTTTTTCCGTTATAGAGTCTAAAAAAGGCCAAAAGGAACTGCTCCGGAGTTCTAGGCAAAGGGTGTGCCAAACTTTTCGCAAAACCGCAGAATACTTTTTAGGGTACGGGCGGTCGATCTTCCTGAATGTTGTGTTCAGTGCATTGCGATCAGTAGGGCGACCGACACGGCTTCCTAAGGATAAAGGTTTTATGCCTATAGGGGTCTCCCAATATATACGCGACGGTACGTGTGAGCACAATCCGTACTGGCGCTATCGTCCCTCAGGAGTGTCGTGGTGGAAAAAGTCGTTTGTGCGGACACAACTGACCTCCCTAGGAGTCTAAACTCTCTAGCAACAAACAAGACAAAATGGAGCGATCTTTCTTTAAATACACCTTTTAAAACATGAAAACTACAAGTATTTAGGCTTACCTTATTCCAAAACGCTGTTGTTGTAGTCCGTCCTTGCCGATCCGGATGAGCTCCTCCTTCACATCAATTCCTGCAACCACAAACAATCAAACAATTACCAAGCACTTGCATCTCATATAATAAAACATATATTCAACATGCAGACCAAGGAACACATGAAATAACTCATTAACACAAGCTATTGAGAAAAATGAACCAGTTTGTATTAATAACGAAACAAAGAAACTCTTACAACCTGGCCTTGGTGTTGTGCAAGTTCCTCCCAGGGTCCATCAAGGGTTTTCCTCTACTTTGACAAAGCTCACCCACTTCCAAGTAGAATCAAGCAAAGACAATCTCTCCTCACAAGGTTCTAAATGGGAGTCCTAATTCCTGCAGCATTTACCCAAAGAAAATGTATAGCTCCAACCTCCCCTCCCTCTGGCTCAATGTCTTTATTTATAGTGCTGTAAAGAGGTTATTCAGGTCCACCATCAATGGGATAATCCCCCTCTTTGGGTGGGATAGCTCCCTTATTGATGGGATAAGTTCCCCCTTAATAGAGATACATGAACCAACTGGAGGCGCATCCAATTCATCAAACCGACCTCTAGAAAGTTCTAGAAGTAACCACAAGTAACTTTTTTTAATATGAAACTCGCGCATTTTGCCTTTTACAGAAGGACGCACCTGTCCCTTAACATACAGAGCGTCCAAGGACGCACCTTTTGTGAACATGGTCAGCGTCCCCGCAGGTAAGGCTAGAGAGAACCTGCGACCCCAGAGATAAACATATTTTTGACAAGACTTTCTCTCTTCTTTGAGTTTGAGATGGATAGCAGAGGCATAAGACTTGCCTAAGAGGGTAGCATGACTATTGATTTGAGCCATACTAACTGTAAGTGATCATGGTGACATTTTTTAGTGTAACAGATTGCCCCCTAAAGTGCGAAGCCTGGAATAGATTTAGGGTTTTGTAATTCTAGGAAGGGTGAAGCGCTTTATCATTTCAAGGATTGTCTTGTGGATGACCCGGTTGGAACCTGCAATTTTCAACACAAAATACATGTATAAGATTATATCATCACTGAGGTAGGCATTCCCATACTCAGATTCAAAACTTTAACTAATGGACTAACTATTCTGATACAGGAATGATCTTGCAGTACATCATTTTTATAGACTTTTGTAGACACAGTATGGACGCAGCCATCTGTTTATGATTAGTCTACATAGATAATGAATACAAAACTCCTCGCAGCCTGGATGGTAGAAACTAGATCCAGGGTCTTCACTTCTACTTCCCGAATTGGTACGATTCTAGCCATGTGATTAAATGATTCGATGTCGAACATGTTAGAAACCACTTGATTACCAGTCGATGATGCAAACTGTTAACAAGCGTGAGAGAAACCACCAGTAATGTCAATGGTTCTCAAAGTACCAAGCACAACCCGTGAAATGTGAATAGATGTTTTGATGTCGAACACTTCACGGAATCCTTTGATCGAAAGTCAATGATGTAAACTGACGTCAAAGGCGAGAAACCTGCCATTGATGCATGCAGACTTCAAGGTGCTGTCGATTCCTAAGTCATCTTTCTAGATAATGTGTCGATGTCGATAGAAAGCGACCCGTTGCAGGCAAGCCCACAACACGAAATCATTGTTCAAGTTGAAGAAATGTTGCTGTAAGGACTGACTCAGGGATGGTCAAATGGATGACAAGTATTTTGCAGATGAAAGTTTTTGCTTGCAGACCTCTTGAACACATAACGACACGACAGATGGCTTGGTGACGAATAACTCAAAGTTAATCCTCGAAACCCGGTTAAAGACTTTCAAAGTGGTTTGGTCAACTGTGAGGTAAAAGATTTCCCAACCCAGGTGAATGAAAAGTGTCGTGTTCAAGAGCGGTAATAAAGTTTCTTTTGAGATAAAAGGTAACAAATAGGCTCATTCTTCTCTCTTTTCCCCCACCATTTCTGGCAAGTACCTCTTTATTTTTAACAAGCTTGAGGAGGATAACATATGCTTGATTATAAGCTCATCCTTCGGACGAGTCCAACCTAGTTTAAATTCGAACCCTAGGAAGGAGTGGTTCGTTCCTGTTTGTAATTGAACAGGTCCTTTACTGTAAAATTTTAACGAGCCCAGTATAGGAGAAACTCGACGTTTTTCATTTTTAGAGAGTCTGAAAAAACAAAAGGAGACTCCACGTTGAACTTTTTCGTATATTTGTGTCCCTCAAGCCCGAAAAAGTATAAAATAATACCTGGGGGAACCGCTTGATCTTGCGACCAAGGAGTACTTTCATAATAGTGTCGTTGACCTGAAAAGTAAAAAGCGATCAAGGACACGTCGTTTTATTTCCTTATCGAGTTCGAAACGACAAAAACCTGGCAATCTTTTCCTGATTTTACGGTCAGAAAAGAGCTAAAAGGGGACCGTCTTTTAATTCCGTTTTAACGAGTGTAAAAGAAACGCTCGGCGATCTTTTCATTTTTTAGGAGTCAGAAAAGGGCTTAAAAGATGACTCTGAGGTGTCACTTTTTCGTAAGTTTTAACGAGTTCGAAAAAATGATAAAAATGTACTCATGGTTTTCACTTTTTCGTAAGTTTTAATGAGTTCGAAAAAGGGATAAAAATGTACTCATATGACCGACTTTCAATTTAATTTACGAGCAGGAAAAGACGGAAAGAACTCGGCATTTTCATTTGTTTTACGAGAATGAAAAATAGCAAAATAATCTCGGGATTTTCATGAGTTTAACGAGTCTTGAAAATAACTGAAATTGACTCGAGATAGGTTTCATTTTTATAAAAGCTTGAAACAGATAAAAACTATGCTTCAAATTAGTTTCATTTTTACGCAAGCTTGAAACAGAGATAAAACTGTGCTTGATGCCCCCTAAGCATAACTGTTAGAGCGCATGCCCCCCCAGCTTCATTTCATTCAACTAAGGTGGATGAAATGAAGGTTCAAGTACGAGATCATTTGAAAGACTTGACCTAAAACTGTAAGAAAACTATGCAAAAACTAAAATAACTAACCTAAAAATACAACATCTATGAGATCTAGTCAATCTCTCGACTCAAGTAGAGGAGGATTTGTTTCATTTTTTAACGAGCTTGACACAAGAAAAGAACTATGCTCGGATTCGGTTTCATGTTTACGCAAGCTTGAAACGAAAAACTATGCTTGTTATAAGTTCACATGCCCCCGGCATAATGATGCCCCCCAAGCTTCATTGCATTCAATGAGGTGGATGGAATGAAGCTTTACTTTCAAAATCTTGGAAAGACTCGTGGGAGTTGTTTCATTTTTTAGTGAGGTTGACACAGGAAAAGAACTATCCTCAAAACCCTTGTTTCATTTTTTAAACGAGCTTGACACAAGATAAGGAACTATGCTCATAACTACTCTACAATCTACCTAACAAAAAACTCTACTCTAAAAACCTTGATTCATTTTTTAACGAGCTTCCTAAGTCATCTTTCTAGATAATGTGTCGATGACAAGACAAGGAACTATGCTCATGACGCCTTGTTTCTTTTTTTTTAACGAGCTTGACACAAGACAAGGAACTATCCTCAAACCTGATTCATTTTTTAACGAGGTCGACTCAGTAACAGGAACTTTCCTCACACACACTGATTCATTTTTTAATGAGGTTGACACAGTAAAAGGAACTTTCCTCACAATCCTACTTTCTACAATCTACCTACATATCCTAAAATCTACCTGATTCATGTTTTAATGAGGTTGACTCAGTAAAAGAACTATCCTCATACACTGATTCATTTTTTAACGAGGTTGACACAGTAAAAGGAACTTTCCTCGCAATCCTACTTTCTAACTATCTATATGACCTAAAAACTAGTTGATTCATTTTTTAATGAGGTTGACTCAGTAAAAGAACTGTCCTCATGATAGCCTGTTTCATTTTTTAACGAGGTTGATACAAGAAAAAACTATCCTCGTACACACTGATTCATTTTTTAACGAGGTTGACACAGTAAAAGGAACTTTCCTCGTACACACTGATTCATTTTTTAACGAGGTTGACACAGTAAAAGGAACTTTCCTCGAATACACTGATTCATTTTTTAACGAGGTCGACACAGTAAAAGGAACTTTCCTCGATTCACTGATTCATTTTTTAACGAGGTTGACACAGTAAAAGGAACTTTCCTCTCTAATCCTACTTTCCTATATAACCTATCCTTGTTTCATTGTTTTAACGAGGTTGACACAAGACAAGGAACTATCCTCGAACTAACTGATTCATTTTTTAACGAGGTTGACACAGTAAAAGGAACTTTCCTCGGAACTCCTTGTTTCATTTTTTAATGAGCTTGACACAAGACAAGAAACTATGCTCATGACTTCCAGTTTCATTTTTTAATGAGGTTGAGACTAGAAGAAACTATCCTCACGCTAGCCTGTTTCATTTTTTAACAAGGTTGATACAGGAAAAAACTATCCTCGTTACATTGATCATGGCTTCCAACTGGAGGAAAGACATGTCAATGGACACACCTTGATCATGGCTTCCAAGAGGTCTTCATCCGAAGGAAGAATACTTCTTGGGAAGGAACACATGTCAAGGGACTCAAAAGGGATAAGAACATCGTGTTCAAGTAATCCCATAGAGTTTTCCATGTCAATTACCGGAGCTAAATCAAAGGAAGATGAGCAAACAGTGAGAGGCTCACTTACATCGGTAACTGAAATCATGGGACCAGTTGCCACATAATTAACCCGTGGCAGGGTAGATACCACTTTAGAATCAGGAACATTTAGGGGTGTCATATTATTGGTAGTTGAAAAAAGACTAGGGAACGAAAGCTGGTCTACAGTCACAATACTGCCATTGTGAGGGAAAGACATCACGCGAAAGAGTGTCGATACGACAGCTTTCATTGCATAAACATAGTCTCGTCCAAGGAGTAAATTGAAATCCAAGGGACCTCGAACTACCATAAGATCAACACAAACAGTTTTACCTTCCAAGGTAATAGAAAACTTAGGAAGGATCCCTAAAGGTTCACTAATTGTTCTGTTAAAAGCTTTCAGATTCTGCGTAATAGGCGCAAGCTGAGGGGAACCCAAAGCTTTCCAAACAGCTGAGGATAAAATACTAACAGAAGCACCTTCATCTACCTGAGTACGATGTATGTCCCTACCACCAGCCTTGACAATGATTTGGAAAGGGATGGAGGAAGGAAGACGAGGTTCTGTCAGTCTATTCCAATCAAAGGAAAAGACCTCAGTACTTGGAGGGGGTTCTGTAGAAACAGGTGAAATGCTCCCCAGCATAGAAGAATCCGATGTAACAAGAAGAACATCAGCGGTATGAAATTTACTCTCGAAAAGGAGAGTGTGATCGACCGAATGTGAAATTGAATCGACCACTTGATCAACTAATGGATCATCAACCTGAGTGACATGAGTTTCACTCTCCAATGGGAGAGTGTGATCGACTGTACTTGAATTTAGATCAATCACTCCGTCAGTTGACGGTAGGTTGGGAGAAAGTTTACGGTAACCAGTTGGAAATTCTTGCTGTGGAACAGTAAGGTTTTCCAACAATGTTGAGGCTTCATCCATGTGAGGGAAAATGTGAGTTTGATGACTCCCTTTGCATAACTTACAAGGAAACCTAACTTTACCCTTTTTCCCAGGAACCTGACTATCACTGGTTGATGGATCAATGGAAAGTTGATGAGATTTTTCTGACCATACTTCCAAGACCTTTGGAATACCAGGACAATTGACAAGGAAGTGGTCACCCTTACAAAGCCTGCAAGGGTATTTGGGTTTACGGTGCATGTCGGAGTTTTCCTCAACACAACTAACACTTACAGCCATGGTTGGTTGGTTGACTTCTTTTTATCTTGCTTCTTCTTCTTCTTCTTCTTCCCTTTCTTCTTCTTCTTAGCCTCCTGGTTACTAGCATCAAGGCTTTTACCAGGCGAAGAGGAAGAAATGGAGGAAGAAAAATTAGGCGAAGAAGGTAAAGGGTCAACAGAAGGTTGGTGATGTTGAGATGGTGAACTCTGTTGAGGTGAAGCATCCGGTTGAGATGGAACAATTGGAGTATTTTGGGCCAACGAAGTTGAAAATAACCATATCGGTAAACCTATTGTAAATCCAGGTAATGACAAAGTAGCCATATAAGGAGGACCAACATTTCCAAAGTAAGGAAAAGTACTAGGATTCTCATTAGGAGGGGTTCCTAGGTTGATAAATTCCGGAACATTTGCCATTATATTCAACTTCAGTGAATTTTATTAACAATTTAAAACTAAAATTAACAATTCACAATTCACACTTAACAACTAAAATTCACAATTCACACCTATGGTCTCTAAAAGTAAAAACAAACAAATTAACACGCGCTATCAAATCTAGGAGTCAAACCACACACAAACAGTAAGCTCTCCGGACCGAAAACACTAGTTGGTGATGAAGCCCAACCTCGCAGAATTCAGTACAGAAATGGCGGGTGGAACAGTTACCCCGGCAACCTGCTTAATGAATAGACCGGCACAAGTTCCTCCACTTTAACCGTCTCGAAGTGAAGTGAACCCCCCGGAAAATCCAAGTGAGTATAACCGACGTCTGCTCCAGGTACAGTGGGACCTTCCCTCCACCGTCACCTCGGTAGAACCCTAAAGATTATGGTCACTAAGGTCACCAATAGTAACAAATACACCTGGGGGAACAGTCTAAACTCCGACAGCACGCAAGGGCAGAGTAGCAAGCTCAATCCCCTTACCGGCTCCTTGACAACAATCCAAGGTTTACCGATAAGTGACCCCTGGCTCCTCGACAATGGTTAATCCGAGGTTTACCGTTTGTAATACGTACTGTCTGGCGTCGTTCCCAACGAGGGGGGAATGATCCCCTCACTGGTTCGGACACGAGCTCGTGCTTCTCCTTTAAGAGGAGCTTTCCCAGAGTGCAATTGAAACAATTGGATTTATTCTACTCAAGATAAACTATCTATTTGGTTTTGTAGTCTTGGAGAGTTAAGTACTCACCTACTCCAAGACCCTAGCCTAAGCTATGTTGGTGTTTCAGAGCCCTAGAAATGTAAAAATTACTAGATGAATTTTAATTAAGCGCTGTGTTATTAAGGCTGTTATTACTCAAATGGGTAAATGGAGATGAAACCAATGGTGTTATGACCCGACTCAACTGAATGCAATCGAATATGATAATGCAATCCTTTCAATTTGATGAATCCTAACTAGAGTAAGGAGAGAGTTTCCATTCACTTCCAACAATGCAAAAAATTGATCATTAAGAGAAAATTTAACAAATTCTCTAATGCACTAATTTCATCAAGAAAAACTAATGCAAATCAATTCCAAACCAATTTTTAATTTTATTTTTGTGTAAATTCAAATCAAAGAAAGCTGATCTAAATCTACGATTGATTTTTCAGAATGTAAACTATGCAATTGTAATCTATGCACAATTCACATGAAAAGTATGCAAATGTAATCTATGCACATTTTTCATTCATATTCTGAAACTGAGAACTCTAATTATGCAAATGTGATCTATGCAAGAGAATTCTCAAACACAAGATGATTCTAATGTAATCTAAGAACCAATCAAGTGCAAGTCGAGAAAATTGGGTGAGAGTTCCAAAGATCAAAATATAAAAACACTCAAAGGCGATTAACACTCATACACAATTTAGCCCCCCCCGGCGAATGAGGGGGAAATTTTTTTGCAAAAACAAAAGCAAAAAGATGCAAAATTGTGAAAAGACTGAGAGAAACCTCCAAGTAATGACCAAAGGAAATCAAATTAAGAATTTCTCAAAAAAGAGACTCAAAACACCCAATTGATGAAAGCTAAAAGCAGGAATGCTAATGAAACAAGTTCAGGTGAAAATTTTTGACAGGGTACTAAAGGATCTGGGCAGAAAACACTAAGAAAAAACAAAATCTAAAAGCAATTAAAGCAAAAATGGAGTTTTCCTAAATTTTACAGGAAGACGCAGGCAACCGTTAGAACAGGCGCGGGCCCGCTCTGTGCAAACGGCAACAGCGCGTCCAAAGACGCACTGTGCAGTACTCAGAGGGTGCGTCCTTCTGGAAAAGTTAAGAAAAACCAAATCTAACTAAATCTAAAGCTAAGCCACCCAAATACTAATTCTCACAGTCAAAAACCAGAAAATAAAAATAATTTTCTCAGAGCAAAGTTCACACAAAGGAAAAGACTTTCACATTAATGGATTCCCCAGTGGAGTCGCCAATTTGTCGTGGCGGAAAAAGTCGTTTGTGCGGACACAACTGACCTCCCTAGGAGTCTAAACTCTCTAGCGACAAACAAGACAAAATGGAGCGATCTTTCTCTAAATACACCTTTTAAAACATGAAAACTACAAGTATTTAGGCTTACCTTATTCCAAAACGCTGTTGTTGTAGTCCGTCCTTGCCGATTCGGATGAGCTCCTCCTTCACATCAATTCCTGCAACCACAAACAATCAAACAATTACCAAGCACTTGCATCTCATATAATAAAACATATATTCAACATGCAGACCAAGGAACACATGAAATAACTCATTAACACAAGCTATTGAGAAAAATGAACCAGTTTGTATTAATAACGAAACAAAGAAACTCTTACAACCTAGCCTTGGTGTTGTGCAAGTTCCTCCCAGGGTCCATCAAGGGTTTTCCTCTACTTTGACAAAGCTCACCCACTTCCAAGTAGAATCAAGCAAAGACAATCTCTCCTCACAAGGTTCTAAATGGGAGTCCTAATTCCTGCAGCATTTACCCAAAGAAAATGTATAGCTCCAACCTCCCCTCCCTCTGGCTCAATGTCTTTATTTATAGTGTTGTAAAGAGGTTATTCAGGTCCACCATCAATGGGATAATCCCCCTCTTTGGGTGGGATAGCTCCCTTATTGATGGGATAAGTTCCCCCTTAATAGAGATACATGAACCAACTGGAGGTGCATCCAATTCATCAAACCGACCTCTAGAAAGTTCTAGAAGTAACCACAAGTAACTTTTTTTAAGATGAAACTCGCGCATTTTGCCTTTTACAGAAGGACGCACCTGTCCCTTAACATACAGAGCGTCCAAGGACGCACCTTTTGTGAACATGGTCAGCGTCCCCGCAGGTAAGGCTAGAGAGAACCTGCGACCCCAGAGATAAACATATTTTTGACAAGACTTTCTCTCTTCTTTGAGTTTGAGATGGATAGCAGAGGCATAAGACTTGCCTAAGAGGGTAGCATGACTGTTGATTTGAGCCATACTAATTGTAAGTGATCATGGTGACATTTTTTAGTGTAACAAGGAGGAATCACCCACCATCCATGAGATCGACAGTCACCAAGCTTAACGATGCCAGAACACGTCTCTAGCCTAGACCTCTATGTTGTGCGTTATGTTGCAAAGCGTTGTTAAGTTCATTCAATTTATTTTAGGTTGATCTTTTTAGAAGTTTGCCTTTCAAGGTTCACCACGAGATGTATGATACAAATTCCTAAATGCAGTCTAAAGATGATAAGCAAGCTTTATATCTTTTCAACTTTGAAAATCCTAGCTACTAAGGGAAAAGAAAGACACCATCTTTTCTCAAAGAGCAATCAGCACACTCTAATGCACTTTTCCTAAATCCAACATGCGAACTATCAAATGCAAATGCACAATGCAGGTGTTTTTTTTCCGCTTTCTTAGTATTGATGCCTACAAAGAAAGCTTTTTGTACAACTTTGAATTTGCATTTAAATGACGAATACAAACAAGTTCACTTTTTCGAAATCAGAGAGGGTAGAAGAGATTACAACACCTAACGATTTTCGAAATGAAGACTTGTTTTGACACTTAAAAGAGACAAACTCAAACCAATAAGCAAAAGTAAATGTATAATCAATCTGCAAATAGCCAATGAACTCTCTTCTAAGATCACAATCAACAGATCTGAATCAAGGGCTACAGGATGACTATTTCACTCATGCAAAGGAAAACTGTAAATGACGCCACAAACACATAAAAACACTCACAGTATTTTTGTACAAAAGGAGGCGGAATCTAAGCAAAGAAAAGGAGTTATCAGACTGGTACCTATGCTGGTTACAGGCTGCAAAAATCAGAGATCAAAACAAGGCAAAACAGAGCAGAGAACCCCAGCTGCACAAGGACAAATTGGTTCAGCGCAACCTCAACACAGGGGTTTTGACATTCAACGCAGGTAGCCTTCACGGGAACTACGTTGAAATGCAGAATCCCTTCACTGGGTTTGCGCTGAAGGAGAAACTCTCGTTTCCCACAGGTTCTGGGTCACAGATTGCTATTTAATTCACTGTTTCAGGCCAAGTAAAAGCAACAAGCAAGGTACAATCAAAGGGATGCTTTGAGGGGTACTAAGATCTATCACAAAGGATCATCAAATCATTTGTGAGTCCATTGTTCAGATCATAGACAAGTCCAGCAATTGGATCAAAGATTTAACTGTCTACTTTGCATCTGGGAAAGATGCAGTTCGATTGCTGCCGTCAAGTCTATGAAACAAACAATGATAGAAACACAAATAAAATGACTAAACAGAGTCCCCAGCGGAGTCGCCAATTTGTTGTGGGGAAAAATGCCTATGCAGGACGATCCTATCCACCTAAGGTGTGACAGTGCCTTAGCAACAAACAGAGACAGCTATTCTAGTATTCTTCCTTTATGAATTAAGAATGGAGAGATAGATAGAAGGACTAACCGATGTCTTCCGTTTGTCCCTCGATCCGGCTTCTCTTCTCTTGGAGTGTTCCCAGCTACTTGCCTTCTCGCTCGCCCAGCTTCAAGAGGTTTCTGCAAAATCACAAGAAGAGAACACTACACAAGACATGGATTCATATTCATAACTAGTTCAGGATTAGAAATAAACTAAACATACTAATGCATTCATACATCAAAAATACATCAGCATATAGGAGAAACCAAGATAGCTTTATTGATGAATAACAAGGTTCAGGAAGAGATACAACCCAGAGGGCTCCAATCCAGCATCTCCTTCCCAGCAAATGGAATTCCTATCTTCACCCCCTTTAAAGCATTAAGCACCCAATGATTCCAATCTCAAACCAACAGCAATTCTTTGCAATAACAAAATTCCAGCCTCCTAGATCTCATGGAGGAGAGATCCATATATAGATGTTTGGAGAGAGGATGAGTCAGCTTGAGATCTGACTAGTGTCCTCTCCCTCTGTCAGTTCTTGAGTCCACTTGGAGGTTCTTGCTTCCACTTGGAGATTTGGAACCTCTTACTCATCACCAGTCGAATTCCCTGAGGCAAGTGTTATTTTGGAAGCTTCCTGGGTTTTGACACCTTGAGAAATGAGCTTGCCACTTGTCCACTCTCGTTCAGCGCAGGTAGCCAGTGTTCCATTTGACATTCAACGCAGGTAGCTAGTGTTGGCTTTGACATTCAGTGCAAACAGCTAGTGTAGCCACTGAAATGATCCTGAATTGACTTGTTTTTGAGCAGTTTCAGGTGGAGAACTTCTGTGAATTACTGTGGTTTGTTAGCCTTGTTCCTCTAGGGGTAGGAACAACATGTTTAGGGACTTTGGACCCCTTAGATTATGGACATTTCATGCTCAATGTTGTAAGGCACAGAAATGTCTATAACACTTGCCCAAATTCCAGTAAAAAGTGTAGTACTTGATATTGTTGTCACAGATATCCCTCCCAAGTTTGGAATGCTCCTTTCTAGGTCTTGTTGTGCCAAATTAGGCGGAAATCTATAGATGGATATGTTATATGCTACTATTCCTATTTATGGAGGAGAGCAATTAAGATTATATAGAGAGGTAAGATTTGTACATACTATTTGTAAGACTAACCAGCCAAGGAATCATCCAATTTATGCAATAGATCAAGACTTTGGTTGTTTTCAACTCACTTCAAACCAACATAAAACTCAAGTCAAAATTGAAGAGATAGTTGAAAGTCTTGAACCAAACCAAACTAATATTTGAAATTTTTATTTGATGGCTCTTGCATGAAAGATGGGGTAGGAGCTGGAGTAGTTTTAATTTCACCTGAAAAATAAAATATAACCCAATCATGTAAATTAGACATCAAAGTTACAAATAATGTGGCTGAATATGAAGCTTTCCTTTTAGGATTGCAATTAGCCAAAAGCATAAAAGTTCAAAACTTTAGTGCTTTTACTGATTCAGAACTTATTGTTAAGCAAGTAAGAAATTTTGGCCAGACCAAGCACCCCAGATTTAGGTCCTACCGAAATGAAGTATGGGATTCAGTTTAAAACTCCTTTGATGCTTTTAATTTAACTCATATTACCAAAGATCAGAATATTCATGCAGATGCCTTAGCTATCTCTGCTAGCTCTTTTAAAATTCCTGATCATACTGATGTACTCTATCAGATACAAGTCAAATATAGACCATCTATCCCAGATGATCTGAAACATTGGCAAATATTTGAAGATGATGAACATTTGAAATCATTTCTGCAAGTAATAGATGATTTTTCATTTCTATAAATTGATGAAGATAGAATTAAAATAAATGAAAATACAGATGGAAATGATACTTTAGATTTTGAAACCCAAATTGCTAATCATGACATTATTCAATTATCTAATAATTTTATTCCAAAAGGACTCATTCCCTTAGAAAAATTGTTTGATCAAAATGATGTCCTCTGAAACCGTCAGTCCATTTCTTCAAAAGATGACCTAGAAGAGATTAACATTGGAACTGATGAAGATATCAAAAACATCAAAATATGTGCATCTCTAGACCCTAAGATCAAAGCTCAATATCTTAAGTTACTGCAAAATTATAAGGATGTTTTTGCTTGGACTTATGTTGATCTAAAGACTTATGATCCTTCATTAATACAGCATAAGATTCCTTTGAAGCTAGAAGCAAAACCTTATCAAAAAAATATTAGAAGGATAAATCCATCCCTTCTACCAACTGTAGAAAGGGAGATTAAAAAAATGCTATATGCTCAGATCATCCTCCCTCTTAGATATTCTAATTGGGTTGCAAATCTAGTTCCTGTTAGAAAGAAAGATGGAGAAATAAGTCTCTGTGTGGATTTTAGAAATTTGAACAAAGCATCATTAAAAAATAATTATCCTTTGCCCAAAATGGATTAGTTACTTCAAATGGTTTCTGGAGCGCAAAGACATTCTATGATTGATGGTTTTTCAGGTTACAATCAGGTGAATGTTGATATAGCAAACAAAGAGAAGACAACCTTTACTACACCCTGGGGTACATTCATGTACGCTAGGATACCATTTGGCTTAACCAACACTGGAGAAACATTTCAGAGAGCTATGGACATATATTTTATGGGTCAAGTAAATAAATTTGTGGTTATTTATCTTGATGGCATAATTGTTTTTTCTAAATCTGATCAGAAACATTTAAAGCAATTGATGAAGATTTTTGACAGGTGTAGAAAATTTGGAATATCATTGAACCCTAAGAAGTCCTTGTTTGTTGTCAAAGAAGGAAAACAGTTGGGCCATATAATTTCAAAGGAGGGAATAGTAATTGACCCCAAGCGTGTATCTGCCATTGAAACATTGACCTTACCTAGAAACAAGAAGGAGATTCAAGATTTTCTAGGCAAGATTAATTTTCTAAGGAGGTTTATTCCAAATTATGCAGAGATTGTAAAAGATATAATTGACATGCCCAAAAGGACCATGAAGTCAAATGGACTGCCTCTTCTAGGCATGCATTTGAACAAATAAAAAGGGCTATCTCTAAAGCTCCCACCTTAGCTAGCCCTGATTATATTAAGCCATTTAGTATTTTCTCTTTTTCCTCTGAAACAACCCTTATTGTTGTTCTATTACAGAAAAATGAAGATTCCCATGAGCAACCCATAGCCTTTTTCAGCAAGGTTATGAGAGATGTTGAGCTTAAGTATGACATCATTGAGAAGCAAGCTTATGCCCTCATTCAAGCCCCGAAATCATTCAGAATGTATGTCTTACATTCAACTATTACTACTTATGTCCCTAATAGTGTTGTGAAAATGGTCCTAACCTAACCAGACACTGATGGGAAAAGAGGTAGATGGATCACTCAAATTCTGGAGTTTGATCTAACTATCAAGACTACCAAGCTAGTAAAAGGTCAAGGATTAGCCAAGCTTCTAGCTGAATCCAACTACAAAGTACTTGGAATCAATTTTGTCTTAGAAATACAAAGGAACAATACACAAGAACCTTCTGTCCTTACACAAGGGAAGTATACACAAGAACCTTTTGTCCTTGCAGAAGGGGAGAATCCACAAGAACCTTCCCTTCATCCTAAAGGGGAGAATCCACAAGAACCTCTATCTTCAGAGCAGATCAGTCCTATACACCTTGATGAAAAATTCTTGTTGTCAAACTGTTATCAAGATATTGTAAATTTTTTGATCCATTTTGAGTGTCCAACATCATTCTCCAAAACCCAGTGTAAAACCCATAAGTTAAAATTAGTCAAGTACTTCATTATAAATGTAAATTTATACTGGAAAGATCCACTACATATTTTTTTATTATGTTTAACAGAATCAGAAACTAAAGGAATCATTGATCAGTTTCATACAGGATTTTGTGGGGAATATTATGTTTGGAGGGCAACAGCATACAATATTCTGAGGGGAGGATTTTATTGGCCCACATTGTTCTTACAAGTAGGGGCAAAGGTCGGAGGTTGTTTTCTGTGTCAAATGTTTGCCAGTAAACAAAAATTAGCAGCTCTTTCACTTGTTCCATCAATAGTTTCAGCACCTTTTTCTCAATGGGGATTAGATTTTGTTGGATAGATTCACCCCACTTCAAGTAATCAGCATAGATGGATCCTCACTGCAATAGAATACTTTACTAAATGGGTGGAAGCAATTCCAGTCAGAAATGTTACTGATTTAGTAGTAATTAAGTTTATTGAGGAAAATATCTTATATATATTTGGTTGCCCAACTCAAATTGTCACTGATAATGCAACAACTTTTTCTACTGTTAAAATGATTGACTTTTGCCAGAAATATCACATTTTGTTACATCATTTAACTCCATACTACCCTCAAGGTAATGGCCTTGCAGAGTCATCAAACAAAAGTCTAGTAAAGGTAATCAAAAAGACTCTAGATGATCATAAGAAGAGCTAGGATTCACATTTGATTTATGCAGTATGGACGAACAAAATTACTCCAAAGAGATGAACTGGAAAATCTCCATTTCAGTTAGTCTATGGGAAGGATGCATTTTTCCCTACCAATTTGGCCTTCCATGTTTTAAAATTCCTGCAAGATTCAACAGATGAACCTAATGATTTTTCAAGAAGAATAAATCATATTATTGAACTTAATGAAAACAGAAATGAAGTTCAATACAAATTGAATAAATATCAAAATAAGATGAAGGCCCTATTTTACAAAAGAGCCAAGGAAAGGGACTTTAAAGAAGGTGATCTAGTTCTAAGATGGTATTCTAGGATAGAAGAGAAAGGAAAGCATGGAAAATTTGACAATCTATGGTTTGGACCTTTATCAATTGCTGAAGTGAAGGGTAACAACACTTTTGTGCTATATAATCTTGAGGGGCTATATTCCACTTATCCTGTAAATGGAAGGTTTCTCAAACATTACATTCAGTACTAAGAAGTTGAAATAGTTTTCATTGTAAATACTCTGGTTTTCTTTTACCTTTCAAGATGTCAGTGTGATATTTCTTACAGCAAGGACTCCATAGCCCGAGGAGAAGGCACATGGATATGCAAGTTCTCTGCATTCTACACGAGAAAGCAGTCCCTAGTTGGAGCCAATGTTGTAGCATTTTTTTGGTTTTGATTAGAATAAATTAGTCAAAAAATACATAAAAATATTTTGAAAAAATGTTAAGTTAGGATATGGACATAACAATATTGAATAAAATGTTTTTGAAAATATCTTGATGATGATGTCCATATCAAAGAAAATGTTGGGTTAGATGTCCTATAAAATCAAGACAAAAAGAAAATGTTAGGTTAGAAAGAAAAGAAAACAAATAAACTCTGAAAGTGAGCAAGTCTAAATGCCACTACTATTTTTCTACAAAATAATGGTTGTGTGCAACTTGTCATAAATGCCACAACCCATGACAATCAAACTGTTTAATCTTGACTACTTCATGCTTTAAATTTGATGTTATAGTTAGAGAATAAAGATCCGGACAAACTGTTTAATCTTGGCATATCAGTAGTTAGGTAGAGAATAATAAGGTGCTCATTAGTTTAATCTGAGCCCTTGGATGTTATAAGTTTAGAATTAGATAGTTTGCTTTTGTATGTTTTACCATATGTTTCTATGTCCATGATGAAATTACACAAAGTAAATGAAGGTCTACAAGATAAATTAATTAACTTCCCTTATCCCCATTCCTCCCTACATTTACTAATTTCCCCCTCCCACCTTCATGTAGTTCATATTCATTCATTTTCCATAAAAACCCCTTTTCCTAAGGTTAAAATCCTTTTTGCCTAGGAAAAGTGAAAACCCCATGTTAAATCCCCTTTTACTCAAAAAACCCATAAAAATATGTTTTAGCCTAAGTATTGATGTATATACGAAAAGCAAATAACTCACGAAAAGGCATTATACTTAGTCTATTTCCCATTTCCGCTTATATTTCATATTAACTCTAACTTATATTACTAAACCCCTAAAAAGTTCCCTTTCCCATATATATTAACTCCCATTATTAAAATACCCTGAAACCATTAGTTTTATTATAAAAACTATGTATTTAATAAAACATCGCATCGACGGATCGCAAACCTTTCAACATGAATGCACTCTCCCCGCATTGCAATATTCGATTGTGATGGACCCGGACCCGACGCAAATATATTTCATATTTCACTGCCATTTCGCATCCACCTCCATCGCAAGTCTCGGATAAAGCATTACCCTCCGCCATTGCGATCTCTGGTATGTGATCGGAACCCAGACCCGATGCAATATTAACCATGATATATTTTCCACATCGCGTCTGGCCCCTATCACATTCCTTTGCGATGGGCCTTTCCTTCTCTAAAATCCGATTGTGATATGTGATGAACCCGGACCCAATATCATTTATCCACTCGAATTCATAATTTTTCAAGTCCGCCATACTGAGTTTTGCAAAGGATTTCTTTGTTAAAAGGTTTTTATGATTTAAATGAAGAAATAGCCTAAACCTCCATGTAACTGCTAATCAAAGTTTTAACCCATAATAAAGCCATTTCCGCCATAATTAATCGTTGGGACCATCTGCGCTTCTCTTTCACTCCACCACTGTCCGATCATGCCCATTCAAATCCAACGACCCTCAGTGATTTCGGGTTGGCTCTCTGTTATCACTTTGAACTAAAATTGATATATGTAACTTTTCATCCTAGCCCGATGACAAGGTCAGTGCTAGTTTATTTTTGTTTTAAGTTTCTTCCCTTAGAATCTGAAGTTTTGAAGAGTTTTTGAGTCAAGTTATTCTCAGCTCCCATTGGTTCCCCTCCATCTACCATTGTTTTATAGCCACCTATTATCTTATGTCAGCCACCGTGTCTTTTTGTAATTTCGCAGCGAAATCATGATTAGGCAGTTTTGCAGCGCAATCATGATTAGGCAGTTTCGCAGCGCATCATTCAAATTTAAAACTGACCACGCTGCGAAATCATGGATTCGTACATTTCGCAGCGAATCTTTCCCGAAATGTCAAATCCGTTAGGTGAGTCATAGGCCGTGTCCTCTCATGTCAGCTCATGTACCCCTCTTATCACATTTCATCACTCATTGCCACTATCACCACCACTAGATCTATTGATACGCATGAATCATCATTTCCAAGAAAGACCACCGTGCATAAAACTTAATGATGGTCGTAAGTCTTGCATGAAATGACAAATCTGCAAGATTACAACTTGAAAGATTTTAAACGGAAAATTTTAAAATTCAACTGCAAAGATAATCAAGCGAGGCTGATAATCAAGCGAGGTTGAATTCAAATAGAAGCTGAATTACAATTCCAACCAGAGCTGGTAGTCATTGTTTGCGAAGATTTGGAAGAATCAATGGAGAAAAAGGAGCACAGATCCGACAAATGTCTAAGGACTGAGCCTGAAGGCTTAGATATAACGCTGAGAAATAAAGAGGTGGAGAAAGCATTTAAAAAGGCCGGGTGCTGGAATTTTTGCAAAAAGTTACAAGGAGGGCACGCACAGGTAACCAAAGAATTTTCACTTAACTTCACAGGCTTGAATTCAAAAGTAGCCATGATAGAATTGCAGGTTTCGTCAGAAGTGATATCTACTGTGACAGAGATACCACGAGGACAAGAGCAATGGTTTAAAAATTTCAAGTTTGACATGAATCCTTGCAAGGAGTTTTTGAAGGATGAATTTGTAAATGAAGATTTAAGTAAGGCAGTGCCCAGGAGTTATGTCAAAGAATATTATGCTCATTTACTCACCTGCATACAGAAATATCTGACTTGTGAAGGAAGGTATAACAAGGTTTACTCTTACCATTTTAAACTCCTCTTGCATTTCACCGGGAAGGTCTCCATAGACTTACCTTTTTATCTTTTCCGTAGTTTGAGTAAGATGTGTGATAAGATACAGCTGAGGAAAGAGGATTGTGAAACCTCTTTGTTTCATCATGGTTTGATCAAATTACTGGTTTTAGATGGGCTCCAAAAGGTAGACAGAGATTGGAATTCATTCATTTTTATGGCTGGCTTCAAAAGCCAGACTGGCCTCACTCCTCTACCTACTAGAGATTCTACAATAGCTGAGCTCCAAACAGAAGCAAGAGCTAAAAGGGTTCCAAATTCACAAGTAAGAAAACAAGTGAAGCCACTCATCATCCAAGATCAACCTCAGCAATCAACTAAGGAAAAAGCTCATGGTAAAAAGACTGTAACTGAAATAAGCACATCTGAAGTAGTCTCAAGGATAAGGACAAGAAGCCAGATGAATAAGGAAAAAGGTAAAGCTGTAGCAGTCGAAGAAAGTCCAGTGTCCAAGGGAAGTTTAAATGCCTTATTACAGACTATTGACATTGAGCAGTCTCTACCAGTCCAAATTGAGTTGATACAGTCAAAACAAGAAAGCACCAAGAAAGCCAAGGCCTCAAAAAGGCTTAAATTTGATGAGCCAGCTGAAGAGTTTGTTTTTAAACCTAGAAGACCTATGACAAGGAGATTCCAGCAAGTACAAGAAACACTGTCAAGAACAGAGGAAACAGAGGAAGGGTCACAATGTTGGCAAAAGAAAAACACAGGCAAAACAGTCATAACATCTAAAGAAGATAATATGGCAGCCATAAAGAGCCAATTAGAATCAGCTAAGCATGAGATCGCCAAATTGAAGAAAGCTTCTAGAAGACATGCAGTCATACACGCAAACTATTATAAAGCTCTATGGAAATGGAATGAAACTGTAGAAGGCCAGTTGAATTCAGTGGTTGATGGCCATTCACAATTTCACACCTGGACAGTACCAGGAATCAAAGAAGCCAAGTACATCAGAAGGATCAATATGCAACTGAGAGCTGGGAATAAGGTTATGAAGAAACAAATTGAAGATCTGAAGGCACAGCTAAGCCAGCTTAAAGGACCTGCTAAATGAGTTTTCATTTCAAGTAAGATTCCATTTCAAAATTTTGATAAGTTTGCTTGATCTTATCTTTCTGAAGAAATCTAAATCCCTATTCGGCCTTTGGGAAGTCTAAAGAAGTTTTTGGCAATCAAGCACTCGCTTAATAAAGGTCTCAGGTTAAAAACAAGCTGTTTTAAACAACTCAGCAGTTTCGTAGCGCGCTACGAAACTGCTGAAAGTGATGATTTCAACATAAATCAAACAGTTTTGAACTATAAGTGGGAATTTTGAAAGGGGAATGTCTACAAGGTATGCAAGGCATCAGCTGAAGCTATTAAGATTCAACCAGGTCAAGACACGTGGAGATAATATGCATTCGAATTCAACTTTAGATTTTTATCATAAAGTGAGCATATTTACCACACTTCAGGATATGTGAAACAGTTTGCAAGAATTTTGGCTTTCACGCATGAAAACGGTGGACAACACATCAAGTACGTGGCAGTCTGCTCCATTTTGGGTAATTAAAAGATAAAGGATATACTTCGTTGGATCCGGACATGTTAAGGCAAACTAAAGACCGGTACACAGGGGCAGTTTCCTATGATTCAGGGTATTGGAAAACAGGTGACATTGAAGACAAACATGGAGCCTTGAAGACCCATCACAGCCAAACTAGAAGGGGACCAGATGTCAAAGAACGAGGATGATTGTATACCAAGACTGTTATGGAATTAGAGTCCTACTTGATTTAGATATCTAGAAGGTCTAGTGGAAGTTTGTTACATTTAATAGGCAGTTAAAAGCTAAATAGGTGTCAGTAATAGAAGTAGTTTTCGAATTCCCCTCATGCTGGAGGAGGAATCTCGATCAGTTAGAATAAGAGCTCTATATATAGCTGAAACAGCAATGTAATCAGGGTTGGAAAATTTTATAAAAAAAACTGGTATTTGGCTTATGTAAAACTCATTTTCAGTAATATACAGGCTGAACTTTACTTCTCAGTATTCATGAAGGATTTTTTATGTTCAGAATATGTAATGTTGTCCTTTTCTTAATTTCTACAGTGGTATGGATGTATAATCACTCAGAATTCACTGAATGTGCTCTGACTTCCTGTATACATTTATAAACTGTGTGGTCCCATATGAGTTTATGTTCTGAATGTTTAAATGCTGAATGCCCTGACTTCTATGTAAGGTTGAGTTCATTGTTATATTGAGGTGTTGTTGACTCCATAAGCCCAATGGATGTTTACTGATCATGTTCAACCATTCATATTTTTCACTTGTTTCATAGAGTTAGCCATCTAATCTTTATCAAAATCATTAACCTTTGAGAGAGCCCTCTCAGGTTGAGGAGGCTAAGCCTCAGCCAAAAGTTGGTTTGAAAGAGTTACTTGAAGTCTTCCTGGTCTGCAGCCTTCCAGGGCATGATTTTGAGATAACATTTTGGTGCGTCTGCCGGGAGCCTGAAGATTATTCATTCCCGAAATCATGAAGCTGAACTTCTGAAGGTAGCAGGAGCTCAGAAGGTTTTCGAGGCTGCATTCTACCTTGGTGACTCCATACAATCTTAAAGTTAAAAAGGTGGCTTCAAGAGGAAGATATACAAGGAGTAATCCTGACCCAGACCCACCTACTCCTGTGGATAATCCAAACACCATCTCAAGGAGCAGGCAAAGATTTCCTGATATACCAGGTACTTCATCTTTTTCGAAATCTTTGTTCCCTGAATTTTCTAGAAGTCCTGAAGATAAAATTGTAGATGATAAAATTCATGAGGTATTGTTGAGGTCTGAGAACGAAGAAGAACTTATTGGAATTATTTTAGATTTACAAAAAAGAGGCATTGATACTTCATCCTTAGTGTCACAAAAAGATAAGGAAGTGTTTTGGGAGGTTGTTACTTCAGAATTACTGTTAGAAGAAGAAGATTTGAATCAACTCAAAGAGCTTGATCCTTTTGAAGTTTTGCTCAAATCCAAAACTGGTTTACCCCTCCCAAATTGGAGTTCCTTTGTCAGTGGTTTGCAAAGTCCAAATAGTCCTTTTCGTACTAATACTTTATCCTCTGCCTCTGCTAGCCCAAATAGTCCTCAGACACTATCTCACGCTAGTTCTGGTCCCACCGGTCATACAATACCTGTTATCACTGCTATACCTGCTAGGCATGCTCCACTAGCTCTCCCTGCTGTTTTACATGATCTTCCTAGGAAATATGCTGCCAGAATTCCAACATGGGGAGGAGATGAAGATATTACAGCAGAGGAACATGTGGATAGGTTCAATGATTTTGTTGACAGGGAAGAAGTGGATGATGAAGATGTAAAACTAAGATTGTTTGCTCAAACTTTCATTGGGGAAGTCAGAAAATGGTTTAAAGCCCTTGGAGCCGGAAGCATTCATAGTTGGGTAGAATTTGAAGATAGCTTTCTAAGGAAATGGGGAAACAGAGCCAACCCTGTCCAAGCCCTTACTGAATATAAAAATCTTAGAAGAGCTCCAGAGGAAACTGTCCAAAACTTCTCTAAGAGGTTTAATAAAATATACAATTCTATTCCAGCTCATTTGAAACCTCCTGGAGCTTTGGCACAGTTGAGATATGCTGAATCATTTGATTCAGATTTCTCTCTTTTACTCAGAGAAAGGGAGTCTGCCTCTCTTGCTGACATGAAAAATGATGCAATTAAGGTGGAGGTGAATATGTTGGCTGCTAAGAAATCAAAGATGGCAAAGACTAAGCTGAAGGAAGAAGAGAAACCTTCTACCTCTGCTTCAGAAGACAAGTTTGAAACAATGATGAAAACCATGGAAAAATTGATGGACCGACTAGCTCTTGGGAATACTTCTGCCCCTCCAGCACAGCAGGAACCCTCAGTACAGAAGACCTCAGAATCAACAAAGGCCAAGAGACAACAGAAATCAGCAGTCAGATCCTCCAGTGAGACCTCCCTTCCAACAAAATTTGGTAGATGAAGAAGATGAGCCTGAAGTCCCTGAGGAATCAATCCATTGTTTTGATGAAGAAATGTCAGGGATTTTCTTGACTAAGGAGGAACATGATGAGTCCAGTATGATAAAATCAGGAGAAGAGCCTTCAGATTTTTTAAAGGGCTATCAGCACGTTATCTTTGAGATGCAAAAGCAGTACAATCTTAGGAATAGAGATGTTCCTATTACAGCAAACAAAGCACAGCCCAAGAAGAATACCTCAAGGACAGTTGAAGATAAAAAGGAAAACTCAAAGGTGGTTGAAGGTAAGGATGATTCTCCTCTTGTCAAAAAGGATATTCAAATTCTTTCTCCTCCTAAAGAAATTGACAAGACTACTTCTGTTTTTAATCTTGAGAACGAGATTGCAAAAATTAAGATATCAGTCCCTTTTAATGAAATTCTCAAGGTAGACAAATACAGAAGCAAAATTGTTGAAATGCTTAATTCACAACCAGGAGTGGCTGATATCCTAAATGTACAAGAAGATAATCTGGTTATCTGTTTGGGTCCAAGACTTGAGGATGAACAAAATGAAAAGTTTCCCCCTTTCTACATAAGCATTAGCATTCATGATATGACTCTACATAATGCTATGTTAGATTCGGGGGCATCACATAATCTCATGCCTAAGGTAATCATGGAAAGAATGGGGTTAGAGGTAACTAGGCCATATAAGGATTTATTTTCCATTGATTCAAAAAGAGTCCAATGCATTGGTTTGATAAAAGATGTTGTTGTGGGGCTCACACAAATTCCAGCAAAAACAATTGTTATGGACATTGTTGTTGCAGACATTCCACCAAAGTTTGGGATGCTTCTTTCAAGGTCATGGGCAGCAAAAATCAAGGGCACAATGCAGATGGATCTTACATATGCTACCATCCCAGTGTTTGGTGAACAAAGGAGGTTGTATCGCGAGACAAGGATGGCCTACATGGTAAGCAGCAAAGACAAGCCTCGGAATTTTCCTATTTATTCATGTGATACTAGTCTTGGATCAGCTATCCTTTTCAATGAATCAGTTGGAAGAGAATCACAAGATGAACCTGCGGAAAATCAGTGTCAAGAAGGTCAGCAAGGAGATGAAAGAGACATCATGGGCTGCTGGTCATTATACTTTGATGGATCAGCAGGAAAAGAAGGGGCAGGAGCTGGGATTTGGATTACTAGTCCAACTGAAGAAAGTAAGTTTCTCTCATACAAATTAAACTTTGATTGTACCAACAATATGGCTGAGTACGAATCTTTGATTTTAGGTTTGGAAGCCTTGATAAAATTGAAAGCTAAAAACATTGCTGTTTGTGGAGATTCTGAATTGGTAATTAAACAAGTAGAAGGTGCATATCAAACTAAGGATGCAAGGATGAGAGCATACAGAAACTTAGTGTTGGAGATGTTGGAAAAATTTCAATCCTATTCTTTTAGCATCAAAACTAGAGAGCAAAACTCTATTGCAGATTCTCTTGCTGTTTCTGCCAGTCTCTTTATCATTCCTAAACACTCTTCTGAAAATTATGAAGTGGAGGTTCGCCACAGACCAGTCATACCAGATAATATCACAAATTGGCAAGTTTTTGAGGATGATCAGCATATAAGGAACTTCATTGAATTAAAAGAAGAGTTTGAACACAATCAGATAGATCAGCAGAATATGTTAATAGAGTCGAAGGAAAGTTCTGAAGTCTTACAATTACAAAGCAACTTAATTCCTAAAGGCCTCATTCCCCTTGAGAAATTATTTGATCAAAATGATGTGTTCAAAGCACCAAGACTACAAGCTAATGAAGAAGAAGTAGAAAGCTGCAATTTAGGAGACTCAGTTGTGCCTAAGATAGTCAAGATTTCAAAATTCCTTTCAGCTGATATGAAGGCTAAATATGTTGATATGATGAAAAGATTCATTGATGTTTTTGCATGGAGTTATGCTGACTTGAAACAATATGACTCTTCAATCATACAGCATACCATTCCTATCAAGCAGAATGAAAAGCCTTTTAAGCAGAAGTTAAGGAGAATTAATCCTCTTCTAATGCCACTGATTGAAAAAGAAGTGAAAAAGCTCTTTGATGCTAAAATTATTGTTCCAATCAGATTCTCAAATTGGCTTGCTAATTTGGCACCAGTCAGAAAAAAGAATGGAGAGATCAGAATTTGTATAGACTTTAGAAACTTAAACAAAGCTTCATTGAAAGATAATTACCCCCTCCCCAAAATGGATTTCATTCTGCAGAACATTGTTGGTTCACAAAGGATGTCTATGCTTGATGGTTTCTCAGGGTACAATCAGATTCTTGTTCACCCAGATGATCAGGAGAAAATGGCCTTCACTACACCATGGGGAACATTCATGTATGCAAAAATGCCATTTGGCCTCATGAACGCGGGAGCCACTTTCCAGAGAGCAATGGATATTGCTTTTTCTGAAGAAAAGGACAAATCAATGGTGGTTTATCTTGATGACATCACAGTTTTTTCAAAAAGGGAAGAAGACCACTTAAAGCACCTTGAAAGGATCCTACTGAAGTGTAGGAGGTTTGGTATTTCTCTAAACCCAACCAAAAGTATTTTTGCTTTAACTTCTGGCAAACTGCTTGGTCATATTATTTCTGAAGAAGGAATTAGGATTGATCCTAATAGAGTTAGTGCAATTCAAAAATTAGATCTACCAAGGAGTAAGAAGGAGATTCAATCCTTTCTTGGGAAAGTTAACTTTGTTAGAAGATTCATCCCTAATTTTGTTGAAGTTGTCAAGAACATAACAAAGATGTTAAAGAAAGGAGCAGATTTTAAATGGACAGTGGAAGCAAAGAAATCATTTGAAGAGATCAAGAAGGCACTTACTCAAGCACCAGTACTTATCAGCCCAGATTTTACCAAGGAGTTCCTTATCTTCACATTCGCTTCTGAAGACACAATTGCTGGAGTTTTACTGCAAAAAGGAAGTCAAGGTACTGAACAACCCATTTCTTTCTTTAGCAAGACATTAGCCAATGCTGAATTGAAATATAATATCTTAGAGAAACAAGCCTATGCATTGGTGAAAGCAATTAAGGATTTCAGAATCTATGTTTTGCACTCTCACATTGTTGCCTACGTCCCAAATGCTGTTATAAAAGATATTCTTACACAAGCTGATCCAGATGGAAAAAGGGGAAAGTGGATAGCAAAATTGTTGGAGTATGACATTGAGATCAAACCCACAAAGTTGGTAAAGGGTCAAGGCCTAGCCCAATTGTTGAGTCAGTCAAATTTGGACTGTATTGATATTAATTTAAGCACAGAAATCTCAGAAATTTCTGAAAATGAAGAGGAATTGGTCCAAATAAATGAGAAATTCTTGATCTCAGAATGGTATAAGGATATAGCATTTGTTTTGCAGCATAATAGAGCTCCTGATAACCTTTCAAAATCCAAAGCTCGGTTTACCAAATTGAAATCTCTCAGATATTTTGTGTATGTCCAAAATTTGTTTTGGAAAGATGCAGGAGGAATATTATTAAACTGCCTCATTGAAGAAGAAGCTGATAAAGTAATTGATGAGTTTCATAAAGGGGATTGTGGAGGACATCACTATTGGAAAGCCACTGCAAACAAGGTCTTGAGAGCTGGCTATTTTTGGCCAACTATGTTTAGAGATATCTATAAAAAGATAGCCACATGCCATGAATGTCAAGTGTTTGAAGGAAAGAGAAAGCTTATGCCACTGCCCTTGGTTCCTATTTATGTTGAAGCACCTTTCCAGTAGTTGGGATTAGACTTTATAGGGTAAATCCATCCTCCTTCATCAGGACAGCATCGCTGGATTCTCACAGCCACCGATTACTTTACAAAATGGATAGAAGCAATACCCACAAGGCAAGCAAATGATTCAGTGATTATTTCTTTCTTAGAAAATAATATATTATCAAGGTTTGGTTGCCCAATGAAGATCATTACAGATAATGCTCAAGCTTTCAAGTCCAAAAGGATGATTAATTTTTGTCATCAGTATCACATATCCCTTGGACATTCCACTGCTTATTATCCACAGGGAAATGGTTTGGCTGAATCATCAAACAAGAGCCTTGTGAGTATTATTAAGAAGCTGCTGCAAGAAAATAAAAAAGCTTGGCATTTGAAACTGAGATATGCTTTGTGGGCTGACCGGATTTGCACAAAGAGGTCCATTGGAACATCACCATATGAGCTAGTATATGGGGCAGAGGCTATATTTCCAACATCCCTTGGAGTACCAGTAATGAAGTTGATTCAAGGACTAGAAGAGGAACCAAATGTTATACAACAAAGGATCAATGAACTAATAGCTTTGCAAGAGAAAAGAAATGAGGTGTTTGACAGTCATCAACAAAACCAGAACAGGATCAAGAGAGCATTTGACAAAAAGATCAAAGAAGTTACATTCCAGATCCATGATAAAGTCTTGAAATGGGAAGCTAGAATTGAAGAGAAAGGTAAACATGGTAAATTTGAAAATTTGTGGAAAGGGCCATATCAAATTTCTGCTTTCCATGGGAATAACACCTACATTCTACAAGAGATTGATGGAACACCGTATGCTGGAGGACCTGTTAATGGCAGGTTCCTAAAGCATTACAATTGATTAAATCTCTGCCAAGTTTCTCACAACATTGTACATAACCGTTTTATTAGTCTTTCTTTGTTGCAAATAAATGACAAGCTGAACAGGAAGCTCAAGCCCGAGGTGAAGGCTCACAAAGCTAGAAAAGGATGCTTGTCAACTCCATCTATGTTTTCATAAATTGGACAAAGCACTAGACATACGAGTTCTTAGTGTACTACAGGAGCACACTATCCCAAGTGGAGCCACTGTTATCACTTTGAACTAAAATTGATATATGTAACTTTTCATCCTAGCCCGATGACAAGGTCAGTGCTAGTTTATTTTTGTTTTAAGTTTCTTCCCTTAGAATCTGAAGTTTTGAAGAGTTTTTGAGTCAAGTTATTCTCAGCTCCCATTGGTTCCCCTCCATCTACCATTGTTTTATAGCCACCTGTTATCTTATGTCAGCCACCGTGTCTTTTTGTAATTTCGCAGCGAAATCATGATTAGGCAGTTTCGCAGCGCAATCATGATTAGGCAGTTTCGCAGCGCATCATTCAAATTTAAAACTGATCGCGCTGCGAAATCATGGATTCGTACATTTCGCAGCGAATCTTTCCCGAAATGTCAAATTCGTTAGGTGAGTCATAGGCCGTGTCCTCTCATGTCAGCTCATGTACCCCTCTTATCACATTTCATCACTCATTGCCACTATCACCACCACTAGATCTATTGATACGCATGAATCATCATTTCCAAGAAAGACCACCGTGCATAAAACTTAATGATGGTCGTAAGTCTTGCATGAAATGACAAATCTGCAAGATTACAACTTGAAAGATTTTAAACGGCAAATTTTAAAATTCAACTGCAAAGATAATCAAGCGAGGCTGAATTCAAATAGAAGCTGAATTACAATTCCAACTGGAGCTGGTAGTCATTGTTTGCGAAGATTTGGAAGAATCAATGGAGAAAAAGGAGCACAGATCCGGCAAATGTCTAAGGACTGAGCCTGAAGGCTTAGATATAACGCTGAGAAATAAAGAGGTGGAGAAAGCATTTAAAAAGGCCGGGTGCTGGAATTTTTGCAAAAAGTTACAAGGAGGGCACGCACAGGTAACCAAAGAATTTGCACTTAACTTCACAGGCTTGAATTCAAAAGTAGCCATGATAGAATTGCAGGTTTCGCCAGAAGTGATATCTACTGTGACAGAGATACCACGAGGACAAGAGCAATGGTTTAAAAATTTCAAGTTTGACATGAATCCTTGCAAGGAGTTTTTGAAGGATGAATTTGTAAATGAAGATTTAAGTAAGGCAGTGCCCAGGAGTTATGTCAAAGAATATTATGCTCATTTACTCACCTGCATACAGAAATATCTGACTTGTGAAGGAAGGTATAACAAGGTTTACTCTTACCATTTTAAACTCCTCTTGCATTTCACCGGGAAGGTCTCCATAGACTTACCTTTTTATCTTTTCCGTAGTTTGAGTAAGATGTGTGATAAGATACAGCTGAGGAAAGAGGATTGTGAAACCTCTTTGTTTCATCATGGTTTGATCAAATTACTGGTTTTAGATGGGCTCCAAAAGGTAGACAGAGATTGGAATTCATTCATTTTTATGGCTGGCTTCAAAAGCCAGACTGGCCTCACTCCTCTACCTGCTAGAGATTCTACAATAGCTGAGCTCCAAACAGAGGCAAGAGCTAAAAGGGTTCCAAATTCACAAGTAAGAAAACAAGTGAAGCCACTCATCATCCAAGATCAACCTCAGCAATCAACTAAGGAAAAAGCTCATGGTAAAAAGATTGTACCTGAAATAAGCACATCTGAAGTAGTCTCAAGGATAAGGACAAGAAGCCAGATGAATAAGGAAAAAGGTAAAGCTGTAGCAGTCGAAGAAAGTCCAGTGTCCAAGGGAAGTTTAAATGCCTTATTACAGACTATTGACATTGAGCAGTCTCTACCAGTCCAAATTGAGTTGATACAGTCAAAACAAGAAAGCACCAAGAAAGCCAAGGCCTCAAAAAGGCTTAAATTTGATGAGCCAGATGAAGAGTTTGTTTTTAAACCTAGAAGACCTATGACAAGGAGATTCCAGCAAGTATAGGAAACACTGTCAAGAACAGAGGAAACAGATGAAGGGTCACAATGTTGGCAAAAGAAAAACACAGGCAAAACAGTCATCACATCTAAAGAAGATAATATGGCAGCCATAAAGAGCCAATTAGAATCAGCTAAGCATGAGATCGCCAAATTGAAGAAAGCTGCTAGAAGACATGCAGTCATACATGCAAACTATTATAAAGCTCTATGGAAAGGGAATGAAACTGTAGAAGGCCAGTTGAATTCAGTGGTTGATGGCCATTCACAATTTCACACCTGGACAGTACCAGCAATCAAAGAAGCCAAGTACATCAGAAGGATCAATATGCAACTGAGAGCTGGGAATAAGGTTATGAAGAAACAAATTGAAGATCTGAAGGCACAGCTAAGCCAGCTTAAAGGACCTGCTAAATGAGTTTTCATTTCAAGTAAGATTTCATTTCAAAATTTTGATAAGTTTGCTTGATCTTATCTTTTTGAAGAAATCTAAATCCCTATTCGGCCTTTGGGAAGTATAAAGAAGTTTTTGGCAATCAAGCACTCGCTTAATAAAGGTCTCAGGTTAAAAACAAGTTGTTTTAAATAACTCAGCAGTTTGGTAGCGCGCTACGAAACTGCTGAAAGTGATGATTTCAACATAAATCAAACAGTTTTGAACTATAAGCGGGAATTTTGAAAGGGGAATGTCTACAAGGTATGCAAGGCATCAGCTGAAGCTGTTAAGATTCAACCAGGTCAAGACACGTGGAGATAATATGCATTCGAATTCAACTTTAGATTTTTATCATAAAGTGAGCATATTTACCACACTTCAGGATATGTGAAATAGTTTGCAAGAATTTTGGCTTTCACGCATGAAAACGGTGGACAACACATCAAGGACGTGGCAGTCTGCTCCATTTTGGGTAATTAAAAGATAAAGGATATACTTCGTTGGATCCGGACATGTTAAGGCAAACTAAAGACCGGTACACAGGGGTAGTTTCCTATGATTCAGGGTATTGGAAAACAGGTGACATTGAAGACAAACATGGAGCCTTGAAGACCCATCACAGCCAAACTAGAAGGGGACCAGATGTCAAAGAACGAGGATGATTGTAGACCAAGACTGTTATGGAATTAGAGTCCTACTTGATTTAGATATCTAGAAGGTCTAGTGGAAGTTTGTTACATTTAATAGGCAGTTAAAAGCTAAATAGGTGTCAGTAATAGAAGTAGTTTTCGAACTCCCCTCATGCTGGAGGAGGAATCTCGATCAGTTAGAATAAGAGCTCTATATATAGCTGAAACAGCAATGTAATCAGGGTTGGAAAATTTTATAAAAAAAACTGGTATTTGGCTTATGTAAAACTCATTTTCAGTAATATACAGGCTGAACTTTACTTCTCAGGATTCATGAAGGATTTTTTATGTTCAGAATATGTAATGTTGTCCTTTTCTTAATTTTTATAGTGGTATGGATGTATAATCACTCAGAATTCACTGAATGTGCTCTGACTTCCTGTATACATTTATAAACTGTGTGGTCCCATATGAGTTTATGTTCTGAATGTTTAAATGCTGAATGCCCTGACTTCTATGTAAGGTTGAGTTCATTGTTATATTGAGGTGTTGTTGACTCCATAAGCCCAATGGATGTTTACTGATCATGTTCAACCATTCATATTTTTCACTTGTTTCATAGAGTTAGCCATCTAATCTTTATCAAAATCATTAACCTTTGAGAGAGCCCTCTCAGGTTGAGGAGGCTAAGCCTCAGCCAAAAGTTGGTTTGAAAGAGTTACTTGAAGTCTTCCTGGTCTGCAGCCTTCCAGGGCATGATTTTGAGATAACATTCTCTATCCAAGCATTACCTGCCAGAAAAGCGGTATTCCACTGACCTCCCCTTGCTACGTGTCAAGCTCAGATTATTTCAGGTGACCCCTCCCAAAACTACCCGTGCCTCATAAGTGGTGCGATGAAAACCAAAACCACCTCCCGCATAACGACAAAACGGCCACTATTCACTTTGCACCATAATTCGTAAAGCAGGCTGATTTTCCATTTAAACCAAAAATCACCATTTTGCTTTGTTTCGCCTTTTTTCACAGTGAAACCTCCATAAGCCTCTGTGCCCAATAAAACCATTGGTTTACCTTCCGATATGCTCTGGACTCCTTCCAATATCCTTTCGAGCTCAATAAAGCCATTGATGTCCTCCTCTGTCACCTATGTTTTCTTAACTATTTTTGTGTTTTGCAGGTAAAACTTCTGTCCAGGCTTACAAAGAAAAAATCTTGCATATAGTTTGAAAAAAAATATGAAGATCATATCAAATCACTTTACCCTGTAACGTAAAATCTAAAAGGATTTACTGTTGAAAAACACAGTAAAAACTGAAATGCACAGTAAAGGCTACTGAGCAGGGTCAAAGGATATTCACAGAGTTTAAAGAGTATCAGATGAAAGATCAAATGAAGGAATCGACTAGCGTAAAGGATACAAACAATCAAACAGCTTAAAGGGAAAAATATCAGACAACAAACCCAACACAACCTGAATAAAATGGATAGTAAGAAGCAATTCAATAGCTGCCCCTATCTTCTTGCATGAAGATATTTCCTTTCCTAGAACAAATCTTAATCAGTTTTAGGATATTTCCTTACTTTCATTATTGTATAAATAACTCCCTTCTCGACTTATTATGGGTTCAATGTTGAAGGTTCATTGTTCACTGCCTGTTAAGTTGTGACTATTCATTCTATTTTGAACCTGGTTGCACCTTTGAAGGAAGATTTTCTAGACACTTGATGTACTCAATTTTTCCGGAACCTTAATACAAAGCAGAGGATTATGAATTTGGTTTTACATAGTTTGTGTTATCCTGTAAGTTTTTCTAGTTATTAATCATTATGTTTTTCTTCATATGCTTATGACTTATAGAGATATCTAGGTAGGAATAATTGTGTCTCAATTTATTCCTATTAGCTCCTGAAGTGATCATCTATTAAGAGAATAGATTAATGAATTGTCTATTTAGCTAATCCCCTCTAATCAATAAATCATTAGCATCTTGTGTAAGCTTAAGTATACTTCCTTGAATCTTTAGAATGTAGTTTAGAAGGTTTTCATACTTATGATTGTTCTATTTTACAGTTTGGGAACTGTGATAATCATATTATTTTCTGTCTTCTTCTCACCACTATTTTGATCTATATCACTATGTAAAGTTTTATAGAAGCCCTTTTTTGAGATATTAATATTATCCAAAGGATTAAGTATTTCAATTCTACATCTGTCTTCATTCATTGGTCTTCCAAAATTAAAACCAAAAACCCCAAAACAATTATTTTAGATGCTCTAGCATTGGTAGCTAACCTACTACTATGTCAAAGGTACAACAATATTCATGAGTGGCATCGTCATCGTCGAATGGTTAAAACTTATGTTCCTGATCAAATCTTAGCTGAGTGGTTTATAAAATCCTTGCTGCCATCTATCACTAAGGATGTGGCGAAAGGTGGAGTTGTCACTGAAGAGCAAGTAATTGCTTGTGCCTGATATTTGGACTTTATTTATACACAGTCTAGCGCACTCTATGACAAGATCCTAAATGCACCCCAACTGGCTTTCACTGTTCCTACTCCACCATCAAGTAAGGACTCTCATGTCGGTGACGGTGTGATTGGTTCTTCGAGCACACAAACGGCAGGAAAACCATATGTTCAAACACTTGCCATTTCCAATCAAACTACAAATGCACCTGATACCACTCTTGCTTCCGAAATCAATGTGGTGTCATCTTACAAAGGCAATAATGAAAAGCAACCGAGAAGCAAGAAGAAGGAGAAAAACAAGAAGAAACAAAATAATTCCCCTCAAGAGAAATCATCTGATTCCTATACTTCAGCTGGGAAACCTCATTACCTGTGTTTTATTTGTAATGATGATAATTTTACGCAAGATTGTCCTTACTGCTCTGAAGTCTCAAACCTTCTGGAGTCTTCTAATACATCTGCAGTATTGACTGATCTTTTTCCAAAACTGGAGACAAATATGGTTGCTATTGACCATGCTTCCACTTCCCAAGTGTTTATGTTATCCACCTCTAAGCCTAAAATTGAAGTTTTGGTGTCAACAAGAAGTAAATATTATGGGAATCAACTATCATCATCAAGTAACCATGTTGATCAACCTAACTCTTCGACTTTGACTTCATCTGATCTTATTCCACCACTTATTGCACCATAATTAACAATAAAACCACCTAACGGAGTTGTAAATAAATCAACATTTAACCCTCGAGCCCGAGCTGCACAAAATTAAAACATAGTAGAAGATTTGGCTCAATCACCTTCTGCTATGTCAACACTCATGGTGCTTCAAAATTGTCCATCCCAAAATCAAGCTTTGTTGTTAGTAATTGGTGGAATCGATCCAACTGATTCCAATATTGTGGTTTTCAACCATGCAAGTTATATGCTACAGTTACCAGCACAATTAGCATTCCTGATTCAAGTAAATGCCTTGAATAAACTTGTTCACCGAACCATTATTGATGAGGGGGCATCTACTTGTATTATGTCTATGAATTGCTAGAAAACACTTGGCTCACCACCTTTGTCACATTCACCAACAACATTAAAAGATTTTGATGGTCGCACATATATGCCTTGTGGAATATTGAGTAATCTGCAAATTGAACTAGGAGGCAAAATAGTAGTTGTTGAAGTTGAGGTTGTTAACGGACCCCTTGACTGCAACATTTTGCTAGGAAGACCGTGGATTTATGCTATGGCTACTATGGTTTCAACATACTTTCATACAATTTCATTCTCTCATAAGGGTGGAATCACAGTTATCAACCAACTCACCTTCTTCACCTCTAGTTCATAGGCTACTGGAAGCCTTTCATTAGTACATGGACCCTCGCTATCTCTTCAAAACATTGGTGTAGGTCTCTTTGAGGATCCTTCCCTAATGGGTACTTGGCGGAAGTAGCAAAAGTTGAGACTTGCAATATGATATCTTCCACTTCATCTGACTTAAGGAAGGTTACCAATAATTCTGAAGTTGATACAAATAATGAAATCATGACAGTAATCCCTATTGAGCTTGCATAGCAATCAATGTTTCTGGCTTGTGCGGTGAACCCAAACCCATATTCACCAATTGTATGGGTAGATCGTTCATTAGAATATGGTACTTCTTCTGATCCTTTTTCACGTATATTTTCTATTGATGAAGGAATCCTCCAATAAATTATGACGAAAGAAGAACCATGGGAAGATTATTGAAATGAACTTAACCACCCTTCAGTTGTTGATTTCCTTTTGAATTATGTTTTCATAGATACAGTAGATTCTAAGCGAAACCTATCAAATATCGAAGAAATGATTTCTATCAATAT
The DNA here is from genome assembly GCA_031772625.1 of Pinus tabuliformis. Classification (NCBI taxonomy): domain Eukaryota; kingdom Viridiplantae; phylum Streptophyta; class Pinopsida; order Pinales; family Pinaceae; genus Pinus; species Pinus tabuliformis. Next base: position 878,509,737 of record CM062813.1, read on the forward strand.
TTTGACCAAACCTAACATTGTAGAAAACATTCATGTTGGAAAATATTGTTCTCCATCAGAACTTGATATTTATCGTGCTCTGTTTCGTGAATTCTGAGATATATTTGCATGTTCATATGAGGAGATGCCAAGAATTGACTCTAGTATAGTTGAACATGAAATCAAAATGTATCCTGACATCAAACTAGTGCGATGACGCCTCCGTCCTATTCATCCAAAGAAGGATGTTTCTATTAAAATAGAAGTTAAAAATATTTTTCATGTTGGTTTCATTTACCTTGTTCCTCTTACTGATTGGGTTTCCAATATTGTTCTTGTCATGAAGAAACAAGGGACAATACAAGTGTGCATCGATTATAGAGATGTTAATCAGGCTTGTCCAAAAGATAACTATCCCACTCCCTTTATCGACCAGATTATATATGAATGTGCTGGATGTGAAATATTCTCATTCATGGATGGTTTTTCTGGCTATAATCAGATCAATATCCACCTAGAGTACCAATCTAAAACTGCTTTTATTTTTCCATGGGGCACATTCGCTTACAGGAAATTTCCTTTTGGTTTGAAGAATGCAAGGGCAACATTCCAGAGGGCGATGAATCATTCCTTCCATGACAACAAATATATTGTTCAACCATACCTTGACGATTTACCTACTCATTCATGAAAGCGGACTAATCACCCGCAGCATTTGAGAGCTATATTTTCATGGTGCTGACACTACAAAATACAACTCAATCCACACAAATGTGAGTTTTGTGTTGGTTCTGGTCATTTTCTTGGATTAGTAGTGTCTAAGGAAGGAATTCAACTCGACCCACTTAAGGTTCAAGAAATTATTAACTTGTATCCACCTTCAAATCTACTTCAGTTACAAAGACTCCAAGGGAAGGCTAACTTTTTGAGGAGGTTCATTCCCAATTATGATGAAATGGATAAAGGATTTACTCATTTATTAAAAAAGGGGATACCCTTATATTGGGATCAAGTTGTGCAAGCTTCCTTTGATGCTCTTAAAGATACCTTGATTAGTGCCTCATTAATGTATTCCCCGAATTATAAAAATGACTACTTCCTGTATCTCGTCATTGCAGATAGAACCATTGGAATGTTTAAGTCCAAGAAGAAGATGGGATTGAACATCCAATATATTATTTGAGCCACAATCTGAATGATATAGAAATTAAGTACTCTTATGTCGAAAAGTTATCTCCGACTGTTGTTCAAGCTGTACAAAGATTTCGCCACTATATCCTACTCTGTAAGACCACTGTCATTTCAGATTGCAACCCTATGACATATATTTTGTCACGTCAATTTCTAGGGGGGGAATACTCAAAATGGATTGTCATTTTGCAGGAATTTGAATTGGAATTCATCAAATCCAAATCATAGAAATCTCTTGTTTTCGTCGAGCTTCTTTGCGACCTTCCCTCGAATGTCATTGATTCAACATCAGAACCATCAATTCTGGAAAAAATATTTGTTCCTGATTTCATCATCTGACCCGTGGTATGGAGATATACTGATTTATCTCCAGACCCAAACTTTCTAGCCTTATACCTCTCACTTGCAACAACGACGTATCTAATACCAAGCCAAAGATTATCTGATCATTGGTGACACTCTTTACCGTTGTGGTATCGATACAATTTTACGAAGGTGCCTCACTCATGAGGAATCCGAGAAATTTTTAAATGATTTCCATTTAGGTGCTTGTGGTGGACACTTATCTGGTTATGCTACCGCGCAGAGAATTCTCTGTGTTGGTTACTTCTGGAATTCCATATTCAAATATTGCATTATTGTCGTTAGAAGCTATCATGCATGCCAGATATATGACTGTAAAGCTAGATTACCACCTACACCATTGCATTTTGTCATCGTTGTTGGACCATTCACCAAATGGGGCATTGACTTCATGACATGTGACCCCACCTCAGCCGGGGGGCATGGGTACATTATAGTCGTTGTTGACTATTTCACAAAATGGACTGAGGCGATGAAACATTAAATAACAGTGGTGAGACAGCTGCACTTTTATTTTTCAACCACGTGGTTGCCCAGTTTGGTGTACCAGAGGCTATATTTACATATCATGGGTCGCATTTTCGGAATCACGTGATGAGTGAGTTAACTTCCAAGTTAGAACTTTTGCATGATAGTTCTACACCTTATTATCCACAAGCTAATGGAAAAGTTGAGGCCATAAACAAAGTCCTGAAGCGAATGCTTCAAAGAATGATAAGGGTTCATAAACAAAACTGGTATTTAATCTTGTACTTTGCCTTGTGGGCATTTCGAACCTCGGTGAGAAATGCAACTAGATTCACACCATTTCAATTGGTGTATGGTCTGGAGGAAATCTTCTTGATGCAATGTGAAATTTCATCTCTCAAACTCGTGATTGACTTGTTACTTGACACTTCTGAAGAAGAAGCATGTTTCTTAGAACTCGTCTATATGGATTAAACCCGTCGTGAAGCCACATTGGCTAACGAAGTGCGTAAGAACCGAATCAAGGTGCAATATGACAGAAATGTCAAGCCTCACATTTTCTTGAAAGGAGACCAGGTCTTGCTTTATGATCAGAAATTTGATAAACTTGGAGCAGGAAAATTTGAACCACTATGGATGGGTCCTTACATTGTCAAGCATGTTTTGGGTTAAACTTATGCTGAGCATGGGTATGCCTTCCCTTAGCAATTCATGAGAAAAAATCAAAATACGATGATATTATGTATTGTAATCGATGCAGGTCACCACCCACTTCGGAACGTCCTCATCAAATCGTAAAACATATCACTCGACATTAACATTTTTGAATTCATGCTTTAGGGGTAGGTTGTTATAGATCCATTTGGGCACACCACTCCCATCATTCAGATTAGTACTATTGGGGCTCATCAAACCCTAATTAAGTTGCTACATGCCCTAGACAAATCAACACTTTGAATGCCTCCTTCCCTGAGATTTTTTTGGCCTGAAGCCCTCCAGAAATGCCTCCTTGAGGGACCAATGCAGCCTTGGACAAGGGTAAGTGTGCTTCAATGCAGGTAGGCCCATGTTAGGGTGATTTCTAGAGCACTTAGGCCCACTTTGACCTGTGTTGGGTGGTATTGAGGAAAATCCAAATAGGGTTCTAGGAATATTCTTATCTTTTGGAGCCATCTAGAAGATTCCCACACTTATCATCTCCTATGAGCTCGAAAATGGATAGAGAATGAGTTAAGTAACCTCCTATCCTCTCATCCCTTCCTCCATGGAAACTAACTCTAAGTTTGGAAGGCCATTCAATACCCTCATTTATGACCAAAGCACCATCATTTTCCCATAAATTGAGCACTCATCTAAGTGATCAGGGGTTGGACTTTGAGAATTTGTAAGGAGGTACTATTGGTATGAGGTTTGAGATTGTAAGCAAGTATTTTTATTCTATCGAAGTGTTGTGATTTTGATGTGATGTTGGTTGTAACCCATGCTAGAAGAGTGACAATGGATTGGACTTCATGGTTGTAATTCTTCCTTCTACTTAATAAAGCTATTTACACCTTTTCCCATATTCTTGTCTTCATGTATGATGATTATATGTGTAAATGTTTTTTATTCCATTTTCTTATAGTAGATATATCTCTTTCTTTGATTGGTTTTTTTCCTCTGTTTATAATTGCAGGTACTTGTCGAGCGGATCAAGTTCGAGAAGGAGTGATGGGAGGCAAACAAAGGAGACAAAGGGAAAGTGAAAGATAACAAGTAGGTCCCTTGTCTTATTTATATTCTATAGTAAAAGGTTAAGCACTTTAAATCTATTTTTCTAGATGTAGCTACCCATCTATGCAAATTGTGTTTATCCGTAGATGAAAAATTCCACATAAAAGTTGGGTACACATAAGAACGGTTTTGCAGACTGGAATGAGTACCGAATGATGATGAAGTTGTGGTTTGGATATTCCAATACCCGCATTACTGAAAAATATACAGGGAAGGATGATTCGCACGAGCATCTAGCTCATTGGACGAAAGCATGGGGAGATGAACCATAGCTTGAAAGGGTACATATATTATGCCACACTTTGGATACTATTATGATGAATTGGTATCTAGAAATGAGCTACGACACAGAACAGTAGAGTGAGACGTTCTAAAGGAAAGCTTTTTGTTAACATTCAGTTTTGAGGATGGATTTGAATGTATTTATTAAGCATTATAGGAAATCAAGGATGCAATATTTAAAATTCATGTAGAGCTTGTCACATGGTTGCAACCAGACTGGAGTACGCAGCTATGCCATGCTCTGGAGTGCTACAATGTTACCACAAAAGAAGGCAAGGAAGATCCCAAGAATATCAATATCCCTAAGTAAGAGGGACAATGTGAAGATGCTAGGCCTAAGGTAGAAGTTCCTGACATCTCAAAACCATTGAAAACCAAGAAAGTGAACATTGGATCAGACTCATAGTCAAAGTTTGCTAATATAGGGGATTAATGGGATGAGGACATAGTTTACAAGGTTGTGGATCAATTGTGGGAATATCAAGACTTGTTTCCAACAAAGTTCTCTGATCTAAAAGGGATTGCAGGTGATCTGGGTGTTATGAAAATCAACCTAAATCCATATGTGAAGTCAGTTGAATCCTAAGTACAAATAAAAAGTGCGCAAAGAACTGGATAAGATGCTTGCAGCAGGGATTATTGAGCCTGTAGAAGGATTGGACTAGGTTAGTCCTATGGTAGTTCAGAAGAAGAAGACAAAGGGAGAAATCTAAATCTGCATAAATCTAAGGAAGTTAAATGATGCTTGTGTACATGATCCATTCCCTACGTTGTTTACAGATGAAGTGTTGAAGAACGTTAGTGGTCAAGAAGCCTACTCTTTTATAGATGGGTTCTTAGGATATCACCAAATCAAGATCACACCAGAAGATCAAAGTAAGACTACCTTCGCCACAGAATGGGGCTCCTTTCAGTATACAGTTATGCCCTTTGGATTTAAGAATGCCCCTTTGATCTTTTCTAGGGTGGTAGTCGTAGCCTTTAAAGAATTTATTCATATGTTTTTTGAGGTTTATTTTGATGATTGGACAGTGTTTGGATTAGTGAAAAATCATGTTGCAAGTCTTTTCCTAAGCATGGATACTTGTAGGAAGTATCAGATATCCCTGTTATAGACATTTTTGGGCACTGCAACCCCAAGCATAAATGTCAATAAATCAAGGGCTCCTAAGTCCCTAAAGGTGTTGTTCCAACCCCTAAAAGAACAAGGTCAATTGATTACAGCATCTCCCATAAGTTCTCCATGAAAAACTACTCAGAACTGGTCAAAACTGGACCATTTCACCTGCTCCATAGGCAAAGTGTGTTGCATCCCACCTAAATACACATAGTAGGTGCGTTTAATTTCAAAAAGCCCTTCTATGGTGTGTGATGGGCGAGAAGGGACAAATGGTAGGGTCAATCCACAAGGTGGAGAAGCATGGAATCTTCCAGAAACTTCTCCTGTGACACTTGCCTCTCTGAATTCGACCAGGGATGAGTAAGAGATCGTCAATCTCCAAGTGGAATCAAGAATTATCAGAGGGAAGACACTAATCAAATCTCAAGCTGACTCACCTCCCTTGCAGACATCTATATATGGATCCCTCATCCCAGAGATCCAGAGGTTGGAATTTTGCATCTTGTAAGGAATTGCTGTTGGTTTCTTGAGACAACATCATAGTGTTGGGTGATATAAGCTTTTCATGAGGTGAAGAAGGGCTTACTTGTTGAGAGGATGATGCTGGGTCAGAACAATTGGTTGTAATTCTCTTGGCTCTTTCTTGATTATCAATAAAACTATTCAAGTTTTCCTCCATACACTTGTGTGATTGATGTTTTATGCATTTGTGTGGTTAATATACATCTGATCCTATATTGCTTATGATAATAGACCTATGTTCTCGTATAGTGTTATGCTGCTTCGATTCTACAGGTACTCTGTGAAGCTGGTTACGAAAGCAAGTAGCAAAGGACTATCAGAAGAGAGAGGAATCAAGCAAGGAAACAAGCGCAAGACAGAGGTTGGTCTCCTTTATTCTTCTCTCATCTATCTCTCATAAAGGAAAACGAAAGTAGATTTAGTTTGTTTGTTTCTAAGGTAGCTACCAACCTTAGTGGGATTAGTAGTTCTACATAGACACTATTCTCGGTAAAAAAAATGGCGACTCCACTGGGGAGTGAGTAGATTGTTTGTTCATCTACATTTGTTTACTTTATAAACTTACAGACGGAGCCTGAAGTCAAGCCAGCTAGCCTTCGAACTGTATTTTCTATGCAAGTGCAAAGTAGATCAATGCTGCTTCAGTTAATCTACGGGTTTTGTTTATGAATTAAACAATTGATTTACAAGCTCTCTAATTGCCCTTGTGGTGGCTCTAGTAACCTCCTTAGATCCACCCCTGTGATTGATTTACTGATTACCACTTGCTTGGCCTATATCCCTGAACTGAATTGCAAACTGTGACCTGGAATCCAATCAAAGTCTCGTCCCTGGTCCAGCGCACTGTCTGTTCTGTGAACTTCAAATGCAGTGCACTTGCCAAGTGAAGTAGGTGCGTTGCATTTCAGTTTCACTGTGTTACAGGTGCGCTGATCAGATAAGCCCTTGTTCCTGAATTTTGGTTTTTGTGTTCACTCTTTTCAGATCTATTCAGGAGTTTTGCTGCCTGTAGTCAGTACACCTTTGTTTGAAACCCCTTTCCTTGTTGTTATTCCGCCTCCATTGTGCAAAGAATTGTAAATGTTTTTATGTATTTTTTGAGTCATTTTCAGTTCTCCTTTACAAAGAAGTAGCGTAATTGTACTGTCGTTTCTTGATTTGAAAGTGTCGCAAGTGTCGTTTTCAGTCATAGAAGAGAATCTGATTGTTCTTGATAGTCGATTACCCTTTTACTATTGTATTTAACAATGTAAACTTTGAAACGAGAACTGATACTATTACCCGTTTCGTAGAGATAGCAAAAAAATGACCCGATTTTCAAAAGTGGTGATGCAGAATACACATGTTTTTTTTAGAACATGGTTTTTGGAACTTTAATTTTTTTTCATGTTCAAGGATGAAATCAAGTTTTAGAATGGTAGTGATTTTCATGCTGATTTTAAAAAGTGAGTATTCTGCATCACACCCTTTTTTTAAAAGACCTATTTTTTGACTTTTAATTTTATAGTGTGTGAAATGTAAAAAATTATTTTCTAAATTTGATAGTTTTTGAAGTCGTCATTTTATTCATATTTTCTTGTTCTCTATTTTAATTTATTTTTTTTTTAGGGGGGTTTTTAATGTTTTGCGTTTTTAAATTAGAAAGTCGATAGTTTGAATTTTAGATAATGTACATATTTATACATCCTTAATTAATTTTTCAATCCACATGAAATAATTGTTTCTAAAAAACAACATTTTTTAACAATGGACATAAAAATAACCATTTTTAACATAAATATAACAAAAAAACTAAACGTTTTGATAATTTTTTGCTAGAATTAACATGTCAAAATCACAATTTTTATACAAAAATATTAACTAAAAATGGTCAAATAATAGTTTTTTTTATGAATTTCATGTCAAAAAAATAATAATAACAACTTTTTTTTCAAAAAATAATAATTAACTTAAAAATCAATGCGAAAATCACAAATTACAAATATTGAACACATAACAACTTTAATTCATTGATTATTCTTTTCATGAAATGTCAGAGTCAAAACATTGCAAAGCTTGATTTCCAGGTATAACTTAAATTTAATCAACAATGTCACATAATCCAAACTCTTCGTCCTCTAGAGTTTCATCATTGTCATCTTCCACAATATTTTCTGCTTCCTTTTGCGCAATTTCCTCTTCTAATGGGTCTTTGATGTCTGCAAATCTCCCAATATATGTCTTTCCAAACATTCCATGTAATGGTGGTTGGGGTTCTGTTATCACAAAATCAAGCACTGAAGGCTACTAATCAGTCAGACTCTGTGTAACTATTTCAAACCAGACTTTTGACTAAGGCTTAGCCTCCTTAGCCTGAGAGGGCTCTCTCAAAGGGTTATTGATTTTAAATATTGATGAGATGGCTAACTCTTGCAAAGTAAATTTAACATATAAATTGGCTGGACAGACCTTACAAAGATTTCCATTGGGCTCATGGAGTTAATCATCATTTCAGCAAACTATAAAACCACTCATTCATAGAAGTCAGGGCATGTAATGTTTAAACACTCAAGACACCTCTCAAATAAACCTCAACTTACAAATACAAACAGGAAATCAGAGCAGCAGAGTGAATTCTGAGTGATTGTGTATCTATAAAGCTGTAAAACATAAAGGATAAAACAAAACCATATATATCTTGAGCATCTGAAACAATGTATGAATCCTGAGAAGAAAAAGCAGTCATTTGTATTACTGAAAACAAGTTCTTACATAAGCCAAAAATAAACTTTGTTTTCTCCAATATCCAACCCTAATTACATCGATCATTCAGCTATATATAGAAACATGACTCTAACTACTTGGGGCTTCCTCCTCCAGCATGAGGGGAGTTCGATGACTGCCACTAATGACACCTATCTGTTTTTAACAAACTATTTAATACAATAACCACTAACAGAAGTTCTAAAGAGTTCTAATTTTGTTATAACTCTAACTCTATCTTCTTCATAAATTGATTCCTCCTTGCAGCTTTGACACTTGGCTTCCTCTTCGTTTGGCTGAGATGGCATGAGATGAGAAATTAATGTCCCATGTTGGCTTTGGATACTGAAGGCTTTGATCCGCTCCATGTTGGCTGAGAATATCCCTAAATTTTCGGTTCTGGTCCTCCATCACTTCAAGTATTCAGCAGCAGGTACTTTAAGTCTTTAATGAGCCAAGAATATAGGGCATCACCATGTTTCTGATATGCTGGAAGCTTCTTTGATGGACAGGTGTGCCAACCAACTTCTCGTATGCAGCTCCCTCAAAACCCTAATCACCGAGAATAAAGTGTCTTTATAACCAAAAATCTTAAACTTAGGTTAAAAGATTTCACCTTTTGTTAAAGGTACACCTAGCATATGTTGAATGGTTGTAGCAGCTTCCTTTGATCCCTTTCATGTCACTGAGGTGTTCCCTTTTCAAATTTTTGATTCTTCTTTCAAACTGTTTGCCTGCGTTTTAAAAACAACACCTACAGCAGTTTCGCAATTTCGTAGCGCGCTACGAAACTGCGAAACTGTTTTAAACAATTTCCATTTCCCTTGAGATTTTTACTGCTCTGCCACCTGATTGCAAAAACTCCTTTTTCTCTTCAATTTTCATTATCCCAAGCACCTCCAGTAGTATACAAAAACAAGGCCATGAGAATACCAGAGACCGTTGCAAACATTAGCATTGAAACAACAACTTTGGCACCAAGTAAAGGCTGATCTATATACTGACCCAGAATCTTAAATGAGACACCAATTAAAACAGGAGATACAACTGCATAACATGCCCATGCACTGAATAGGAAAATAAGCATCGATCCCAATAGACCTCCAAGAAATACCTATGGAATAGCTATATCAACCTGCATAAATGGTTGATGAGCATAAGTTGATACTTCATATAGGCACTGAATAAAAGAAAAGAAACTAATGCAGCAGATCCAATTGCAGAGCCTTTGGTGGTAGCTTTTGTGGTGTTCCCAACTGCATCAAGAAGATCTGTAATTTCTCTTACTCGTTCAGGCTGTTGACTCATTCCCACAATTCCACCTGCATTATCAGCTATTGGCCCAAACATATCCATTGTCAAAATATATGCTGCAGTACTAAGCATTCCCATAGTAGCTACGGCAAGCTTTTTTAATAAAATGTAACATATATTTATCCTTTTATTATACAAAAATATCAGAATGCCACGTCTTTGTGTGCTGTCAACCTTTGTCCATGTGTGAAGACAAAAGTTCTTCCAAGCTGCCTGACATATTTTGGACTGTAGTAAATGTGTTCACTTTATGACAAAAGTTTAAAGTTGCATTCGAATACATGTTTCCTCCACCTGTATTAACTTTGCTAAAGATTGATAATTTTGAAGGATCCCTTGAAGATATTCCCTTTTCAACATTTCCACTTGCAGTTTAAAACTAGTGACTGAGATTGGATTATTTAGCTTCAGCTGCTACGAAACTGTTGTTCTGGCTGAAAAATATGGCTTGGGACAGAGCTCATAATTTCTCACAGAAAACGTATTTTGAAAAACTGAAGGAGGTTTCTGTGAACCAATCCGTGCTTAACAAAAACCTCTCTTGGTTTTTTGAAACACCTTCCCTACCGCCCAGAATCTATCTTTGAAGAAGATGTGTAAAACAGGAAATTAAAAACTGCACCTACAGCAGTTTCGTAGCGCAACTTTGGCCATTAATTTCTCTCAGATCGTAATGTTTTTGAGGAAACTGAAGGAGGTTTTTCTAGTTCAGTCTATTAGGAATAAAAACCTCTTTCCATTTCCCAAAATAGGCTTTAAGTTGCTTTAGAGACCTCCTGGAAGTTGACTAGTAAACACAGAAAGCAGAGTTTTTATGCTGAAACAGGCTGCTACAGGGGTTTCGCAGCGCGCTGCGAAACTGTTCTATCATCTTTATGCAGCTGTGATGATGTTTCCTTCAGTAGTGAACCAAGCAATCTCGTTCCTCCATTGAATAACAGTTACCATGGCACAAACAACAGGGGTGCCTTTAACCTGATGTAGTACCAAACTTTGAAGCATATCCTGAAACTGCAATATCACCGACATAAAAGCATCCAGGTGGAAGAATAGGACGCCAAATAGAGACTTTTCTCTTTGCACTATTTCCTCTGTTCCACCATACTAACTCAAACTCTGCTACATTTTGATATCTCTGACTAGATAATATGGGTTCCAGGCTTTCCAACTTCATAACCTCTTCTATGCCATTGCTACCATGTGCGGGTTTTTGCATGGATGGATTGGCACATTCTTGATTGTAACCAAACACAACATAACGAAAATCATAGGTTCTCCTCTTTATATGACCAGTTGTCATCTGTAAGGGGTGTCATTTGGCCCAGTAATTCTGAATCCCTTATTCACAGATGGGTGTGTTGAGATATCAACCTTTAATAGACAACCTTTAGGAAATAGATCTTTTTCAGTATCTTGTATTGCAGCATATATTAAAGGCAGACAGATTTCCACTGCTTCCTTGAAATCACTGTCGCTGCTCTCATCTTATTCCCAATTCAAAGATATTGCAATAGAAGGAACCCCTGACATGAGAGCTTCCCTTGCACTTGCAAAAGTGTCAAAATAAATGATATGATATCCACAGTCTGATCCCTTGTTTATTCCACTGATTACCACAGAAGGCTTCTTCCAAGGAAAGAGTGCTCCAGATAAACTCAATGAAACACCAACTGCTGGGGTACTAAAAACCTTATAAGCTGACAACTGTTGATGCAAACCCAATGGATTTTGATGGATATGACAGTTGTGAAATAATTCCTATGGATTCGAACAAATCCCCAATTTCGTAGCGCAGCCAGTGCAAAATATGAATTATGCGCTACGAAATCACTTAAAACATGCTGCGCTGCGAAACTGATAGAAAGGATTTATGCGCCTTTGACAAACAATCGAACTGATGTGAAAAATTTAACTTTTTTTTTCTTGAGTGATAACAATGGCTCCACTTGGGATAGTGTGCTCCTGTAGTACACTAAGAACTCGTAGGTCCAGTGTCTTATCCATTTATGACAAACAGAAATTTGCTTGACAAACATCCCTTTCCAGCTTCTTGGGCCTTCACCTTGGGCTTAAGCTTGATGATCACTGTAGGAGAAAGAAATCTACATCTACTGAAAAATAAATGCTCAGTCAACCTTGAGCTTATTTGCATTTTCCTACCTACCTACCCTAACAACTCAAACTTCTTTCAGCTCAATCAATGTGAAATTTCCAATGTAGCCAATCATTTGTCTTATCTGATATTTGATTTCTTTGACTGCATCGGAGTTCAGAGCCAATATGATAGTATGATGACCGCTGCCACTGAAATTGTCTCTGATCTTTATAGGAAAACTGAAACACTGGAGAGTAAAACTCTTCCATGTAATCAGCTATAGGATCCCAGAATACATGATCAGCTTGATTTTTCTTGTAACTTTCCGGCTATGCAAACTGATCTTCAACAACAGTGTACATTTCCTCAATCGTGAAAGAGAAAGGAAACAATACTCTCTCCTTATGTTCTGCCATAGAAAGCTGCTGAAAATAATGATCATGATCATGAAAACTATATGCCTGAATTTGACCTTCTAAACCTTCAATGTCTTTCTCAATGTCCTCAGCAACTTCATCCAAAAATCTCATCTTATCCTCTGCCTTGCAGTCAAATGATTTTAGATACGAGGACAAGGACAAAGAAAAATTTTCATTTGTTTCTCCATTACTATGATCATTATTCCATTGTTTGAAACCTTGAACTGAAGGAGAGTTTGCCACCACATCTGATCTATCTATCCATTCCTCCAAAAACATAAGCCATAAGTCTTGAAATGACTTAATGAATTTGATAGGAAAGCTTTCAATCCATTGTTTACATTTCCCTTGAAGTGAATCATAGAATAACATAATGCAAACATCCTCATGTTTAACTCTAAGAAGCTGTGAAAATTCACAAAAATCTGATATATGCTTCAAAGTTAAACTCAAATCTTCTCCGTTGAATTTTGGACCATTCCTTAGAAAATATGCATCCTTGGGAAAATGATTTGGGAAACCATGAATTCCTGAAAAATCTATGCATGCATACCTTGAAATAAGAATGGTAACATCTGGGTCCTTCATAACTCCAGTGGAATCACCATGAACCTATGAATTTCGAATTCTTCAACAATGGAGTCGCCAAGGTAGTTTTGCAGCCTCAAAAACCTTCTGAGCTCCTGCTACCTTCAGAAGTTCAGCTTCATGATTTCGGGAAAGAATAATCTTTAGGCTCCCGGCAGACGCACCAAAATGTTATCACAAAATCAAGCACTGAAGGCTGCTAATCAGTCAGACTCTGTGTAACTATTTCAAACCAGACTTTTGACTAAGGCTTAGCCTCCTTAGCCTGAGAGGGCTCTCTCAAAGGGTTATTGATTTTAAATATTGATGAGATGGCTAACTCTTGCAAAGTAAATTTAACATATAAATTGGCTGGACAGACCTTACAAAGATTTCCATTGGGCTCATGGAGTTAATCATCATTTCAACAAACTATAAAACCACTCATTCATAGAAGTCAGGGCATGTAATGTTTAAACACTCAAGACACCTCTCAAATAAACCTCAACTTACAAATACACACAGGAAATCAGAGCAGCAGAGTGAATTCTGAGTGATTGTGTATCTATAAAGCTGTAAAACATAAAGGATAAAACAAAACCACATATATCTTGAGCATCTGAAACAATGTATGAATCCTGAGAAGAAAAAGCAGTCATTTGTATTACTGAAAACAAGTTCTTACATAAGCCAAAATAAACTCTGTTTCTCAACAATATCCAACCCTAATTACATCGATCATTCAGCTATATATAGAAACATGACTCTAACTACTTGGGGCTTCCTCCTCCAGCATGAGGGGAGCTCGATGACTGCCACTAATGACACCTATCTGCTTTTAACAAACTATTTAATACAATAACCACTAACAGAAGTTCTAAAGAGTTCTAATTTTGTTATAACTCTAACTCTATCTTCTTCATAAATTGATTCCTCCTTGCAGCTTTGACACTTGGCTTCCTCTTCGTTTGGCTGAGATGGCATGAGATGAGCAATTAATGTCCCATGTTGGCTTTGGATATTGAAGGCTTTGATCCGCTCCATGTTGGCTGAGAATATCCCTAAATTTTCGGTTCTGGTCCTCCATCACTTCAAGTATTCAGCAGCAGGTACTTTAAGTCTTTAATGAGCCAAGAATATAGGGCCTCACCATGTTTCTGATATGCTGGAAGCTTCTTTGATGGACAGGTGTGCCAACCAACTTCTCGTATGCAGCTCCCTCAAAACCCTAATCACCGAGAATAAAGTGGCTTTATAACCAAAAATCTTAAACTTAGGTTAAAAGATTTCACCTTTTGTTAAAGGTACACCTGGCATATGTTGAATGGCTGTAGCAGCTTCCTTTGATCCCTTTCATGTCACTGAGGTGTTCCCTTTTCAAATTTCTGATTCTTCTTTCAAACTGTTTGCCTGCGTTTTAAAAACAACACCTACAGCAGTTTCGCAATTTCGTAGCGCGCTACGAAACTGCGAAACTGTTTTAAACAATTTCCATTTCCCTTGAGATTTTTACTTCTCTGCCACCTGATTGCAAAAACTCCTTTTGCTCTTCAATTTTCATTATCCCAAGCACCTCCAGCAGTATACAAAAACAAGGCCATGAGAATACCAGAGACCGTTGCAAACATTAGCATTGAAACAACAACTTTGGCACCAAGTAAAGGCTGATCTGTATACTGACCCAGAATCTTAAATGAGACACCAATTAAAACAGGAGATACAACTGCATAACATGCCCATGCACTGAATAGGAAAATAAACATCGATCCCAATAGACCTCCAAGAAATACCTCTGGAATAGCTATATCAACCTGCATAAATGGTTGATGAGCATAAGCTGATACTTCATATAGGCACTGAATAAAAGAAAAGAAACTAATGCAGCAGATCCAATTGCAGAGCCTTTGGTGGTAGCTTTTGTGGTGTTCCCGACTGCATCAAGAAGATCTGTAATTTCTCTTACTCGTTCAGGCTGTTGACTCATTCCCACAATTCCACCTGCATTATCAGCTATTGGCCCAAACATATCCATTGTCAAAATATATGCTGCAGTACTAAGCATTCCCATACTAGCTACGGCAAGATTTTTTAATAAAATGTAACATATATTTATCCTTTTATTATACAAAAATATCAGAATGCCACGTCTTTGTGTGCTGTCAACCTTTGTCCATGTGTGAAGATAAAAGTTCTTCCAAGCTGCCTGACATATTTTGGACTGTAGTAAATGTGTTCACTTTATGACAAAAGTTTAAAGTTGCATTCGAATACATGTTTCCTCCACCTGTATTAACTTTGCTGAAGATTGATAATTTTGAAGGATCCCTTGAAGATATTCCCTTTTCAACATTTCCACTTGCAGTTTAAAACTAGTGACTGAGATTGGATTATTTAGCTTCAGCTGCTACGAAACTGCTGTTCTGGCTGAAAAATATGGCTTGGGACAGAGCTCATAATTTCTCACAGAAAACGTATTTGGAAAAACTTAAGGAGGCTTTTGTGAACCAATCCGTACTTAACAAAAACCTCTCTTAGTTTTTTGAAACACCTTCCCTACTGCCCAGAATCTATCTTTGAATAAGATGTGTAAAACAGGAAATTAAAAACTGCACCTACAGCAGTTTCGTAGCGCAACTTTGGCCATTAATTTCTCTCAGATCGTAATGGGTTTGAGGAAACTGAAGGAGTTTTTTCTAGTTCAGTCTGTTAGGAATAAAAACCTCTTTCCATTTCCCAAAATAGGCTTTCAGTTGCTTTAGATACCTCCTGGAAGTTGACTAGTAAACGCAGAAAGCAGAGTTTTTATGCTGAAACAGGCTGCTACAGGGGTTTCGCAGCGCGCTGCGAAACTGTTCTATCATCTTTATGCAGCTGTGATGATGTTTCCTTCAGTAGTGAACCAAGCAATCTCGTTCCTCCATTGAATAATAGTTACCATGGGACAAACAACAGGGGTGCCTTTAACCTGATGTAGTACCAAACTTTGAAGCATATCCTGGAACTGCAATATCACCGACATAAAAGCATCCAGGTGGAAGAATAGGACGCCAAATAGAGACTTTTCTCTTTGCACTATTTCCTCTGTTCCACCATACTAACTCAAACTCTGCTACATTTTGATATCTCTGACTAGATAATATGGGTTCCGGGCTTTCCAACTTCATAACCTCTTCTATGCCATTGCTACCATGTGCGGGTTTCTGCATGGATTGATTGGCACATTCTTGATTGTAACAAAACACAACATAACGAAAATCATAGGTTCTCCTCTTTATATGACCAGTTGTCATCTGTAAGGGGTGTCATTTGGCCCAGTAATTCTGAATCCCTTATTCTTAGATGGGTGTGTTGAGATATCAACCTTTAATAGACAACCTTTAGGAAATAGATCTTTTTCAGTATCTTGTATTGCAGCATATATTAAAGGCAGACAGATTTCCACTGCTTCCTTGAAATCACTGTCGCTGCTCTCATCTTATTCCCAATTCAAAGATATTGCAATAGAAGGAACCCCTGACATGAGAGCTTCCCTTGCACTTGCAAAAGTGTCAAAATAAATGATGTGATATCCACAGTCTGATCCCTTGTTTATTCCACTAATTACCACAGAAGGCTTCTTCCAAGGAAAGAGTGCTCCAGATAAACTCAATGAAACACCAACTGCTGGGGTACTAAAAACCTTATAAGCTGACAACTGTTGATGCAAACCCAATGGATTTTGATGGATATGACAGTTGTGAAATAATGCCTATGGATTCGAACAAATCCCCAATTTCGTAGCGCAGCCAGTGCAAAATATGAATTATGCGCTACGAAATCACTTAAAACATGCTGCGCTGCGAAACTGATAGAAAGGATTTATGAGCCTTTGACAAACAATCGAACTGATGTGAAAAATTTAACTTTTTTTTTCTTGAGTGATAACAGGTTCCTTTGCCTTTTTTGCCACACGTGATTCATTAAAGTCCCCTTTCCTAAATCCAATTTCTTGCATTTCATCTGGAAGAAATTGAAGAGCATTAATTCTTTGCTGAATGAAATTGCATTGTAATGGATCTTTCTCAATTGCAATGCAATTTCTTCCTTTTTGAAGGCAGCATGCTAGTGTTGTACCTAATTATCAAGCACAAAAAAATAATGAAGTAAATTAGTACAATGACATATTAATTAAAAAAAGAACATATTGAAATTCAATTCCATGTGGCAAAACCTACCTGAGCCAGAAAATAAATCTAGAACCCATTCTCCTTCATTTGAACATATGTCTATAAGATAGTTAATCAATAATTGTGGTTTCTGATAAATGTTAACTATCTCTCCTTTCGTTTCTTTGTCTTCATATGTTAGTTTTCTCACAACAGCATCATAAGTCAGTATTTGGCTATGACTCTTTCTCTCCACCTGATTAAAAATCATAGACATATGGCTATCATCTTTTGCCCAACTATCAATATGAATGAACTCACAGTCATTTATAAATTGTTGATCTTCATTGTTAAGAAGATTTGACTTTTGCCTGTAACATAAAATAGTAAAAGTTCAATTAACTTGTACATAAATGAATTTTTCAACATTAATCAAATATACCTTTAAACATCTTACCATGTAAGCTACATCCTTGAATTTGATTTCCCCTTGAAGCTTGACAATACCATTGCCAATTGTGTGTCTGAATGAAATGTCACAAATCTCCATAATGGTGATGACGTCACTTCCATAAATCTCGCCACCACTTTATTAAAAGCTTGATAAGTATAAGGGTCACTATCATAGTAAATGTTTGGAATATTGAAACCATGGGGAATATCTGCAATAACCAGGGCATAATCCCTTTTTGGTATGAGTTTAGCAATGTCTTCACAGTCGCCTTGTATTACTTGATATTGAATAGTGTCTACCCCATTCCAAATGAAATGATTAAGAGTTGGATCAAGTACAACATTCTTAATACGTTTCTTTCTCAGTCTTTCAATCTTTATTTTTTCAATAAAAGTCTTGAAACTATCTGGTGCCCCATTATCTTCTTTCTTCATCTTTTACCAAACAAACAAATGTATGTGTAAGTTTTAAATTAAAAATAGTACACAGATGATTAAAACTGAATGTATAAATCAAGTTACCTTTTTAAATGCAAGATAAAAAGCTTTTAATGTTGATGTAGAACTTGAATCTGGATAGTTGCGTACAACATCATCCCAACTATCTTCATTCAACAGTTTAACCATTTGTTCCTTAATTTTCATGTAAACTTTGTGACTGCATAGATAAAGTAAGAAAAAGTTAATATAATGATATGTATAACAAATACTACCAATAACAACATGTTTTATTTAAAAGATAACTATAATCCTGGAAATAAGTAAAAATAATTCAGCAAACTTACTTTTGAAATTCTTCAGACATTTCTTCCAATGATAATTCCCCTGACCTCACACGAGATAATATTGTTTTGACAATTTTTTCATCTTTCACTCCTTGCATCGCCCTCCAAGGCGTGATGGTCATATCGTCTAGAAGTTGCTTCAGTTCAGGAGCTGATTTATTGTTGCTACATATCAATGGCTTAGACTTTTTGACCCTCTGGTTTTTAATGCCAATGTCTTCCCACATGCTAAAAATGTCATCAATCAAATTCCAAATATCTCCAGTTCTAAATGCCAATTGGAAAATGTTATCAATACCTCTGAATAAATCGCTATATTTGCTGTCTTTTCCACCTTTTGAATTGGTTTTCTCTTCAATTTGATAGCCTATTTCCATACAACATTCCTTTCGGAAATCTGCAGTAATATTTATCTTATCCCCACCACATTTTTCTAGGAATTCACTATGAATAAATCTAACCTTTTGGATCAAAGTCATAGACATCCTATATTCATTATCTGAATTATGATCCAATGCCACTAACTTTGCTTCTGTTTCATTTAAACCAGCATAAATGACACATTTCATTGTTTCAAAACGTGGGTTATTAGGATATTCCTCCATCAATTGTCTTTGAGCTTCAACAGAATGGTTCCCCCCAAGCACATAATAATTGTATTCAAAACATTTTGACTTATCAAATGCTTCTTTGTTGGGAACTTGAAGTGGATCAACAAGAAGCACATAACTAACCACATGAGCATATGGATTGTACCTCATCAATGTCTTCAAGTTGTGAACATGCAGATGATGTGGCTTTCTGATTTGATATTGGCATTGTCCTTCACTTGCCTTATAGGTTTGTCTGACATTTAATTGAAATGTACGACCACCATCAATTAAGTTTCTCTTTGTCAAATTCTGTCGAATGGCATTTTGTTTTGTTTTGATTATGCCATCATCTAAATTAGCTCCTGGTGTAATGATTTCTCTACTTTCTTTTGAAGTTTCACTAGGTTCTTGACTGCTGGTAATGACTACTTCAAGATCTTCAACTCTACTTTTTTTCGTCATAACATTCTCAAGAGATCTATTCTTGGGCATTGTTACTTTTGGTCTTTTACGACCTTCTTTAGTTCCAATGTCATCTTCAGTAATGGAAACATATGCTTCATTGTCAATTTCAACTTCATCGTCCTCAAAAGTGACTTGTTTACCCTTGCTAGATTTATCCACTAGAGGCCTTTTTTTCTGATTCTTTGGATGTAGTTTTGTAGCATCATCAATTACTACATTTTCCATGTTTTCCATATCTTCTTCTGACACTGAGTAAAAATGGCTGACAACTTTCATGATATCATTCTCTATGTAATGAATGCCTCCCAACCTAATTGAACAGCTTTCAACAAAATTCTGCCAAACAAAATATCATATGTTAATATAAACAAAGTTAAAAAAATATAGCGAGACACTTTCAAAACGCAAAATAAAAATACAAATAACAATACTTACGATGTTTTGTGTCATCTCATTTACGATTTGTTTACACAACTTTGTAGATACCTCTCTCGTGTCATATAATGAATATGATAGTCGGTATTTAATCCTTTCATGTGACTTGGGAGCTTTTGTAAGTACGTAAACAACTTCAGTGTTTGTTACCGAACACATATCTATGACTCTTCCCATCACCTCCAAATTTTCATTATTTTGGGATATATCAATGTATAGATATATATTCACAGTTGTGCTCTCTCTTTCTTTCACATACCAGACTCTTGATGGAAATTTCACCTCTTTTGAACTTTTCCAATCTGAGATTAGCTTCTTATCACTTGAAGCACTTGAAATATTTGTAGGCATGAGCTCAGGTGGAGTTCGTTCACCAATGTTTTTTGAAGATACACCTTTAAGACTCTTTGGTCCAGAAAGATTCACATAAATTTTCCTTGATGCCATTTTCCTAAAAAAAAACACATAAATTAGTAAATAAAAAAACATATTAACTTAAATTAATAACAAAAATATACCATCAATTTTTTATTTGTATAATCAGAATTGTCCAGCCACCTCTAACGGGCAGGCGAGTCGATGGGCGAGCGGAAGGTCAGGTAAGGGATAATGAGGCTAAGTAGACATTTAGGCAAGTATGGGTGAGCCCCTACCCACGCACCCCCCACAACCCCCTAAGCTTCCTCCCTCCCCGCCCCTCACCCCACCTCCTACCGTCCCCCCACACCCCCGTCCCCAAAACCCCCATCCCCCGCCCCTCCCCACTGCGCCCACCACTCCCCACACCACTCCCCCCTACCCCACCCCCAACATCCCTACGCCCTAGGCCCCCCCCAAACCCTTATCCCCCCCCCTACACCTTACCCGCGCCCTACCCCTATCCCCCCCCTACCCTACCCCCCCAATCCCCCTACCCCACCGCACCCCACTACCCTACCCCAGCCCACCCCAGCCCACCCCAACCCCCCCTACCCTACCCTACCCCTACCCCCCCACCCCACCCTACCCCTACCGCCCCTACCCTACCCTACCCCTACCCCACGCCACCCCTACCGCCCCTACCCTACCCTACCCCTACCCCACGCCACCCCAACCGCCTCTACCCTACCCTACCCCACCCTACCCCTACCCTACCCTACCCCGTCCGCACCCCCCACCCCATCCCCCCCCATCCCCACCCCCCATCCCACCCCCCCCACCCCCCATCCCACCCAGCCCACCTGCCCTCCCCGCCCACCCGGCCCTCCCCGCCCTCACCTGGCCCACCCGCCCTCACCCGCCCCCCACCCGGCCCTTCCCGCCCTCACCCGCCCCCCACCCGGCCCTCCCCGCCCTCACCCGGCCCTCCCCGCCCTCACCTGCCCCCCACCCGGCCCTCCCCGCCCCCCACCCGACCCTCCCCGCCCTCACCCGCCCTCACCCGCCCCTCCCGCCCTCACCCGCCCCCCACCCGGCCCTCCCCGCCCTCATTCGCCCCCCACCCGGCCCCCCCGCCCCTCCCCGACCCCCTCCGCCTCCCCCTCCGCCCGCGTAGGGCCACCCCCGGGCCGCCCCGCCCCGCCCGACCGGTAGCGGGTCGATTCCGGGAATCGACCCGCCGCCGGTCGGGCGGGGCGGGGCGGCCCGGGGTGGCGCTGTGCGGTGCGGCGAGTCGATTCCGGGAATCGACCCGCCGCCGATCAGGCGGGGCGGGGCGGCCCGGGGGTGGCACTGCGCGGGCGGAGGGGGAGGCGGACGGGGCTGGGGAGGGGGAGGGGGAGGGGGTGGGGCGATGGGCGGGGGGGGGGCAGGTGGGGCTGGTGAGGGCAGGGGGGCCGGGTGGGGGGCGGGGAGGGCCGGGTGGGGGGCGGGTGAGGGCGGGGAGGGTCGGGTGAGGGCGGGTGAGGGCCGAGTGGGGGGCGGGTGAGGGCGGGGAGGGTCGGGTGGGGAGCGGGTGAGGGCGGGAGGGCGAGGTGAGGGCGGGGAGAGCCGGGTGGGGGGCGGGTGAGGGCGGGGAGGGCGGGTGGGCCGGGTGGGGAGGGCGGGTGGGCCGGGTGGGTGATCCAGGTGGATGTTGGTGGCCACCCACCTATCCCATTTGGACCCCCACAACTATCTCTTTCAATTTTTCACTTTCCTTAATTATAGTGCAGTTTACTATTTTTAGCAGTTTTTCGGGTCCTAAACTTTCGGAGCCGTTTTGAGGCCCTAAACGACATTTTTTGGGAAATCCACCACCAGCGATTTTTCTAATAAAAATCGCCTTTGCCGTCGTAGTCCTCGGAGAGATCTTTCCAACGGGCTATCATGCGCATCAAACAGAGATAAGACGACCAATTCGCGACCCCGGGAAGTTGGCTGTCCAACTCACCCCAAAACGAGGCCCACAATTTGGCGTTTCATCTTCTAGGGTTAGGTTTTGGAATGTGAAGGGTTTTCCATTGTTTCTCAATAATAAATAGGCCTTCGAGCCTCATTGTAAACACAGTTCGAAACAGTTCAGAGGCATGTAGCCGACACATCTCTTCTCAGAGATAAGCTACCATCGCCCTAGCTGGGTTATTTCTATTTGTAAGCATATTTCAGTATTCTCCATTAATGAAATGAAGTATTATTTCCGCTGCATCTTTGATTTTATGGTTATCGCATCTCTGTATTTATGGTTATCTCTGTAATCTATTGCGTTCCTGCTTAAATCCGGATCAGTGGGGGGGATGGGGGCGTGGGGGGGGATGGGATGGGGGGGGGGACGGGGTAGGGTAGGGTAGGGGGGGTAGGGGTAGGGTAGGGGGATGGGGGGGTAGGGGGGGGTAGGGTAGGGGGATGGGGGGGGGGGACGAGGTAGGGTAGGGTAGGGTAGGGAGGGTAGGGTAGGGTAGGGTAGGGTAGGGTGATGGGGGGGTGGGAGGGGATGGGGGGGGTAGGGTAGGGGGATGGGGGGGGGACGGGGTAGGGTAGGGTAGGGTAGGGGGGGTAGGGGTAGGGTAGGGTAGGGTAGGGGGATGGGGGGGGTAGGGGGGGGGTAGGGCTAGGGGCAGAAGGGGGGGGGTAAGGGTGGGTAGGGGTAGGGGCAGAAGGGGGGGTGGGTAAGTGGGCACGGGGAAGGAGTTAGGGGGTGGGGCCCATGGGGCCGGCGTTAAGGAAGGGGGGGAGGAGTTGAGATTGGAGGGGAATGGGAATTAGGGGCTTGGAAAAATTATTAATTTAAAAAAAAAAAATCTTCTTCGACGTTAAATTAATTTAATATGAAAATTTTGAAAAAAAAATTGAACTTACCTTTCAATTGCGATAATTCTTCGTTGAATATGTTGTTGATAGCAATATAGCTGCTCCACAAATTCACGTCTTTCAACGAACTTCAGAAAACCTGGATGTGAGGTAAGTAATAGTGATAACGAAATTTAATATATAAGTGAAAATACGAAGATGTTTTTCTGTACGATTAATGTGGGATAATTTGTTTTAAATTATTATAGAGCGAATATTGTAGAGTTATTTTACAATGGATTGAATGTGGGATTAATTTGTTTTAGAATATATTATAAAAATTTAAAAAAAAAAATTAGTTGTTTAGTAAATATTATATACTTTAACTATAATTTGTTTTAAATTATTATAGAGCGAATATTGTAGAGTTATTTTACAATGGATTGAATGTGGGATTAATTTGTTTTAGAATATATTATAAAAATTAAAAAAAAAAAATTAGTTGTTTAGTAAATATTATATACTTTAACTATTAGAATAATTAATATAGAAGTTATTGTTTACAATTTGAATTTCAGTGATTGATTTCATAAAAAAATTTAGTTTATGTTTTTCAATGAATTGTAGAATAAAATAATAAATGTAACAAACTTTTGGAGGGAAATATTTTCGCGAAAATTTTTGGAGGGAATAATTTTGGAGGGAATATTTCATTCTTTAAGCTATATAATATTCTTAGGAGACTCCATTTGTATCATTCAACATCTTCTATTTGAAAGGGATGGATTGTTCTGATGGTGAAGTTTCGGTTTATACACCATCAACATCTTCATCGCGTAACAACTCTATTCATATTGATGAATATAGCGGGAATTCTTCCACTATGAATAGAAAGTCAATTCTTCCACTTAGTCCTGATTCTAAGGACTATGAAAGCAGCGGTGATGAAGAGCATGATGGTGAAGTTCAAAAGAATGGAGTGTCACGATGTCCACTTAGTCCTAATTCTGAGGACTATGAGAGTAGCAGTTTTGAAGAGTGTGATGGTCAAGTTCAAAAGAATGGAGGGTTACGGTGTCCACTCAGTCCTAATTCTGAAGACTATGAGAGCAGCAGTTTTGATGTGCATGATGGCGAATTTCAAAATAATGGAGTGTCACGGTGTCCACTTAGTCCTAATTCTAAGGACTATGAGAGCAGTGGTGATGAAGCGCGGGATGATGATTTTCAAAAGAATGGAGTGTCAAAGTGTCCAGTTAGTCCTGATTCTAAGGACTATGAGAGCAGCAATGATGATGAGTGTGATAATGAATTTCAAAAGAATGGAGTGTCAAAGTGTCCAGTTAGTCCTGATTCTAAGGACTATGAGAGCAGCGATGATGAAGCGCGGGATGATGATTTTCAAAAGAATGGAGTGTCAAAGTGTCCAGTTAGTCCTGATTCTAAGGACTATGAGAGCAGCAGTGATGAAGCGCGGGATGATGATTTTCAAAAGATTGGAGTGTCAAAGTGTCCAGTTAGTCTTAATTCTAAGACTATGAAAGCAGCAGTGATGAAGCGCGGGATGATGATTTTCAAAAGATTGGAGTATCACAATGTCCTCTTAGTCCTGATTCTAAGGACTATGAGAGCAGCAGTGATGAAGCGCGGGATGATGATTTTCAAAAGATTGGAGTATCACAATGTCCTCTTAGTCCTAATTCTAAGGACTATGAGAGCAGCAGTGATGAAGCGCAGGATGATGATTTTCAAAAGATTGGAGTATCGCAATCTCCTCTTAGTCCTGATTCTAAGGACTATGAGAGAAACAGTGATGAAGCACGGGATGATGATTTTCAAAAGATTGGAGTATCACAATCTCCTCTTAGTCCTGATTCTAAGGACTATGAGAGCAGCAGTGATGAAGAACAGGATGAGAGCAGCAGTGATGATCCAATGATGGAGATGTTGCCAAGAAATATTGTATCGAGGAGTAGGAGCAGACCTTTTCATATCAATGCAAACTATTCTAGTTATACAAGGGGTAGAGCAGAATGTCTGGCGAGAAGAAGTTCTATCAACGCTCTCATTTCAAGTGAATGTCGCCAAAAAAATTGCTTGAAACGTATGGATTTCACATTTGCATTAGAAAGCAGGAAGAGATATTTGTCAATGAATAAAAGCATGCAAAACTCATATTTAGTTGGCTGCATGCAATCTACATTGTCAGGTTATGATTATCATATTAGGAATTTATTATTGTGTATAAAAGCTTTCAAAATGTTTCATTCAATTGGGAATTTTCGTCTCTCGAGAATTCAAGAAAATTTGGAAAAGGATCCCACATTTTATTCAGAAGTACGTTATAAAAGACAGTTTGGGCCATTATCAAATACTGCAATGTCATGGATGAAAGATTTCTTTTCAAAGCATGGAGAGTGTATGCCAAATAGAGAGACAATACATATTCCAGATAATTTTTCAAGACGAAAAATCTACAACTTATACAAAGAATATGCAGAAAGTGCTGAGGGACAGGGCCAATTTATTACATATCAATATTTTGTGAAGATATGGAAGAAATAATTCAATAATGTTCGTATTCCTAAGAAGACAAGGATGGGGATTTGCAGTACATGTGCTTCTCTTAAATCAAAAAGGGACAAATGTGAAGGCTCAGAAAGAGGTAAGTGTTCATAACTTTTACTTTCAAACTTGTATAGTCATCAACTATGAAAACATATTTCTTAATGAATTTATTTTATGTTGTGTAGATTTAATTGTCAAAGAACTTCAGGAGCATCGCGAACAACAAACAAATGAAAGGAAGAAGTTGTACAAGCATCGAAAGAAGTGTTATGATAATCCAAATAAATATTTGGGTTTGATAATTGATGGTATGGACCAGAAGAAAACACTTTTACCACATTTTGTTCGCACACCCAAAAATCTACAAGAGGAAAATTTTATTCAGTTTCACTTGGTCGGTTGTATGGTCTTCAATGGGAAAATGTTGCCAAGGGTGTACTTCACAGCTCCAAATATTCATAATGATGCAAATCTGACCATAACCATAATTCATGATGTGATTTATCATTGGTCTGGTAATCTTCCTAAAGTTTTGTATCTACAATTGGACAACACTTGCCGTGAAAACAAAAATCAGGTTGTTTTTGGGTATCTGAACATGCTTGTTGAATTGAGAATTTTTCAAAAGGTAAAGGTTGGTTTCCTTCTTGTTGGGCACACTCATGACCATATTGATCAGATGTTCAGTCGTTTTTCAGTCACATTGAGGAGGAAGGAAGTTGGGAGCTTGCCATCACTAATTGAATGTATTAAGAAATCATACATGCCAGAGCCTGCTTTTGAAGTGTTGGAAGAAACTGTTGACATGCGAAGGTTTATTCTAGGATCATATGGTGAGGGGAAATTCATTGAACAACTTAATGATATTAGCTTCCAACATCAATTTCGTATAAAAAAAATTGATGGGAAAACACTAATATGGGGCAAGAAGTTTTCAACTACTACAAAATGGGCACCGTCATCAGGTTTGTAATTTTTGAAGTTCATTCTATATCATCCAATATTTGCATCAAAAATATTGTTATTACAATCAGTTGGTGAAGTTCAGAATGCACACAGACAGAATAGACATATAAATTATTCTGATTGCCTAGAAGAAATTAAAAAATGTATTAGATATACATATGAGTACTTTGACATTGCTGATTCAGTTTGGTGGGAGTCATTTTTCAATAATCAAAGTGATATCATTTCAACAACAACCAATGAAGATATACCTTTGAAAAATCCATTTATTTGGCCACAAAATGTGTCGAATGAACAAGAGGAAGTAAACATTGTTGAACAGCAACAAACTGAAGGTATTATTAATTCTTCACAGGCAATGGAAAGAGAGATGTATATTGGTTCCAGAAGATCTCGTGCACAACGTGAAGCCATGGAAGACCTTTATAGGGGTTCAGTACATGATATTAAGGAGGGTTGCATGATTGCAGTGCTAGCAGATGGAGATCCCAAAGGCTATCCATTTTGGGTTGCTAAAGTTATAAAGGTCTTTACAGAAAATGAGGATGTTACAAGTGTTGAAGTACATTGGTATGCCACAAATACACACCCATTCAATGGTGTGTATAAGCCAGAGATGGTAGTTGACAAAAAAAATGGTGGAAAAAGAAAAAGAAAGGGTACAAGTATAAATCACCGCCGCACAGACATATTACAATTGGAGGATGTTGACATACTTGTTTATGACTTCAATTTAACAAAGAGAGGAACTCTTCGCTTCAAGACGATAGAGATTCTGAAAAGGTTGTTACCAGAAGGAATAGTGTTGACATGGGAGTCTGCTGAAACCAG
Source organism: Pinus tabuliformis (assembly GCA_031772625.1). NCBI lineage: Eukaryota > Viridiplantae > Streptophyta > Pinopsida > Pinales > Pinaceae > Pinus > Pinus tabuliformis. The sequence continues at coordinate 878,536,999 of CM062813.1, forward strand.
TCGTAGATCTAGAAGACTTTTGAAACCTGGAATGTTGGGCATGCATGTGGACTCAGATGGGGCACTAGTTGATGAAAGAGAAGAATATGGAACATCTTCGTCAGCATCCAGTCACTCATCTGAAGATGTGAATTGTGATGGTGTGCAAGAAAATATGAGTGATTTTGAATAATTGTTTAAGACAGATTATATAACTGATGTATGCATCATATCTTCAAATAAAATTAATGTTTTCCATATGTTGTTAAATGAGAAGTTATGAAGCATTTTTATGTTGTTGGATTATGTCTTAAGTATGATAAATTTTATTGTTTAAATATCTACAATGCAATATCAAATTAGAGATATAATGTCTGTTTTATTCAGTATACAAATAAAGACTTTTGATTTCATTGACTGATATACTTTGTTCATAATGTCATGGTTTTTTAATTTTATAGTTGAAAAAATTTCAATTTCTTTTGTATCTACCATGGTGTGGTTGAAAACATGTTAAATTTATACTTAGGAAAGAAAAATGATATTCTACCAGAAACATTAATGTGTTTTTTCCTTAAAAATTAACTTTGTTTGAGACATAAAAAATTGGTTTTATTAGCATTTTTTAAAAAGTTTGAAAATTGACCCTAAAAAAAAAAACGTTATTCCAGTAGCATCACTTTCGTTTTGAAGCTATATTTTGCACGAAAATTTCGTAGTAAATTTCGTAGTCACCGCCATTTTTAAAACACGTTCAAAATTGGCACCTAAAAAAAAAAAACATCGTTCCAGTATACACACTTTTCGTTTTTAGCACTGTTTTTTATGTTTTTTTGGGGTTTTTGGGCCAGAGTTCCCGTTTTGAGTTTATAGTTCCCGTTTCAAAGTTTACATTGTTATTTGATCTGAATTAGTAGTTTTTATAGTGTCGAAAGCAAGTTTTCAATTCCAAATCGCAAAGTGTTGTCATTGTCCTCATTTTGTTTTGAAAAAAAGCTTGTTAGTAATTGTCGCTTTGAAAAATAATTCAAATTTCCACATTAGCTTTCTTTTTATCATTTACACATTAAGAAGGCTAAAAAAAAATACATGCACGTGCATTTGCATTTAGACTATTTGTTGGTTTGATTTAGGACAGTGCATATAGTGTGTGGTCTTTGCTCTTTGTTGAAAGAATGCCATCTCTCTTTCCTTAGTAGCTAGGATTTTCATTTGCAAAAAGAAGATTAAACGACTATTTATCATCTTAGATTGCATTTTAGGGATTGTACATCTACATCACACGATGAACCTGAAAGGCAAATTTCTTAAGCAAGACCAATTATAAAATAAATTTAATGAATCTAAAAACGCTTGGGAACCTAACGCACAACATCTAGAAGTCTAGGCTAGAGACGTATTCCGGCATCGTAAAGCCTGGTAACTGTTGTTTTCACTATTGGTTGGGTGATTCCTCCACTTTGAGACGATAAGTGCTAGTACGGATTTGTGCTCCCACGTACCGTCAAGTATATTTTGGGAGACCACACTAGGCTTTATCCTTTATCCATAGGAAGCCGTGTCTGCCGCCCTATCGATCACAATGCACTGAACACAGCATTCGGGAAGATTCACTGCCATACCGTAAAAAGTATTCTGCAGTTTTGCGATTGGTTTGGTAATCCCTCTTTCTAGATTTCCAGAGCAGTCCCTTTTGTTCCTTTTTAGACTCCTTAACGGAAAAGGTCCATCTAAGCACTTGTCACTTCAGGCTCATTAAAAATCAAAGGCGACTAGAGTCATATTTTGTTTTTTCTCAACTCTTAAAAATTGAAAAAACAAGTTGTGTCAAAGCGTCTAAAATTCATCTAATTCAGAAACATACTTCCCCTTGATTTTTAGTTGATCGAGTAATCTGCAATCGTGGAAGAAAGTCAATTGAAACCCCGTCGTTCGTGGAGGCTTACGAGTCAACCGTCTTTGTCTCCAGAATTGAAACTGTTACGGACAAAGCGAACTCGTTTAACCAGTTCCAAATCCCCTGGTAAAATTAGAACAAGTGTTCCAACACCATCAGAGACTCCGGTTACTCCAAACATTTCTGGTATCCTTGCCTTTACAGAAGAAGTTCAGCAGCCATCGAAGGACAGTAGCACTGATCCTAGTGTGAGGGTAAAGACTTGTGTTACTGAACCAGTTCCATCTACAAATTATTCGGAAAGTGTTATTCCCCAAGTATCTGTCGTTGCAGATTCCATACCTTCTTCGGCACCAAAAATATTTTACAGACCAGACGGTCTATCTCTTCCACCTAGTCTGATTGCTATAGAAGAGATTGTGGAGGATCCTCCATCTAGTACTCCATCGCAATTTGGAGTCAGGATCACTCTGTATCCTTCTTCATCAGAAATTAGTCTACCACCATCGGAAGCTCTTGTAGAATCGCTAGGCAATCTTTTAGATAGACTAGAAATGTCTGAACAACCGTCAACATCTAGGACTGTGTTGTCCAACACAGCGACGGTAGAACTTCCTACTGTCACTCCAACAATGTTCGCCGGTATACCATCTGCCCCAACTAGTTCTCAATCGCTAGAAGGGGCCCACTCATGGGCTATTTCGACAGTATGGTCCATTCCTGTTTGTTCATCCGGAATAGTATATGGGAACTCTTATGTTGAGTCTCAGCAAATTGATCCTTTAGGGTGTCAATTTGGGTAGTCCGGTCCTCAAGGGCAAACAATTCCTTTAAGTACCGGATTACCGTTGCATGGGGGGCAATATACCCTTTCATTGTCTCCTCTAGGAGGACAACCATACGGGAGTTCACAACAAAATTCAGGTTATGTTGGAATTACATCTAGTGGTTGGGTGCCGATACTACCTCAACAACCAAGAGTTGTGTATTCAATGCAACAATGTTTACCTATGTCAAATATACCAACTACGCCAGCTATTGTGACAGTGTCGCAAGTACAAGCGTTGCCTGTTGTATGCCAACCTCAGGTTTCTCAAGTTGTAATGCAACAGCCTCTTGGCCTTGTGACTCAACCACAATCGCTGACTAGTGGAATGACACAGGCCCAAACAGGTACAATTACCCCTCATCTTGGTCAAACAATTAGTATTGGACAACAGCACATGGCTTCGCAACCATGGCTGGTGCAATACCAACAACCGCAATTCCAACAAGTATACCAAAGATCTAAACAACAAATCTTTGCAAATAATGGGCAACCGTATATTCAAAATGGTCAAAATCAACCATTCTAAAATGGTTATGCCCATCAACCTTACCAAAGCTACCAGCATCAAATGCATTATGTTGGTATGCAGAGACCAACTGCTCAAGTGATCCCATCTTATCCTGGGTATGCTTCACCTAACCTGAATCAATAGTTACCCTTCGTGGCAACTTTAGAGTTACCGGATCTAAATCCATTAACAAACGATCAAATCACCTATGCCCCTTAGTGGCCAGCGATTCCACATAAACTTCCGTCAGATATTCCTAAATTTAATGGAAATCCGGGTGAAGATCCGTCGAATCATGTGATGACCTTTCATCTGTAGTGTTCATCAAACACCCTAAACGATGATTCGATTAGGCTTCGCCTTTTTCAAAGGATGTTAACTGGTCCGGTGGAAAAATGGTATATCGAATTACCCAGAGCTTCGTTTGACAACTTCAGTACCCTAGCCACAACCTTTTTAACCCATTTTCAGTTACCGATAAGGTACGAAACAGGAAAGGAACTTCTTACCAATTTCAAGCAAACAATGGCCACTCACATATCCAATCATATTCATGAGTGGCGACGTCGTCATAGAATGGTAAAAACGTATGTTCCTAATCAGCTTTTAGCTAAATGGTTTATTAAGTCTTTATTACCTTCCATTGCAGAAGATGTGGCAAAAGGAGGAGTCATCATTGAAGAGCAAGTTATTTATCGTACGCAATATTTAGACTTGATTTACACTCAATCTGACACGCTCTATGGTAAAATACCTAACGCTCCTAGACCGGAATTTTTGGTCCCCCCTCCTCCTAAATCAAACAATGACTCTCATGCCAGCGATGGCGTGATTGGCACAATAGACACGAAATCGACAAAGGCTACATCTAAAAAGGCCCGTAAGATTTCAAGTCAGAATGCAAAAGAAGAACTTCTTGCCTCAGAAGTAAATGCCATCTAGACTGATAAAGGCAAAGAAACCAAGCAACCAGGAGGCAAGAAGAAAAAAAAAGGGAAGAAGAAGAAACAGGAGGAATCATGACCTGAAAAATCTTCTACAAACCCTACTGGAAATAGGAAACCAAAAAATCCATGCATAATATGTGATGAGGATCATTGGACAAAAGGTTGTCCATTTAAAGTTGACCTTAAAAAATTCTGCAAGAATTCAAAAACCTTGGTGGTATTAACTGATCCGTTTCTGAATCCAGGAACAAATCTGGTTGACAGTGGAAATGCTTCCCCATCCCAAGTGCTAATGTTGTCGGTTTCCAAACAGCAAAATGATGCTTTGATATCGACAAGGAACAAATATTACGGGAATCCACAACTGTCGAACAACAAGGATAAAGATCAACCTAGTAGTTTGACAACAACTTCAACAGAAGTTGTGCCGCCCATCATTCCTGAGCTAACAGTAAAACTGCCAAAGGGAGTAGTACATAAGTCGACATTTAATCCTCGTGCCAGAGCAACACAGCATTATAATATAGTGGAAGATCTGGCCCAATCGCCATCCGCTATGTCGACACTTGAAGTACTGCAAAATTTCCCATCCCAAAAGCAGGCTTTATTATCAGCTATTGGTGGGATAGACCCAAAGGATTCTAATCTTGTGTCCTTTAATCATAAAGGATACGATCCTCAGTTACCAGCTCAACTAGCTTTCCTCATTCAAGTGAAAGCCCTCAACAAAACTGTTCATCGAACAATTATTGGTGAGGCGGCATCTATATGTATAATGTCGATGAGTTGCTGGAAAAATTTAGGATCTCCAACCTTGTCACGATCTTTGACAACATTAAAAGCATTCGACGGACGAACGTATACCCCGTATGGTATTCTAAGTAACTTGCAAGTGGAACTAGGGGGAAAAACAGTAGAAATAGATGTCGAAGTAATCGACGGAAACCTCGATTACAACATCCTACTGGGAAGACCATGGATATATGCTATGACTGTTGTTGTGTCGACCTATTTTAGAAAGACTGCATTTCCCTTTCAAGGAGGGATTACAATTGTCGATCAACAAACTTTTCTCCCCAATGGTTCCCAAGTTACGGGAAGCATTCCGATGATCCATGGAAGCCCCCATTCGCTTCAAAATATCAGAGTAGGCCTACTAAAATACCCTATATTAATGGGTACTTTTTCCCTTCCGCCTCCAATCAATCTGGCGGAAGTGGCAACGATAGGAACCTGCAATATGATATCTTCTATTAACAAGATCTCAGAAAACGATATTAACATGGATCATTTATTGGTGTTGCCTCCAAGCCAAATGGAAATATTGTAGTAATCAATGTTTCTAGCATGGGAGGCAAACCCAAATCAACTCTCATCAAGCGTTTGGATAGATAGGTCTAAGGAATATGGCACCCCTTCAGATCCTTGGTCGCAAGTACATTACACCGACGAAGGAATTGTTCAATCAATGGTAATTGAAGGGGCACCATGGGAATATTACCACCATCATTCCCATCTTCCGACTTGTAAAGAAGATACTCCTAATGACCTTCATCATCCGTTAGTTTTTGATTTCCTATCAAATACTGTAAACACGGTGGATTCCGAGCGGAACTTGTCCAACATTGAAGAGACTATCGCCATAAATATATCGACCAAAATAGATGTTGTAGAGAATATTTATGTTGGAAAATGTTGTTCCCCTTCAGAACTGGAAATATATAACGCTCTTTTTCGCAAATTCAGAGATGTCTTTGCTTGGTCATATGATGAAATGCCAGGCATTGACTCGAGTATAGTTGAACAAGAAATTAAGATGTATCCAGATGTCAAACCAGTACGACAATGGCTACGGTAGGTGAACCCCAAGAAAGCCGCTGCCATCAAAGTAGAAGTTGAAAAGCTTCTCCATGCTGGTTTCATTTACCCGGTTCCTCTAACCGATTGGGTATCGAACATTGTTCCTGTTATGAAAAAATCAAGGAACGATTAGAGTGTGCGTCAATTATAGGGATGTAAATCAAGCTTGTCCAAAAGACAACTACCCTACACCCTTTATTGACCAGATAATTGATGAATGCGCCGGATGCAAAATCTTTTCATTCATGGATGGATTCTCCAGGTATAATCAAATAAATATCCGCCCACAGGACCAGTCAAATACTGCATTTATTTGTCCATGGGGCACATTCGCATACCGCAAATTACCCTTTGGTTTAAAGAATGCAGGGGCAACGTTTCCGAGGGCAATGAATTATGCCTTCCATGACATCAAAAACATCATTCAACCATATCTCGATGACCTTCTGGCTCATTCGCAAAAGTGGACTGATCATCCGCAGCATTTGAGAGTGATATTTCTACGTTGCCGACACTACAAGATACGACTCAATCCACACAAATGTGTGTTCTGTGTCAGTTATGGTCGTTTACTTGGCTTTGTAGTCTCAAAGGATGGGATTCATCTCGACCCATGTAAGGTTCAGGCAATCATAAATTTGCCTCCACCTTCAAATTTTCTTCAGATTCAGAAACTCCAAGGGAAAGCAAACTTTCTAAGGAGGTTCATTCCAAATTATGCAGAACTTGCTAAAGGTTACACACGTCTATTGAAAAAGGAAGTGCCCTTCGTCTAGGATCAGGTCGCGCAAGCTTCCTTTGATGCTTTAAAGGAATCCCTAATGAAAGCATCATTAATGTACACTCCTGATTATCAAAAAGACTTTAACCTGTATCTGGTTGCACCGGATACAACCATCGCAATGGTTTTAGTTCAAGAACATAACGGAATTGAACATCCTATATATTATTTAAGTAAGAACTTAAATGATACAGAAAGAAAATATTCTTATGTTGAAAAGCTAGTGCTCACAGCTGTTCAAGCGATACAGAGATTTCAACACTATGTCCTCTTTCGAAAAACTACCATTCTGTCAGATTGCAACCCCATGACTTATATATTGTCGCGACAATTGCTCGGGGGCAAATATTCAAAATGGATAGCAATTCTACAAGAGTTTGATCTGGAATTTGTAAAATCCAAGTCAAAGAAAGCCCTGGTTTTCGCAGAATTATTATGCGATCTCCCATCGTCGTCCAACGATGAAACATCTGAAGAAACAATCCTGGATGAATCTTTGTTTCTGATATATTCAAGCAATCCATGGTATGGAGATATAATCATCTATCTCCAAACCCAAAAATATAGGTCTAATAACTCCCGCTCCGAACAAAAACATATTCGATACCAATCAAAAGACTACATGATCTTCGGTGACACGCTTTACCGTCGTGGTGTCGATACAGTTCTAAGGAGGTGCCTCACCCATGAGGAAGCCGAAAAAGTCCTGAATGATTTCCATTTAGGCATGTGTGGGGGACATCAATCTGGTTACGCTATGGCGCAAAAAATTACATGGCGAGAATGTGAGCATGAAGAAAAGGACATGCTTTCTCTACATGATCTGGTTACAGTAAACGCACTGCGGAACTGTGGCCTGTTGAAGTTTTTTTGCATCTCTAGCATGAGGCAACAAATCAACTGGCTGCATTATTTGCTCAATGCTTAGGATCCTACCAGCCAGGTGTTCCAGATTAGGGGCAAATCCATCCCCTTGACTGTCATGGAAATCTATTTTTTGACTGGCTTATCGAGGCGGGGTGCCCCTATCTCTTTATCAGGTTCGGCCTGTGGAGGCGAATCTGTGAGAGATTACATTCGTAGGTATCGTAGAGATGGATCTCAGCCGAGTAAAGACGACAAGATCATCATCTGAGATGTCACTAACAGGTCTTTGAGGACCATTCTGTTCACTTTTGGTAGGATGGCTAGTGGTGCGGCTCTTCATGTGGCCAACCGGTCTTATATGCAATATGCCTTAGAATGTCTCGAACCGAAGGTGTTCAACTGGTGTGATGCAGTACTCCTTATGATGAAAGAACAGTTGACCAAGGTGAAAAATGGGAGATTGAAGAACTTTGGATATGGTTCTATTTTGACCGCCTTCGCCTTGGAAAATATCCCGCTGATGCAGCCGCAATATATTTCACTTGGTTTACCTCCACCGACTGAACCACAGATGCAGAGATGGGTCGACCATATGTCTAGACATGCTGGTTAGTCTCAGATTTCCTTTTCTGATACCTTCTTCAGGTGGTTCGATCGTCAGGAGATGGTTTTTTCTGAGTATCCATATGCTGGTATGGACTTCCGGGGTGACCCGGATTTGGTACTGCTGGCTGGCGAGCAGTGGGGTGCCATTGGTAAATTCTTTGACCATTTTTCTGTTTATCGTTTCTCTTTATAATTTCCTTCTGCTTTATTCTATCAAGACTAATCAGAACTCATGTGCTCATACAGATATTGGTCCCGTCCGGCCAGTAGTATGCCTGAGAGTGCCAACCGCCGCTCCAGCAGGAGAGGTCGTGGAAAGGGCTATCCTTCACTACCTTGATGTGGCCGAGACTCTTTCAGCATTACAGGATCAGGTCGAGGGCCTCACTCTCGGTATTCCAGATGTGAGGACTGACGAGCTGCCTCTGAGGTTGCAACGACATACCACTGGTGTGCCAAGTCGATGGGCTAGGCTTTTACCCATGATTGCACAGGCGGTGACTTGTTATCACCAGCATCATTAGACTAGGGCGCCCGCTAGCGTTTTGAGTTTTGGGTTATTTGACCAATTTTGTCTTGGTTAAAGAACATTATGTATAAACCATAAACAATTATATATATATATATATATATATATATATATATATATATATATATATTATTTTCGGAGTTTTATTTTGGTCCGCATGCAAATATTGATGAAATGCTTCTTTTTATAGCTGTTGCAAATGTCGATCTAACACATAATTTGCCAATGAGTTAGTTAATGTGTTTAAGCTTCTGGAAATATGCTGATATCGAATAAAATCAAATTGCCTTTCCAAAATCTTGACCCTTAGGAACATGCGATAAATAGCTGGATTTCGGACGGAGTAGATACCAGTGAGTTGTAGTATGACGAGCTGTGAGTCTAGCCAGACGACAAGTCGGTGTATGCCATGTGTGATGGCATTAGAGAGAAGTTCTATCAACGTGCTATATTCAGCGATGTTATTTGTTGATTGACCAATACATAACCCTCTGAAACTTACTAACTCGCCGCTTGGATCAAAAATGGCCTAGGCTACAAAAGATAGGTTCCCCGAACTACGACTTGCTCCGTCGGAATATCCAACAAAAGATTCCAATAGGTTCGACATCTGCGACAAATGTAAAAATTGGATTTACTTGAGCAAAACAATTACCCTTAGAGAAAACAAAAATGTAACAAAAGCATATAGATTACCATACTGATTATGCATAGTAACACTTAAGGTACAACTCGTTACGGGGTTGCACCAGTGGAATTCCATCGTAATCCATTAACTCGTAGGCTCCTTTTGCTGATACACGTTTAACAATATAGGGGCCCATCCATAAAGACTTGAATTTACCTGCTCCCAATTTATCGGATTCTTGGTCATAAAGTAAGACCAGGTCACCTTTTGAGAAGACACGGGGTTTGACATTCTTGTCGAACTGCGCCTTGACTCGTTTCTTATGGGCTTCGTTAGCCAAAGCGGCATCACGACGGGTTTCATCCAATTGGATTAGTTCTAAGAAACGAGCCTCCTCTTCTAAAGTTCCAGGGAGAAGGTTGATTGCGAGTTTGAGGGACAAGATTTCACACTGAACTGGCAAGATTGCTTCTAGGCCATACACCAGTTGGAAGGGTGTAAACCTGGTTGCATTCCTTATCGATGTTCGGTATTCCCACAAGGCTGAGTACAGGATCAGGTGCCAACTCCTTTTGTGGATTCTAATCATCCTTTGCAGCATGCACTTCAGGACTTTGTTGATTGCTTCAACTTGCCCGTTGGCTTGCAGGTAGTATGGAGTAGAGCTGTCTTGAGACAACCCTAATTTGGCAGCTAATTCAGCCATCATGTGATTGCGAAAATGTGATCCATGATCTGTGACTATAGCTTGTGGAACGCCAAATCTGGCGACTACATGATTGAAAAAGAAAAGGGCAGCTGTTTCACCAGTGTTATCTAATGTAGGCATCACTTCGGCCCATTTGGTAAAATAGTCCACTGCGACTATGATATACCCATGCCCCTCGGTCGAGGTGGGGTTACATGTCATGAAATCGATGCCCCATTTGGCGAATGGCCCAACAGCAACTATTGGCTGCAGAGGTGCGGGTGGTCTTTTGGTTTTGCTATCAAAAATTTGACAGGCATGGCAACTTCTGACTGCGGTTATGCAATCTTTGAACATTGTTGGCCAGAAGTATCCTGCTCATAAAAAATTTTGCGTCGTAGTGTAACCGGATTGATGCCCCCCACACGTGCCTGAATGGCAATCATTCAGGACCTTTTCGGCTTCCTCATGGGTGAGGTACCTCCTTAGAACTGTATCGACACCACGATGGTAAAGCGTGTCACCGACGATCATGTAGTCTTTTGATTGGTATCGAATACGTTTTTATTCGGAGCGGGAGGTATTGGGCCTATATTTTTGGGTTTGGAGATAGATGATTATATCTCCATACCATGGATTGCTTGAAGATATCAGAAACAAAGATTCATCCACGATTATTTATTCGGATGTTTCATCGTTGGACAACGATGGGAGATCGCATAATAATTCTGCGAAAACCAGGGATTTATTTGACCTACATTTTACAAATTCCAGATCAAACTCTTGTAGAATTGCTATCCATTTTGAATATTTGCCCCCCAGAAACTGTCGCGACAATATATAAGTCATGGGGTTGCACTCTGACAGAATGGTAGTTTTTCGAAAGAGGACATAGTGTCGAAATCTCTGTATCGCTTGAACAGCTACGAGCACTAGCTTTTCAACATAAGAATATTTTCTTTCTGTATCCTTTAAGTTCTTACTTAAATAATATATAGGATGTTCAGTTCCGTTATGTTCTTGAACTAAAACCATTGCGATGGTTGTATCCGCTGCAGCCAGATACAAGTTAAAGTATTTTTGATAATCAGGAGCGTACATTAATGATGCTTTCATTAGGGATTCCTTTAAAGCATCAAAGGAAGCTTGCGTGACCTGATCCCAGATGAAGGGCACTTCCTTTTTCAATAGACGTGTGTAACCTTTAGCAAGTTCTGCGTAATTTGGAATGAACCTCCTCAGAAAGTTTGCTTTCCCTTGGAGTTTCTGAATCTGAATCAAATTTGAAGGTGGAGGCAAATTTATGATTGCCTGAACCTTACATGGGTCGAGACGAATCCCATCCTTTGAGACTAAAAAGCCAAGTAAACAACCAGAACTGACACAAAACACACATTTGTGTGGATTGAGTCGTATCTTGTAGTGTCGGCAACGTAGAAATATCACTCTCAAATGTTGTGGATGATCAGTCCGCTTTCGCGAATGAGCCAGAAGGTCGTCGGATATGGTTGAACGATGTTTTTGATGTCATGGAAGGCATAATTCATTGCCCTCTGAAACGTTGCCCCTACATTTTTTAAACCAAAGGGTAATTTGCAGTATGCGAATGTGCCCCACGGACAAATAAATGCAGTCTTTTACTAGTCCTGTGGGCAGATATTTATTTGATTATACCCGGAGTCCATCCATTAATGAAACAATTTCGCATCCAGCGCATTCATCAATTATCTGGTCAATAAAGGGTGTAGGGTAGTTGTCTTTTGGACAAGCTTGATTTACATCCCTATAATCGACGCACACTCTAATCGTTCCTTGTTTTTTCATAACAGGAACAATGTTCGATACCCAATCGGTTAGAGGAACCGGGTAAATGAAACCAGCATGGAGAAGCTTTTCAAATTCTGCTTTGATGGCAGCGGATTTCTTGGCACGCCAGTGGTATGTCGCAGCAACCTCAGAGGCATCTCGTCAGTCCTCACATCTGGAATACCGAGAGTGAGGCCCTCGACCTGATCGTGTAATGCTGAAAGAGTCTCGGCCACATCAAGGTCGTGAAGGATAGCCCTTCCCACAGCCTCTCCTGCTGGAGTGGTGGCCGACACTCTCAGGCGTACTACTGGCCGGATGGGACCAATATCTGCATGTGCACATGAGTTCTGATTAGTCTTGATAGAATAAAGCATAAGGACATTATAAAGAGAAACGATAAACAAAAAAATGGTCAAAGAATTTACCAATGGCACCCCACTGCTCGCCAGCCGGCAGTACCAAATCCAGGTCACCCCGGAAGTCCATACCAGCATATGGATACTCAGAAAAAACCATCTCTTGACGATCGAACCACCCGAAGAAGGTATCACAAAAGGAAATCTGAGACTGACCAGCATGTCTGGACATATGGTTGACCCATCTATGCATCCGTGGTTCAGTCGGTGGAGGTAAACCAAGTGAAATATACTACGGCTGCATCAACGGGATCTTTTCCAAGGCGAAGGCGGTCAAAATAGAGCCATATCCAAAGTTCTTCAATATCCCGTTTTTCACCTTAGTCAACTGTTCTTTCATCACAAGGAGTACTACATCACACCAGTTGAACACCTTCGATTCGAGACATTCTAAGGCATACTGCATATAAGACCGGTTGGCCACATGAAGAGCCGCACCACCAGCCATCCTACCAAAAGTAAACAGAATGGTCCTCAAAGACCTATCAGTGACATCTCGGATGAATATCTTGCTGTCTTTACTCGGCTGAGATCCCTCTCTACAATACCTGCGAATGTAATCTCTCACAGATTCACCTCCACGGGCCGAACCTGATAAAGAGATAGGGGAACCCCGCCTCGATAAGCCGGTCAAAAAATAGATGTCCACGACAGTCAAGGGGATGGATTTGCCCCTAATCTGGAACACCTAGCTGGTAGGATCCCAAGCATCGAACAAATACTGCAGCAAGTTGATTTGTTTCCTCATGCTAGAGATGCAAAAAAACTTCAACAGGCCACAATTCTGCATTGCGTTTACTGTAACCAGATCATGTAGAGCAAGCATTTCCTCTTCTTCATGCTCACGTTCTCGCCATGTAATGGTCATTTTTCTCCAATAAATCTCTGAAAACAAACAAGAGAGGAGTTAGATCTTGATTTGGTAAGAAACAGGAAAAAATTTCCATTGAAAACTGTGCACAAATTTCCCTCCTTGCGCGCATCGCACCTCTAGCAGTGTTCTGGGTGCGTTGCATGCTAACTGTCCAGTGGGTAGACCAGCATGCAATGCACCTTTCGATATAGAAAGGGTTTGATGGAGCCAGGGTGAGTTTTTCAAACGCCAGGGGCTCAGAAAAACCAGAAATCAAGCTCAGAATGAAAAATGGAAAGGATGAAATGAAAGAGCTCAGGTTTAGCTCCTACCTTGTCAAGATGGCGCCAAAAATCGTCCGCAGAATCTCCCGGAATCAGCTGGTGAAAATCGAAGGGGGAAAGCACCTCTAAAGCTCCAACAAGCCAAAGTTCAAATGAAATGGTAAAATGAGGGGTAAAAGCACTTTTAAATTACTTTTTACGTAATTCAAATAAAATATTGGTGTCTTAACTCATTTTCCAAACATGTATTGTTCATTTCTAACTAGTTTGATGAAGCAATTGAGCATGCAGCGCAACCTTTGAAGGATCAAAGTCATTAATGGTAAAATCAAGAAATGACCATTATATCGAGCAATTTTATCGCGGAATTTAAGCTCGTTAAAAAATGAACGTAAGCCATGAGCAAGTGTTTCTCTTACTGTTTAAGCTCATTAAAAAATGAACCAATTTCTGGTAAATAACCATCGTGAATGTAGTACTTCAACCTTTGAAGCCTTGGTCGTGTTCTCATCATCACCTCCACTCTGTATTGGCCGATAATTCACCTCCACTTGATTTTTTACCCCTTTTGAGGAACAGCTGCGAAGAGTGATCTTGTTAGCAATCCTTGTGACACTGCCGTGATTGGAAAATTCCAAACCTTACCTGGAATCAGCAGCTACCGGAACCTATCACTCATTCCTCAAAAAACGAGTCTCCTTTAAGCTCTTTTCAACTGACTCGTAAAATATGAAAAGATTGTCGAGCTATTAGCCTCTCCATCTCGTTAAAGCGACCGGAAGTGCTATCCCTCCTTTAGATTTTAATCTTTTTGGACCTGAGGGATTATTACACAAAAAGATCGAGCGCTTGTCTTGTTCGGCTCGTTAAAAGTACTGAAAATTCATCCCTTTTGTATTATTTTATACTTTTTCAGACTTAAGGGATCAAATGTCGAAAAAGGATTTTGGAGTTTCCTTTACGTTCCTTTCCAGACTCTCTAAAATTGAAAAGGACCGAGTTATCTTTGTCGTTAAACTCGTTAAAACCTAATAGCGACAAACTTGTCCATAACAAACAAGAACGAGTTTCACTATCGCTAGGCTCGTTAAAACATAGCGATGGGTTTGCCTGAAGGGAAAATTATAGAACAAGAATATGTTATCCTCCTCAAGCTTGAAAAAAATAAAGAGGTACTGGTCAGCAATGACTGGGGAAAAATTGGGAAGAAAACTTGAAGAAACTTTGTTGGTAGCAAATCACTCTTGAACATGACACTTTCACTCCGCATCTTAGTCGGGTTGGGTTGTTCCATTCACTGGTCATATCACCATGGTTCCATCACACCATCCACATTTGGGGTTAATGCTACCAATCATCCATCATGTCATTGTCGTCGATATGTTCAAGAGAATTCGCTCAGAGAATTCACCTGTGTCTCACCCACTATAATACATTTTCGCTCCATTCTTTCGTGACCGCCACCCTGAACCATATATCACCAGATCGTTTTCACCTCCATTAAAATCATTTTCTTCGTTCCGTGTCATTGATGTGGGATTCATTAAGGCCCTCCTGTGACGGATCGCTTCTTGTCGACATCAACTCATTATCCAAGAAGTCGATCTAGGAACAACCCTTTTAGTACTTTGAAGCTTGCATGCCTCAATGGCAAGTTTCTCACTTTTGGCAACAGGTTTACATCAATGGCCTTTGACCGAAAGATTTTACATGGTGTTCGACACCAATTCCCTTATTCACACCACGTGAATTGTACTGCAATACCTTGAGGAACATTATCAGTATCAGTGGTTCCTCTCGCGCCTGTTAACAACTTACATCATTGGTTGGTAATCAGGCGATGTCTTTCCATGTTTGACTCCATGACATCTCTCACATGGATCGACTTGTACTTTGAGTATCAAATGAGATTGAAGACCCCAAATCTAGTTTCATCCATCTGGGCTGCAATATATATTCAGGAAAATAAAGACATCAAATTTACATCATTGCTGCACATATAATCATCCAATCTAAGGGATGATGGCTCTACCAGAATCATCAGTCTACACTCAGACGATTGTTTGTACTATGTACATGAAGATGAATTTATAAAGCTGAGCATGGGAATGCCCGCCTCAGCTAGATCATGAAAATATTATGAAGATAATGTATTGTATTGTTTCTTATTACAGGTCTCCTTCCAGCTTGAAAGAACTTCGGATCCTCATGATAAAGCATTTCACCCGACATCAAAAGATTAATGGCCTCATTCTTTAGGGGGCAACTGTTATAGACATTTTTGGGCACTACAACCCCAAGCATAAATTTCCATAAACCAAGGGCTCCTAAGTCCCTAAAGGTGTTGTTCCAACCCCTAAAAGAGCAAGGTCAACTGATTACAGCATCTCCCAGAAGTTCTCCATGAAAAACTACTCAGAACTGGTCAAAACTGGACCATTTCACCTACTCCATAGGCAAAGTGCGTTGCATCCCACCTAAATACACAAAATAGGTGTGTTGAATTTCAAAAATCCCTTCTATGGGGTGTGATGGGCAAGAAGGGACAAATGGCAGGGTCAATCCGCAAGGTGGAGAAGCATGAAATCTTCCAGAAACTTCTCCTGTGACACTTGCCTCTCTGAATTCGACCAGGGATGAGTAAGAGATCATCAATCTCCAAGTGGAATCAAGAAATATCAGAGGGAAGACACTAATCAAATCTCAAGCTGACTCACCTCCCTTGCAGACATCTATATATGGATCCCTCATCCCAGAGATCCAGAGGCTGGAATTTTGCATCTTGTAAGGAATTGTTGTTGGTTTCTTGAGACAACATCATAGTGTTGGGTGATATAAGCTTTTCATGAGGTGAAGAAGGGCTTACTTGCTGAGAGGATGATGCTGGGTCAGAACAATTGGTTGTAATTCTCTTGGCTCTTTCTTGATTATCAATAAAACTATTCAAGTTTTCCTCCATACACTTGTGTGATTGATGTTTTATGCATTTGTGTGGTTAATATACATCTGATCCTGTATTGCTTATGATAATAGATCTATGTTCTCATATAGTGTTATGCTGCTTTGATTCTACAGGTACTCTGTGAAGCTGGGTACGAAAGCAAGTAGCAAATGACTATCAAAAGAGAGAGGAATCGAGCAAGGAACCAAGCGCAACACGGAGGTTGGTCTCCTTTATTCTTCTCTCATCTATCTCTCATAAAGGAAAACGAAAGTAGTTTTAGTTTGTTTGTTTCTAAGGTAGCTACCAGCCTTAGTGGGATTAGCAGTTCAGCATAGACACTATTCCCTGTAACAATCCCTTAATCTGAAGAAGTGAATATTTTTCATACCATATGGGATACATTTGGGCCACATTGTTTGTAAACAAGGGTTGATGGTGGACCCTTTTAAAATTGCATTGATTATCAATTTGGAGCCTCCAAGAAATGTAAAACAATTGCACGCAACATTGGGCCATACAGGATCCTATAGAAAGTTCATTAAGGCATATGCGTAGATCACTGCACATATGGAAAAATTATTGAAGGATGTGACATTTTCCTAGGATGATGATTTCAAAAAAATCTTAGATGTGTTGAAGGGAAAAATGATTACAACATCTATTTTAGTGTTCCCCGATTGGAAGGAATTACATGTACATGTAGATGCATACTGCATAGCATTAGGAGCAGTGTTAACCCAACCAAGCATAGGAGATATCGACCATTCGATTGCATTTGGGAGTAGAAATTTGTATAAGGAAGAAAAGAATTATTCAACCACGGAGAATGAAGGGTTGGCAATGGTATATGCGCTCCAGAAGTTCAGGCATTATTTGTTTGGTGCACACTTAAAAATGTACACTGACCATTCAGTTTTGAAGTACTTAGTCAACAAGCCTGTGTTGGGGGGCGGGGGGTAGGTGGTTACTTCTATTTCAAGAACATGACTTTGAAGTAATTGTGAAGCCATGGAGATTAAATGTCAGACTAAAACACCTTTCGCAAATTGAGAATGGTGAAGATCCTACAAGTCTTAATGAAGGATTTCTTGATGCGCAACTCTTTGTTGTGCATATTGCATATGAACACTTTGCAGATATAATCCAATTCATGTCTACAAGTATAGCTCCTAAAGGGTATATGATGTAACAGAAGAAATAATTAGTGGTTAGGGCTCCATATTTCTCCGTCATTGCAGGTCACTTGTATAAAATGGGATCAAATGAAGTTATGCGTGGGTATGTCCCAGATTATGAACGATAAAGATCCTTGTTCAAGCACATGTAGGAGTTGTTGGAGGATATTATGTTGGACGAGCAACTATGCATAAGATCCTACAAGCTAGGCTAGGGTGGCCAACTGTGCACAAGGATTCCAAGGAATATTGTAGGGCATGCGATGTTGTATCTTTTAACCTCGTACAGAAATTACCTGCATACGAATTCTAAATCACAGAAAAATAAACAATGTGAGAGCATAACACATAAAACACATATACACAGAGATTTTCCCCTGGATCCCAAAACTGGGACTACCAGCTTGATTTTTCATTATATTCCTTTCAATGTTACAATACATATTTATACATGTCGAAGCATCCAATACCATGGACCGAAAACCATAGGTAGGTTCGCCCAACCTAATATAGGGTACAAAAAAAAATTCCCGGGGTGCTGCCCCGAACCCCGTAGAGGGGGCTACCCGCCCCCCCTCTAACCCCCCGGTTCACTACGTGGGTTACTCATGGAAAGAATATAACACAACCCAACAATCTCCCACTTGTTTTTTTCTTTCCACAGGGGGCCATAGGAGAGCTTAGTCATTTTTCCAGCCCTGAAATGCCCATTGTTTCTCTACACCAAGAGAACTTCTCACAGCTCACAGATTTTGTCAATGCATCTGCAGTATTCTTCAAAGTGTCCACCTTTACCAGCAACACCTTTTTGTCTTCTATCATATCCCTCACAAAGTGATACTAAACATCAATGTGCTTTGTCTTTGAATGATAAACAGGGTTCTTTGCCAAGAAAATTGCACTTTGGCTGTCACAATCTATTCTTATAGCTCCCTGTACTAACCCCATACTTGAACACAATCTCTACAACCAAACTGCTTCCTTGCTTGCATGAGTGGCTACCATGTATTCTACCTCTGTAGTTGATAGTGCCACTACAGATTGTTTCTTCCTCATCCAACTGACTGCACCTCCAAATAGGTTAAACACATGCCCACTTGTAGATCTTCTATGATCCAGATCTCCAGCCCAGTCTGCATCAACAAATCCATGAATATCCAACACTCTGTCCAATCCTGGTCTTCCTTTGTAGCACAAACCATAATCACTAGTGCCACGCAAATACCTGAAAACCCGCTTCAGTACTGTCCAGTGCTCCTTCCCTGGTTTTGACATAAACCTGCTCAATACTCCCACTGCATGTGCAATGTCTAGTCTAGTACAGACCATTGCATACATCAGGCTACCGACTACACTCGCATATGGAACACGGGACATGTCCTCTTCCTCTTCTTGTGTCTTGGGACACTGTTCAGCAGATAACCTCACACCTACAGGAATAGGAACCTTCACCGGTTTACTATCATGCATATTAAACCTCTCCAGTATTGTCTCTACATACTTCCTCTGGTTTAACCAAAGCTTCCTCTTTGCCCAATCTCTTTTAATTTCCATGCCCAAAATATAGTTTGCAGCACCAAGATCTTTCATGTCGAATTTGGAGGACAATTGGGTCTTCAAATCCTAGATAATTTTTTTGTCATTTCCAACCAGCAACATATCATCCACATACAAGACCAGATAAATAACATGGTCACCAATTAATTTGAAATACACACGGTGATCTGCTTTGCTTCTAGTGAAGCCAAGTCCCCGTATAAATGTATCAAATTTCTGATACCACATCCTTGGTGACTGTTTTAACCCATACAGAGACTTCTTTAACTTGCATACCAGTTCTTTCTTACCCTTCACCGCAAAGCCTTCAGGTTGCTTCATGTAGATTTCCTCTTCCAAATCTCTGTGAAGGAATGTTGTCTTCACATCCATCTGTTCTACCTTAAAATCAAAAGCAGCAGCAACAGATAAAAGTAACCTAATAGAAGTTACCTTAGCAACAGGAGAAAAATATCACCAAAATCAATTCCCGGCACCTGGGAATAACCTTTTGCTACCAACCGAGCTTTGTATTTCTCCACCTTCCCTTCTGCATTTGTCTTCTTTTTGAACACCCATTTGCTGCCAATGGGTTTCCTTCCAGCTGGCAACTCCACTAGATCCCAAGCCTCATTTTTGTGCAAAGATGCCATTTCATCAACCATGGCCTCTTTCCAAAGTTTTCCATCCTCTGAATCTACTACTTCCTTCACAGTGCTGGGACCGTCATCAGTAACAGACAAAGCAAAATTTGAACAGAAAGCAGATGGACTATACCTTTCTGGCTGCCTTCTTTCTCGAATTGATCTTCTTAGAGCCGGAGTTTGTGGCTCTTCATCTTCTGATTCCTCCTCTACTGCGGAGTCTAATTCTTCCTCCTTTAGCTCAAACTCTATCTTCTCAGGTTCCTTTGGTTGGACTTCATGTTTAATAACATCTTTTACCTCTCTGAACACCACATCTCGCCT
The DNA here is from genome assembly GCA_031772625.1 of Pinus tabuliformis. Classification (NCBI taxonomy): domain Eukaryota; kingdom Viridiplantae; phylum Streptophyta; class Pinopsida; order Pinales; family Pinaceae; genus Pinus; species Pinus tabuliformis. Next base: position 878,557,103 of record CM062813.1, read on the forward strand.
GTACACAACCTTCTGTGTGACTGGGTTCCAAAGCTTATAACCCTTTAAACCATCCTTATACCCAATAAAGATGCACTTTCAGATTTACTATCCAACTTGGTTTGTTTCTCCTTTGGAACATGTACATATGCATCACATCCAAATACCCTCAGATGTGAAAGAGAGGGTTTCTTACCAGTCCATACTTCTTTTGGAGTCTTATCCTCCAATGCTGATGAAGGTGACCTGTTGACCAAGTAACATGCAGTATCCATCGCCTCTGCCCAGAATTCCTATCCTAACCTGGCACCACTGAGCATGCTTCTTGCCCTTTCCATCAACTTCTTGTTCATTCTTTCTATGACTCCATTCTTCTAATGTGTATATGGAGTATTCTTCTGTCGTGCTATACCACACTTCTTATAGAATTCTTCAAATTCCTTGCTGCAAAACTCTCCACCATTATCTATCCTCAGCACCTTTATCTTCTTCTCTGTCTGATTTTCCACCAGAGCCTTAAATTCTTTAAACCTATCAAAGACTTCAGATTTCTTCTTAAGGAAATATATCCATGTATTCCTTGAGAAGTCATCTATAAATGATACATAGTACATAGACTTACCCAATGATGAAACCTTCACAGGTCCAAACACATACTGTGCACAAGCTCTAATATCTGTTTCGCCCTCTTAGCACTAGAGGGGAAACTCATTTGATTCTGCTTCCCATATACACAATTTTCACAGAAATCAAAATCTAGAGAGCTATTACTCATACCTTCTACCATACCTTTACCATGAAGTATTCGAAGGCCCTTCTCTCCAATATGTCCAAGCCTTTGATGCCACAGCATGGTATTCTCTCCAGAGACCACTAGATTTTCAGCTCCACTTTTAGGGACCACAGAACTGTTGCACCCATCAACAACAGTGCTACCTTGCAGCTTGTACAGAGTTCTAGTCCAAACTCCCCGCATCAATACCAGTGCTCCCCGAACCATCTTGCAGGTATCCTTCTCAAACATTGTTTTTACACCTGCATCATCTAACTTGCTTATAGAAATCAGATTTCTAGCCAATGTAGGAATATGCAGAACACCCGGAAGTGTTCTAACCCTTCCACCTTGCAACTTCAACTTTACTTTTCCGCGACCAATGATTCTAGCCTTTCTATCATCTCCTAAGAAGACATCACCACCATCGTCTTTCTCATACTCACAGAACCACTCTCTATGGGGAGTGAAGTGAAAGGATGCACCTAACTCAATCAACCATGCCTCATGATCTACATGTGTACTTGAAGAAGCCAAGTACACATCCCCACCTTCATCTAAGGTGGTTTTCGCCTCTGCAGGAGGAGCATCATCAGATCCCTTTCCTTTATCAGGAGCTTTAGATTTATAGTCCCTTTTGAAGTGCCCTTCCTTTCTGCATTTCCAACACACCACCTTTACAGGTTTTCCTGGAGATTTATATCTCCCTCTAGATTTAGATCTCCCACTCGATGACTTATTTTTGTTTCTATTCTGGGACTGTCCTCGTATAGACAAGGCATCACCATTCTGGCTCTCCATATTTTTCCGTCTCATCTCCTCTGTCAGCAAGGCTGAGACTATTTCATCAAACTGCAAAGCAGCTGCATTGCTACCTATTGCAATAACCAGACTATCCCACGAATCTGGTAGGGAACACAACAAACTGATGCTCTTATCTTCATCTGAAACTTTAATATCAATAGACGCTAACTAACTTACCGCAGTATTAAATGCGTTCAGATGCTCTGTCACTGAGACTCCATCTTTCATCCTCAGGTTATACAGCTTTTTCCACAGGAACAGTTTATTCACCAGAGACTTAGATTGGTACAAAGTCCCTAACTTGTCCCACAAAGCCTTCGCCGTAGCTTCCCTGATACATTCAACAATACTGAACCTGAGACACACAATCGTATTGTGCTCTTTGCCTTCCGATCCAACTTCTTCCATTCTTCATCGGTCACTCCCGTTGGTTTAGTACCTGGATCTACCGCGATCCATTGATCTTTATCCACCAACAGATCCTCCATCTTGAGTTTCCACAACTCAAAACTCTGACCATTGAACTTCTTGATCTCTATCTTTCCACTGCTCGCCATCTTCTTTCACCACCAGAATCGATCTCACAGATCTCCCACTGAACAGGGTCTACCACAGGCCCGATTGAAACCCCTCAGCAACAAAGGCGTCCCCTTGAAGCCAAAACAGCTCTGATACCAAATGTAGGTTTTAACCCCGTACAGAAATTACTTGCATACGAATTCTAAATCACAGAAAAATAAACAATGCGAGAGCATAACACATAAAACACATATACACAGAGATTTTCCCCTGGATCCCAAAACCGGGACTACCAGCTTGATTTTTTATTATATTCCTTTCAATGTTACAATACATATTTATACATGTCGAAGCATCCAATACCATGGACTGAAAACCATCGCGTCCAAAACCATGGACCAAAAACCATAGGTAGGTTCGCCTAACCTAATATAAGGTCCAAAAAAAAATTTCCCGGGGCGCTGCCCCGGACCCTATAGAGGGGGGCTACCCGCCCCCCTCAAACCCCCCGCTGTGCAATCGATGCAACGAAGGGGAGGCTCCGCCCCCTGGTGGGCTCCAGTATTGTAGCAATAATGCTACAACTCCTGGAGCTTCCTTCTCTAATTTTATCAACCCGGTAGTTCGTAACAAACTTGGAAGTGACGGTGCTATATGCACAAGTACTAGCTCTTGTCGCAGCTGTCACTTGGTCAGTTGGCACAAGTCCGCTAGGGCTCAAGCCAAATTCTATATGTTCTCAGAAGAAGCTTTCTAAATGATGAACGAAGACTATCTCGAAGGAAATTAACCTACTTTGCAAGAATGAACTGGAAGCCAACCAAACATGGAAACCCTAGTAAACCCTAATCTGACCAGCTTAATCCTTACAATGCAATGATGGGAATGCAACTCCTAACAATGATGCCATTACTTCTAGTGAGATGAGATGCATGAATTTAAACTACTTCCATTGAAGAGAACACGTTTTTGTATTTTTGCTCAAGTGGTTGGAGTTATTATGATTGTGCTTCTTACTGGGTCTTGACTGTGCAGGGGTAGTTCAAAGGGGAGGAAGGCTTGGGAAAGGTCAGGAGGAATTTGAGAGGTTCCAGGGGATCCCTAACATCATTCCACAGAAGTTCACAATGTTCAGGTGCTTGGCAACCGTGTTTGCAGGCTTCTACAGGATGTCTGCAGGGGATCCTACAGGAAGCTCGGGATTTCTACAGGAAGTCTGCTAACTTCTACAGGATGTTCTGCAGTCGGAGTTTTGGGTGATGGAGGAGTGAAGGAGCTGTATGGGTGGATAGGTAAGATGAAAGGGGAGCTTGAGATGGCTCAGGGACAGAGAGATGAGATGGGGAGAGAGTGTATAAAGCTGGTTTGTCGATAAAAGGGTAGAGGCAAATGGAAGGCCGAAAAGATAAAACAACGTGGATAATAGAAGAGTTGGTGGGCAAAGGATCTAGCTGCGAGGTAAGAAGATGGCTTAGGGACGATTGAGGAAGATAAGGAAGTGTTGAAGTGGTGTTTCGCAGTGTAAATGGAACAAATCACCTCTGTCTTGCACAAAACCGAGAATTCATCAACCTATTCTAACTGTTGTATTAAACCAAAGAACAACGATGGAAGTTAAAATAGAAATCGTGCATGGTGCTGAAACAAGGTGTTATTGCTCAAGATCTAAATGCATGGACACTTCTACCAATGGAAATATGACTTTAAAGCATGCATGAACATGTAAAACTGCATTTTTTTTGGTGGTTGGCACGGTCTACACTCCCAATCTCTAAACAGAGGTGGGAGTGAGTGTATGATCAACCTTTTCTTGGAACTCTGTTGAATTCTAATCCTCCTATTCTAATCTAAACTACTGAAATCCTTTTACCCCTAAGACTAACCTACTTAATCACTTCAAGAAATTCAAATCAGCAGACTGTGTTTTCCAAATGCATGTCAAAGCAAAGAAACGAAATGCTGAAAGGAAAGACAAGTAACAATACAAGGAAAAGGAGTTCTATTGCTCTCAGGTTGGGCCCTAACCTGAGAGCTATAGCTCCTCTAAGAACTCAGAATTGAATCCAAATCTGCCTGCCTTTTATTAAAAGATCATAATCATGAGTCTAACAACATGCCAAAATTGGCTTACAAAGAGCAAAAACAGGGCTACAGCTCGTGATTCAAAATCTACAACAAAGGTTCAAGAGTCTTTATCGAAGGCTACAGCCTCAATATTTATACATGATGAGGGCCAAGCTGGCCTCCTCAATTAGTGGGGCTTGGCTGTCCAACTAAAAGTAAACTGTTGTTCCTGTAGAATCCGTTGGCTGCCTTCTAGCTCGGTGGTGATAGCTGTTGGAGCTCGGAGTTGGGGTGGAGATCACAAGGAAGGTCATTCAAGGCTGTGGACAACCTCCCTATAAACCCGCAATGCCACCTTGGTTGTCTCCTTGTCTCCATCTGCGTGGTCTTTGCTCCATTTAATGTCAAAAAACCTGAAATCATCATGTATTAGCCACATAGGCATAATGACTGCCCTTCTTCCTACAAATAACACGAATATACTAAGAAATGATGCATAAGTGATAAAAAATGAAGGGTTGAGCAAGGTAAGTAGGCCAAATGAGCCCAAATTGTTACCAAAAATTGGGGCTCATCATCACCCCCCAGCTAAAATATTTGCTCATCCTTGAGCAACTAGTCCAACTCTTCATCCTTCATTGACTTTACTGCTACCCTTACATCCCAAGCCTCTGTAGTAGTGTCCTCCTTGCTGATATGAAACCCAACCCTTCTGTTTACCTCTTCCCACTGTTCATTATCATATTTCTCTGTGCTGCCTTCCATCAATCTTAGCAGCAGTGGTGGGCTGAGTTTAAGGCCAATCCAGCTGGCCTGGAGGTTTTGCATGGATTTCTTATAGAGGGCTACCCGTACCAGAGCTTCCCTCATCCGAGTTGGGGTATGGTACTCTCAGATTTTCAGACTGTGTGCCAATGTATTCCATCTGCGTGTGCATGCTTGGACAGCGTTGTCTCCTAACAGTCTCTCCATGTCCTCAAAATGAGCTATGGCTTGGGCCTGTTGATCCATATATCTTAATGAAGCTTGAGGATCAGTGGACAGATGTTGGTGTGCCGAGATTAGTGCAACTGGATCCCCTGGTTTTGGTTTGATGAGCAATGGCTCGTTCAGCTCTCGGTTCATGATTGCTTTGGCTTCTGTTGCTCTTTTGTCCTCATGGTTCAGCCATGAGGCAAATTCTATTAATTGCATATCTCCCAAGGCCATATTGGGATCCCATGAAACTACATGAGGCAGGGCCAGATTATGGAGGTAGAACTCCGCTAATTTGGCCCTATCCTCTGATGAGCTAGTACTGCAAACTTCAGTGAATTGCTGCGGGTCTTGGAGCTGAGAGATACCTCTTTGCGCCAAGGTATTGATTTGGAATTGCAGCCATTGGTCTTTCAAGTACAAGCCATAGGATTTGGCCAGCTGCCTTCATTGGATAGCATCCATGGCCCAGCTGGCCATGCAGGCCAATTGTGCTTCTTTCTGTTGCAGCTGTTCTCTGAGAGATTGCACCTCAATTTGTGCTTGCTGTTCTGCTTCCTGTAGAAGTGTGGTTGGCTCCCCAAGACCAGTGTTCAGTTCCTTTTTGCCTTGCTGTTCCTCTGTGGTGTCCTTGGAGGATGTACCTGTCCCTGCCCTCAGCTCCTGTAGCTGCAATCTCAGCTTCTAGTTTTCTTCCTGTAGGAACACGCGTTGGCAATTTGCCACGTGTTTAGCCATGGACAATTCACTTCTAGCCTCCTTGAGCTGCTCCTGTAAGGAACCTATGTCCGCCACACCCTTTGACTTGGCTATTTTCATCCACGTGTGTGTACGGACTCTTTCTTCCTCTAATGCAAAAAACAGTGGCATAGTAAATTTCTGAGGTATAATTTTGCCAGCCTCTAAAAAGTTGTAATATGAACTCAGACTTGGCTAAGAGCTGGGCTCTGGTATATGCTCTTTCTGCACTTCCTTTGGTGGCTCTACTTCACCCTCCCTTGGTGGTGATAAGGGTGCTTCTCCTTCCATTCTCTCAGTTTCTTTAAGCATGGCTAAGGTTTCCTGTAGAGCATCTTCAGCATCCTGTAGCCGAGCTTTTTCAGTCAATTGGTCTAACTTTCCTTGCCACGTAGTTTTCTTCGTGCTCCCCCTCTCATAGGTGACTGATATCCTCGAGGGGGACCTTTCCTTGGGCGAAGTAGGGGCATCTTCAATGATGATCGGGCTACTAGACGGAGGCTGTGGCTTGCCCGTCTTTATTCTCACACTTCTTCGAGCTTTAAAATATAGAGGGGTCTCCCTCTTTCTCTTCTCCTTTGGCTTAGGAGGTGTGCTGAGGGCGGCCAGCACAGCTGCTGCCTCCCTTGCAAGAATGTCAGCTTTCTTCTCCTTGGGTTTCACTATTTTCGGGGCTTCCTGTAGAAGACCCTGTTTTAGTCAATTTCGGGCTTCCTGTAGAAGACCCTTGTTCAGTTAATTTCGTGCTTCCTGTAGAAGCCGGTTTCGGCTTTCCTGTAGAAACAGGTGTCACCGCCTTGGTTTTCTTTGCTGCATGAGTTTTGCTTTTTGACTTGGTTGCAGTCGTTGTCGAGGCACTTTTGCTGATGTGGACCTTCTCAGCCTTGTCCACTCTGCCTTGCAACCTTTTCTCTCTTGATGTCAAGATGGGTGTGTAATCTTTCTCTTTGGCACCCTTTGCCTCTCGTTTCTTCTCTTGCTTTTTCTTCTGCTCCGTGGTCGTGGTCTTCTGGCCTATTTCTTTCTTTCCCGTGGGCACTGACTCTTTCTCCTCACTGCTAGATGAACCGAGCTCTTCGGTCAGCATCTTTATATCCCCATCCTTTGTCAAATTTCTGAAGGCTTCCCATGAGAGAGGAACCTTGTATGTGTGGAGCGCATCCTCCACGAGGAGTTTGATCAGTCCATGGTGGGCTACCTGGTCTGGTGTGCCTTCTTTCAACTTGGTGGCACACTCAATCAGAGACTGTAATAGAAAGTAAGGGAGACTGAGCTTGTTTTCTACAGGTAGATCCATCTGGTACCTTAATTCAGTGAGTAACCGAAAGTGGTACCCATATACAATGCTAAAACGGCCTTTGCAAGTGATGTACTTCATAATTTGCAGGCTAACTTCATTCCACAGTGGCAGTAAACTGGTTCTACGAACCCCATTTTTGTCTTCTGAGAATTCCTCCTCTGGTGGAAAGAATTCTTTCTTAGCCTGTTGGCCCAATTTCCTTTCTTCTTTATCCCATGGTAATCCCATTGGGAGCTCCGTAACTCGGCTGATGAATTGTGGGGTGAGTTTGAGGCTTAAACCCCTGAAGTTAATGGTGGCCAATGTTTTAGATTTCGGCCTCAGAGCTTGCAAAAAATCTTCTGCCACTTCGTCGTCATAGCCCTGCAATTTGTCACAGAAGGATATCCATTGCGCTCGTGTGAAGAGCTCTACCACCTCAGGATTTTCTCTTAACTTCGTTGAATCAGTGGGTTCCCTTCTAATGAACCCACCCGGCATGGTGAAAAACTGTTGCGTTAGCTGGAGGTGGCGAATGCGGAAGAAATTTGGCCTACTAGGACAGAGCGTAGAATTACGCTTCTGTCATGCATATAATCCACGAAGCATATCTCCTGAGGACCTTAACATAGCTTAATTACACTGACATCCTGTAGGACGACAGTTCATGCACAGCAAACAACATTTGCAACAATTTTCTACGACCAGACTGTAGACGACGATTCTGCCACCCTCAAAAACCAATTGCATGGAGAGTTGAGGCTTACCTTTTTAATCCGCCACCTTTTGACGTGAGGAACCCGACTTCCTGTAGAAACAGCTTTCCTGTAGGAGCAGCGCGCGATCTCTGGGGGATACTGCAGTGGGTCTGCGCTCTTGGTGTTGCTTCACAGGCGTTCTGATGGCCAAAGACTCGGAGTATCGAGCTGCAGAGGGATCCGGATGATCACTCGAGTCTCAAACGGTGAATGATAAATGCATGGGGTGGCAATCTAGCCGATTAGATTTGAATCGGCGGAATCTGTGGCGCGGGGGTGAGCTGTCCCTGCTGGACCGTTGGACGACGTCATCCCATCATTTTCCTGCGAGTTCCCTTACTGCCGCATCATTCCCCGCAGATCCGCCGCCGTCTCTTCTGTTAAACTCGTTTTTTTTCGACGGGATTGCTCTCACGTGTGTACTGCCCGTTTCTTTTTCCACGACCGCCACCCAAACATCCGACTAGACCATTAACTGATCGACGTGGCTAGTCGAATGGCCATACAACCGCTCAACCCATTCACTTCACACTTGCAAACATTTTCAAAGTAAAATTCATGCAATTCGACGGAAGAAAGGGTCGAGACACTTACCTGTGCGGCCGCAACGCGATTTTTCGGTTCTTGGACGATGATGAGTGGATTTATTTGCTGCTGGTGGATTTGCACAGGCCCGGAGGTTCATATTCACAGGACGTTGATGATGGATTTGATGCTTCGGCTGCATGCACCCGCGTTTTCATTGTATATGGCAAGCGCTGTGAATGGTGTGCACTCTAGCGGGCTTAACTGTTACGGGACTCCTGCAGGATGTCCTGTAACAGTTTTTTCCTCCTCGGGTGCATGCTGCACGACGAAGGCAATGGCCCCACGATCACGCTCACAGAGCTCATGGATGGCTGGGATGGATATGGTATGACATCTCAGCATTTTTCCATCTCAAAAATTACTTTTCTCTTGATAACTCAATGATCTGCTTTGATGGTGCAGGTAACTTCATTGCATGTCGACAGGGATGGTAGAAAGAGGTGACAGCAGTGTACAAGGGTGACAACAGTAGCTTGCATGCGTCCAAACCGATCCTTGGTCGTTAGATCTCCTCATAAAATGAATTCTGGGCCGTCCCGAACTTCTACAGGAAGTTTCCTGTAGAAATACAGAACTTCCTATAGAAAGTTTGCGTTTCCTGTAGAAAGTCCGCACCTTCCTGTAGAAAGTCTGCATCTTCCTGTAGAAGACTCAAGCCGTGATGAAATTGTGCACATACCTTGGAGAAAATGAATATTCTTGGAGGAGGTGCTGGTGAGGTCTCCTGGCAGCATGATAAGGATCTTTGGCTTTGCGTTAAAAGACCTCCTCTCCTTCATAGAACACCTGCAACCTGCATGCATTTTTACATTATAAACTTGTTGTCCTCGCCTTTTTTGCTTATTGTTTTTTCTTTTTCTTTTTTCTTTTTTTTTTTGAAAGATAACAGGGGCGCCTCAATGAGGTTTTCACCCTTTCCATCTGCCTTAAGCGCCTCAGAGAGGTTTTCACTCAAGGATCTTTTTTAAATCTCTTTTTTTTTTTGAAAGACAATAGGGGCGCCTCAATGAGGTTTTCACCCCTACCACCTGCCTTGGGAGCCTCAGAAAGGTTTTCACCCAAGGATCTTTATTATTTATTATTTTTTTATTTTTTTTATTTTTTAGATCTTTCAGGGTATGCCCAAAGCAGAGGCAGAACCCTTCTCTATGACCAACACTGACTTCTCCATAGTTTTGATGAACTCTTGCCTGGAGAGAGGTTTCCTGTAGATCTTCAATCGATGCCCATTGACAAGCATGGGGATGGCTTCCTCATCAATGGTCCGAATAAGAACAGATCCATTGTCATGACATTTTTCCACTGCATATGGTCCCAGCCATCTGGTTCTCAGCTTCCCCTTGAAATCTTTGTACCTGGAGTCATACAACAATGCCCAATCTCCTGGCTGGAATTGCTTGTCATTGAGGTGTTGGTCATGCCACACCTTTCTCTGAAGTTGAACCACTTCCGAGTGAAGGAGGGCCTGCATTCGGTGCTCGTCCAGTCCATTCAGCTGCAATAACCTTTCTTGTTGTGCATGGCTGAGATCTAAGTCTAGCTGAGCTGCCATCCTCAAAGTGTTGTATTCAAATTCAATGGACAGCAAAGCTTTCTTCCCATATGTTGGTCAGGTAAATCCCCTCTGCGGACAGAGGCGATCCCACTAGCCTATAACAGAACTAGCCACAATCAAACCACGCTGCTACGCAAGTTCCTAGTTATGCATCAAAGGTGAATCAAGAAGACCAACCTGGAGTCCAACGCTATGATTGAAGCAGAGTTGATATCCCCGCTCCCTCGCTCCAACAGATCACAAACGAACACCTGCACATGCAAAGGAAGAGACAGATACCAACATAAAAACTACCAAGGCACAACTATATTTCAGTCAGAAAGGAAATAAATCAACACATCACCATAATAGACAATGAGATTGGAACTATAATAGCAGTCGCTCATCAATTAATAAACAGGAAAAGTTACAACCATTGTTCTGACGTTGACCCTTCTCCTGGCTGGGCGAGTAACTATATGTGTCTTGCAATGCATCTCCTCTCCGGCAGCATAACCTCTCTAGCACTCACTAGCATTCCTCCAAGAACTCAAGAACTCAACATCTAACACTCCATGACCAATGATTATCACTACTATCACTAGCTTGTCCAATGCATAATGACAAGCTTATATAGATGAAGAAGGGAGGAGGATACGATGAACCGGGACACCTTTTGTGGATTAACATTATCCCCAAAGGCCATTAAAGATGGAGATAGGATAGAGCTCGACATAAAGCTGATTTTTTATCCTCAGAAAAGCTCCATGTAATGAAGGAAACAACAGTCGGACGTGCGTTAAGGCAAAAAGCATGACTAAATTTGGTTGGCGCGACTGTTGCTCTAAGACAGTGCGCCAATGGTCGCGCCCTCTTTTGAGGATCTCCATGATTGGCGCGGGTAAGATACTGTGGACTTGCGCCAATGGAAAAAGATCACTTTTCAGGGATAATCTGCAGAAGGTGTCTTCAGGGAACATGGAGTACATACTCAGGGGAACATAATGCAAGTGTTTTTAGACTTTGTCACTTCTTATAACTCTCGGGATGGGTCCTCCAAGGTACGACAAGAGGAGTAACAGGGATGGTGACAAATTACTGTGTAACAGATGCCCCCTAAAGCATGAAGTCCGAGAGGTGGAGAGGGGTGAAATGCTTTACAAGAACACACATAAGAACACATAAGAGCACATATAGTTACTGCCGCCGAGGAGCTGTATTAAGAGACATGACTGATAGTTCAATTACATGATGTACGTGGTATGGTCGTAGCCATCCATAAGAGAGTACATAAATAATCTGGATCCATAGTATGGACGCAGCCATCTGGTTAGGATCAATGAATTGACTCAGGTATGGTCGCAGCCATCTAGTGAATGAGTCAAGTATCAAGAATCACGCCTGGATTACAACAGACACAATCCAGGGTCTTGCACTCCATCTCGACCTGAACAAGAGTACAAGTTCAAGCATGTGAATATATGAGCTGAAGTCGAACATGCATGAACATCGTCTGATTACCAGTCAATAGTGGAAACTGTTAACAGACGCGAGAGGTACCACCAATAATGACAATGGCCCTCAAGGTACTATAGGTACAATCTACGGCGTGTGAATCAATGATCTGAAGTCGAACACCCGTAGAATCATTCAATCGGAGGCCAATGATGAAAACCTCACATCGAACACGAAGAACCTGCCATTGAGGCATGCAGGCTCCAAGGCACCGGAAAGGAGTCTCCAGATCAACTTCCTGGATAATGAGTTGAAGTCGACGGGAAGTGACCTTGATCGAAGGTGGGCCATAATGTTTCCCACATCATCGACACGAGACAAAGAGATAATGTTGTGAATCAAGATTGTGCGAACTATCAGAGGGAGGTTGTTTCTTTGCAGAGGTCAACTTCTCTTGAACATATCGGCGGCACATTAACGGAATTGGCAGTATTTGACATCAATGTATCAAAGGTCATGATGACGAGGCAATGAGTGGATGAGAGGTCAAATAGGGTACCCAAGTCCATGGAAGCAAGCGAAAGATATGAAATGAAATATCCCCACCCCGGACACGAAAGCAAAAAGTGCCATGTTCAAGAGCGACATACTGTCGTTACGGTAATAATTATGGTTCAAAAATTTTCTTTTCCCCCCGCCATTTCTAGCGAGTACCCCAGTTATTTTTAACAAGCTTGATGGGGATAGCATATGCTTTTGTTGTGACAAAATCCGATGTCATTAAGTTTTAACGAGCCTGACAAAGGAAGAACTCGGCGTCTTTTCATGTTTAGAGAGTTTGAAAAGACAGCAGAAAAGGAAACTCCAGGGATGTCCTTTTTCGTAAAGTTGTGTCTCTCGGGCCCGAAAAAGTATAAAATAATACCCGAAAGAACCGCCCGATCATTACGATTGAGGAGTACTTTTCATGATTAGTGACTTCGACCTGAAAAAGTAAAAAAGCGGTCAAAACCACGTCGTTTCGTAACCACTAACGAGTTTGAAACGACAAAAACCCGGTAATCTTTTTATGTTTTAACGGTCGACAAAAAGAACTTAAAACGACCGCCCCTTATTACCATTTAACGAGTTAAGAGGAGCGACTCGGCAATCTTTTCCTCTTTAAATGGTCAGAAAAGAGCTGAAAGCAGACCTTCATTTTTATTCTCTTTAACGAGTCAAAAAGGAAAAATACTCGGCAATCTTTTCATATTTTACGAGTCAGAAAAGAGCGTAAAGGCGACTCGTCCTAAAGGAACGAGTGGTATAAGGGATAGAAACTGGTTCCGGTAATGGTGGAACTTACTCGAAACATGTAAAGGTTAAGAGGCTGGCTAATAAAACCACTCATCGCTGTGGTTCCTCAAGAACGGAAAAACAACCAAGTGAAAGCATATGATCGGCCAAAAAGATGGTGGCGATGGAATGAAACAACCAAGGCTCATCTAGCAAAATTCTAGCGGATAAAAGGAAATCACGGGATGTAAATGGGTTCATTTTTACACAAGCTTGAACCATGGAGAACTTTGCTTGTTAAAAATTTTTTTTGTTGCATGCCCCCAGCATGATCATACAAATCGAGGTACATGCCCCCCAAGCTTTATGGAATTCACGAAGTGGATGGAATGAAGGTTTACTTGGAAAGACTCGATTTTGAAGAAGGATGCATGCCCCCCAAGCTTCAGTCACACGCCCGGGTGAGCTGCCGTCATCAGAATGACGGGGTGGGGGCTGGGGTATTTCCTGTGGAAATAAGACCATTTAGGAATGGTAGATGACTATATGTGAAGTGCGAACCAGGGAAGGAAAGTTGGTCTACGACTTTGATCGTTCTTCCTTCATGCGGAAAACACATCACTCTGAAGAGTGAAGACACAATAGCACGTATGCGGTAAATATAGTCTCGTCCAAGGAGTAAATTGTAATCTAACAGACCTTGGACTACCATGACCCCCATTTGAATAGTCTTCCCTTCTAATGTAATAGGTACATTGGGAAGAATTCCTAAAGGTCGAGTAGTTTCTCGATGGAAACCTATAAGGTTTCTCATCTCAGGCAGAAGCAGTGGGGAACCAAGTGCTTCCCAAGCTGTTGAAGAAAGGATACTCACAGGAGATCCCTCATCAATAATTGTACCGGCCATAACCATGCGGTAGACTTGGACTATAATTCGAAATGGTATGGAGGCTGGTAACTGTTGTTGGGAAAAGTATCCAATACGGAATGACCCTATCCCACTCTAAGGGTGATAGTACCTCAGCAACAATCAAAGCAAAGCTATTCGAGATTACTTCTTTATGAGATGTAAGAGAGGGGAGAAAGAGATCCACTAACCGTTGTCTTCCGCTAATGATTGATCCAATCTTCTCTCTTTGCTGCTTGCTCCCAGCTCCTTGCTCTTTCACTGGCCCAGCTACACCAAGATCCTGCAAAATAACAAGAGGGAGAAACTACAAGAAGCATACATTCATAATTGATTCAAGGATTAGAATAAATCAAATATACAAGTATCAATACGCCATTAAGACACATGCATATAGAAGAACCTCAAATGCTTTATTAATGGAAGAAGTAAAGTTCAGGAAGTGATACAACCATAAAAGGCCCAATCCAGCATCACCTCCCAGCAGAAAGAAATCTCCTCTTCACCCCCTTCAAGCAAATCACCCAATAGTTCTATACTCAAACCAACAGCACTTCCTTACATTCACAAGATTCCAGCCTCCTTAGACCTCATGAGAGAGCTCTATATATAGGAGTTTTGGAGAAAGGATGAGTCAGCTTGAGGCTGGCATGAAGCTGACTAGTGTCCTCTCCCACTTCAGTTATTCTTCAGTTCTTGAGTCCACTTGGAGGTTCTTGCTTCCACTTGGAGATCTAGACCCTCTTACTCATCACTAGGCGAATTCCCTGATCCAAGTGTCATTTTGGAAGCTTCCTGGGCATTGACACCTTGAGAAATGACTGTGCCACTTGGCCAAACTCGCCCAGCGCAGGTAGCCTTCTTTACAGTTGACATTCAGCGCAGGTACAGAGTGGAGCAGTTGACATTCAGCGCAAATGCTCAGTGGAGTAGTTGACATGATCCAGAATTAGCTTGTTTTTGAGTGTTTTCAGGTGGAGAACTGATATTTAGTGCTGTGGTTTGCTGACCTTGTTCCTCTAGGGGTAGGAACAACATGTTTAGGGACTTTGGATCCCTTAGATTATCGACATTTCATGCTTCATGCTGTAAGGCACAAAAATGTCTATAACAGTTGCCCCCTAAAGTATGAGGTCGTTTATCGGGTGAAATGCTTTATCAGGAGGATCCGAATTTCATTCAATCGCTGAGAGGTGACCTGTAATAAAATACAATACAATACATTATTTTTCATTCTGCTTTCATGATCTAGCTGAGGCGGGCATTCCCATGCTCAGCTTTATAAATTCATTTTGGTACATAGAACAGACGATCGTCTGATGGTAGACTGATAATTCTCTGCTGAAATTATCATCCTTTGAGTAGGATGATCATCTACTGCAATGATGTACATGTCAAATGTTTTTATATTTCCTGAATATATATCGCATCCCGGATGGATGAAACTAGATCCGGGGTCTTCAAACTCGTTCGATCTTCACTCTAAGTACAAGTCGATCCATGTGAGAATTGCGCTGAAGTCGAACATGGAAAGACATCGCTTGATTACCGGTCAATAATGTAAACCGTTAACAAGCGCGAGAGGAATCATCGATAATGATAATGACCCTCAAGGTACTGCAGTACAATTCACGTGGTGTGAATAAAGGACTTGGCGTCGAACACCACGCAAAATCTTCTGGTCGAAGGTCATTGATGTATACCTGTCGTCGGAAGTGAGAAACTTGCCATTGAGGCATGCAAGCTTCAAAGTACTGAGGGGGTTGTTCCTAGATCAACTTCTTGGATAATGAGCTGAAGTCGACAAGAAGCGATCCGTCAAAGGAGGGCCTTAATGAATCCCACATCAGTGACACGAAACAGAGCTAATGATTTTAGTGGAGGTGAAAACAATATGATTCAGGGTGGCGATCATGGGTGGATGAAGGATAATGTATGGCAGTGGATGGGACACGGTTGACTCTTTCTGAACAACATCTCTTGAACATATAACGACACTGATGCGATGGATCGGTAGCATTACCCCAAATGTGGATGGTTTGGCAAAGACCATGGTGATGAGACCGGTGAATGAGACAACCCAACCCGATGTGATACGGAGGAAAAGTGTCATGTTCAAGAGCGACTTGCTACCATTAAAGCTTTGAGGTTCTCCCAATTTTTCCCCAGTCATTTCTGACCAGTACCTCTTTATTTTTGTCAAGCTTGAGGAGGATAACATATGCTTGTTCTATAACCTGCCCTTCGGGCAAGCCCATCGCTATGTTTTAACGAGCCTAGCGATAGGGAAACTCGTTCTCGTCTAAAGACAAGTTTGTCGCTATTTAATCATTTTAACGAGTCTAACGACAAGGAAAACTCGGTCCTTTTCATTTTTAGAGAGTCTGAAAAGGTACAGAAAGTTAACTCCAAAATTCCTTTTTCGTCATCTAATCCCTTAAGTCCGAAAAAGTATAAAACAATACAGAAGGGATGAGTTTTCGATAACTTTAACGAGCCGAATAAAACAAGCGCTCGACCTTTTTGTGTAATAATCCCTCAGGTCCAAAAAGATTAAAATCTAGAGGAGGGATAGCTCTTCCGGTCCTTTTAACGAGCTGGAAGGCCAAAACTCAGCAAACTTTTCATATTTTACGAGTCAGATGAAAAGAGCTCAAAGAAGACTCGTCTTTTGAGGAACGAGTGATAAACAGGGATAGCAGCAGATTCCAGGTACAGGTTGGAATTTTCCAATCACGGCAGTGTCACAAGGATGGCTAGGTGAAATCACTCTTCGCAGCTGTTCCTCAAAATAGGTAAACAATCATATGGAGGTGAACGATTGGCCAAATGGAATGGAGGTGGCGGGTGCAAACACGACCAAGGCTTTTTATGGCTAATAAATTTACGATCACAATGGTTATTTACCGGAATAGGTTCATTTTTTAATGAGCTTAAACTCTGGAGGAAACTCTTGCTCAATCTTATGTTTATTTTTTAAAGAGCATGAACTATGTGCTAAAACTGCTCGGATCTCGCTTTTCTATTTTTTAACGAGCATAAATTCCGCTGTAAAACTGCTCGATAATACCAGTCATAAGATAAGAAATGTCTCCTGTGAGATAGCTATTTTTTATGGAGCTTTATCTCACGAAGCTATGCTCCTCATATCCTTTCTTTATGCAAGTTTGGAAACGGCTAATCCTACGAGTTTAAAGGGTTAGACCTACTGGTTTAAAGGGAGGACCTAAAAATTTAAAAAATAAATAGTCGTCCCTCGCTTGCACTCCAAAAGGTTGCATGCCCCCAGGTATAAAATACAATTTCAAGGCTGCCCCTCCTCTCCCCCACCTCTGTTTTTCTTTGGGTGTTCACAGCTACTTGTCGTCTTGCCAGTCTAATGTTAACGATACTTGTCTTCTCGTTATTTTTAACAGGTCTTATGCGGTACTTGTCTTCCCGTCAGCCTAACTTTTAACAGATCTTTTGCAAGATCACAAGAGAACAGCTACTTGCGACAAGAGAAGAACACTACTCAAAGACAAAACATTAATGTCATTGAGGGAGGCTTGCCTCTTTCTGGTTACCCAAAGATTGTTTTGTTAACACCATCAAACGAAAACATCTCCTTGGCACTGTCTACCGAAGTAGACAATGGTGAATGACCTTTGTCAAACAAGTAACCTTAACAAAAGAATCCTGTTCTAGAACAACCCCTCTTCCATCCACGGACGGGGTATGGACTAGTCATATTCTTTCGCGGAAATTCTACCTTATACCCAAGGTTTCCTCTGCCCGAAGTAGACCAGGATGCATGCCCCCTGGGTTCCAGTCCCATCTTTCCGAATCACTCGCACTCATCGGGAAGGAGGACTGGGGGTGGAGACATTTCTTGGGTGAATAGACCATTGAGGGTTGGTATGTGACTATTTGCGATGCGTGATCCCGGAAATGAAAGTTGGTCTACGAGCTTGACCATTCTTCCTTCGTGTGGAAAACACATTACTCTAAAGAGTGAGGAGACTATAGCTCCCATGCAATATATATAGTCTCGTCCAAGGAGTAGGTTATAATCCAAGGGTCCTTGAACGACCATCATGTTCATTTGAACGGTCTTCCCTTTCAATGTAACAGGTACATTGGGGAGGATCCCTAATGGTCGACTGGTTCCTTTATCAAAACCCGAGAGATTTCTTATCTCAGGCAAAAGCTCCGGGGAA
The DNA here is from genome assembly GCA_031772625.1 of Pinus tabuliformis. NCBI lineage: Eukaryota > Viridiplantae > Streptophyta > Pinopsida > Pinales > Pinaceae > Pinus > Pinus tabuliformis. The sequence goes on from CM062813.1 coordinate 878,574,949, forward strand.
CCCAGTGCTTTCCAAGCAATAGAGGAAAGGATACTCACAGATGCCCCTTCATCAATGATAGTGCCAGCCATTACCATTCTATAAATTTGGACTATGATTCTGAATGGTACACTGGCTGGCAACCGGGGTCTGCCTAGTTGGTTCCAATCAAAGGACACAACCAGGTTGCTTGGCGGTGGGACCGAATACACGGCCGGATATGACCCTGACGATGTTCCTTCCTGCGATAAAGGAATGGGCGCATTGCCCTGATGCTCATCAGAATCTGTGTTGATGAAAAGAATCTGGATGGTGTCATCCTTATTCTCTTCAGTGAGGGTGTCATTTGAAGATGAATCTTCAGTGACGGTGTCATTTGAGGATGAAACCTCTGAAGGAAGAACCGGGTCAACTGCCGTATTGACCTTTAGACTTTCGTCTGGTCTGGATTCAGTAGGTTCATTTTCAATGACTGACGCTTCAGCTGACCACTTGAGCGGGCCAGCTGTATTTTCAACCAACGAAGGACTTGGCACGAGTTTTTTGTATCCAGGAGGAAGTCTCAACGGTGAAACCAGGCGATCTTCCAAAACTCTCTTCGCTTCGTCTAAGAAGGGACAACGATGGATGGCGTGATCGCCTTCACACAGTCTGCAGGGGGATCTTGCTCCCCCCCTTTGTCTTGAACCTTCACTTTCGCTGGTTGACGGTAAGCATTCAACATGGCTATCAGAGGTTGATGCTCCCGAATTGTGAAAACGAGGGGACCAGTCCCTTAGTATCCGGGGAATACAGGGACAATCTCTATGGAAGTGGTCTCCTTTACATATGACACATGGTGATTTAGGCCCGGTCTGTGCTGTGTGTGGATTTTTGTCAGATGTCTTTTGCTTGCCCCCAGTCGCCTTAGGCTCCTTCTTCTTCTTTTCTCTCTTCTTCTTCTCCTTCTTCTCCATGAGAGTTTGGCTTTTGCCAGCTCTACCTTGCGAAGATGAAGGATTGGAGGAAGAGTTATAGGAAGTTGAAGGCTGGTGGGCAGCTCTAGACTGATCTAACTGTTGACTCGACTGTTCAGGAACCATGGTGTTCTGAACTACATTGGTTGAGAATAGCCAAATTGGCAGGCCAATTGTCAGTCCTGGAAGCGACAATGTGGCCATGTGGGGCGCACCAACTTCTCCCCAAGAGGAGAAAGGACTAGGATTTCCATCATGTGGAATTCCTTGGTTGGGGCGTTCTATGTTCTCAACCTACAGATCAACGCAGGAATAGGAGGTGATTATGTTCCGTTTAAAATAAATTTTATAATGACGCTTTAGACACAACTTGCTTTTTCACTTTTTAAGAGTCGAGAAAAAGCTAAAGATGACTCTAGTCTCCTTCGATGTTTTAACGAGCCCGAAGTGACAAATGCTCGGATGGACTTTTTCAGTTATAGAGTTTGAAAAAGGCCAAAAGAAACTGCTCTGGAGTTCTAGGCAGAGGGTGTGCCAAACTTTTCGCAAAACCACAAAATACGTTTTACGGTACGAGTGGTCGATCTTTGTGAATGCTGTGTTCACTGCATTGCGATCAGTAGGGCGGCCGACACGGTTTCCTATGGATAAAGGCTTTGTTCCTATAGGGGTCTCCCAATATATACACGACGGTACGTGGGAGCACAAGTTCGTATTGATACTTATCGCTTCACCGTGGAGGAATCACCCAACCACTCAACGCTAAGATATCATGTTTAACGACGCCGGAACACGTCTCTAGCTTAGACCTCTATGTGTTTGCGTTATGTTTCAAAGCGTTGTTATGTAAATTCAATTTATTTTAAGGTTGATCTTGTTTAGCAGTTTTCCTTTATGGATCACCACGAGATGTATAGTAACACTCCTAAATGCAATCTAAGATGATAAGCAAGCTTTTCAATCTTTCAACTTTGAAAATCTTAACTACTGAGGGAAAAGAAAGACAACATCTTTTCACACAGATCATAGAGCACACACTAATGCACTTTTTCCTAAATCAACATGCAAGCTGTCAAAATGCATATGCACAATGCAGGTATTTCTTTTCTCTTTCTTAATGTTGTTGCAATACAAAAAGAAAGTTGTTGTATAACTTTGAATTCAATTTCAAGTGAAAGCAAACAAGCTTGTCCAAAATCAAAAGACACCTTAAGATTTACTTGTTTCGACACTAGAAATACATAAATTCAAACCATATGACGGAAGCAAAAGCTCAATCAGCTATGAACAGCAAATAAACTAACTCTTAAGATCAGAACGATACTTTATCACAGGTCTAGATCTAAGAGGCCACAGCAAGACTAGTTCACTTTCGTTATGGGAAACTGCAAATGATACAAGAAATACACAAAGAACAAACACAGTTTCTTTATACAACCGAGGTGGAATAGTGGCAAGGAAAGTTGGTTTCAGATAGGTACATTGACTGGTAACAGGCTGCAAAAACAAGGGTGAAAACAGGGCAATAAACAGGAGGGAACCCCAGTCGCACTAGGCAAAACTGGTTCAGCGCAGGTAGTACACTGGCAGTTTGACCTTCAGCGCAGGTAGCCCCTTCGGGAACTGCGCTGAAATGCAGACTGCCTTCACAGTGCCTGCACTAAAGATTCAAACTTTCGTTTTTCTCAGTTTCCGGGTCACAGATTGCTCAAAAATTCACAGTTTTTGGCCAAATCAGAAGCTATCAGTCAAGTACACACTAAGGGATGAAAAGGAGGATGAAAAGCTATCACTAAGAGCTATTTAGGGTCCTTGTGGATCAGCTCTTCAAATCATAAACATGCCCAGAAACTGAGCTAGAGTAGCTGCCCTCTACTTTGCATTTGAAAGCTCCAAATGCAGTTCGATTCGGTACTCCCTGTGTTTATGAAATGAATAGCAAAAACACAAACAACCAACAAGATACGATCCCCAGCAGAGTCGCCAATTTGTTGTTGGGAAAAGTATCCAATACGGAATGACCCTATCCCACTCTAAGGGTGATAGTACCTCAACAACAATCAAAGCAAAGCTATTCGAGATTACTTCTTTATGAGATGTAAGAGAGGGGAGAAAGAGATCCACTAACCGTTGTCTTCCGCTAATGATTGATCCAATCTTCTCTCTTTGCTGCTTGCTCCCAGCTCCTTGCTCTTTCACTGGCCCAGCTACACCAAGATCCTGCAAAATAACAAGAGGGAGAAACTACAAGAAGCATACATTCATAATTGATTCAAGGATTAGAATAAATCAAATATACAAGTATCAATACGCCATTAAGACACATGCATATAGAAGAACCTCAAATGCTTTATTAATGGAAGAAGTAAAGTTCAGGAAGTGATACAACCATAAAAGGCCCAATCCAGCATCACCTCCCAGCAGAAAGAAATCTCCTCTTCACCTCCTTCAAGCAAATCACCCAATAGTTCTATACTCAAACCAACAGCACTTCCTTACATTCACAAGATTCCAGCCTCCTTAGACCTCATGAGAGAGCTCTATATATAGGAGTTTTGGAGAAAGGATGAGTCAGCTTGAGGCTGGCATGAAGCTGACTAGTGTCCTCTCCCACTTCAGTTATTCTTCAGTTCTTGAGTCCACTTGGAGGTTCTTGCTTCCACTTGGAGATCTAGACCCTCTTACTCATCACTAGGCGAATTCCATGATCCAAGTGTCATTTTGGAAGCTTCCTGGGCATTGACACCTTGAGGAATGACTGTGCCACTTGGCCAAACTCGCCCAGCGCAGGTAGCCTTCTTTACAGTTGATATTCAGCGCAGGTACAGAGTGGAGCAGTTGACATTCAGCGCAGATGCTCAGTGGAGCAGTTGACATGATCCAGAATTAGCTTGTTTTTGAGTGTTTTCAGGTGGAGAACTGATATTTAGTGCTGTGGTTTGCTGACCTTGTTCCTCTAGGGGTAGGAACAACATGTTTAGGGACTTTGGATCCCTTAGATTATCGACATTTCATGCTTCATGCTGTAAGGCAAAATGTCTATAACAGTAACCGAGGATTAACTAGTTGATCCCAATTGAAGGAAACAACTAGGTTGCTGGGAGGTGGGACTGGATAGACAGACGGATATGATTCTGATGGACTTTCTTCCTGGTGCGAAGGAATAATATGGATGCTCACTTGATCATCTACGTTAATAAATAGAATTTGGGCAGTGGGATCTTCATTCTTTGCAGTGATAACATCATCTGAGGAGGTAACTTCTGAAGGCAAAACCTGGTCACTTGTAATCTGGACCGTTTGACTGTTGTCTGGTTTGGATTCAGATGTAAGATCGTTTAAAGCTGGAATTTCTGAAAGCAAAACCGGGTCACTTGTAATCTGGACCTCTTGACTTTGGTCTGGTTTGGATTCAGGTGTAAGATCATCTAAAGATGGAACCTCTGTAGGCAAAACCAGGTCACTTGTAATCTGGACCTTTTGAAAGACCGGGTCAACTATAATCTGGAACTGTGGACTTTCGTTTGGTTTGGACTCAGATGGTTCATCTTTGATGGTAGAGTGGTGTGTAGATGATGAATGTGAATCAACACTTGTTCCGACCAGGGACTGGTCTGGAACAGGCGGAGCACAGGTAGGTTCAGGAAGAGAGGTCTGGACCAAAGAGGAATCATGTTTGATCACTTGGTTAGTGGAGAGATGATCTGCTGCTGCAAAAAGACGCTGATATCCAGCGGGTAGTTTGGGTAAGGGAGCTGACAGACTTGCCAAAAGATGGGAGGCTTCATCCATAAGTGGAAAAAGGCGAAGGAGATGATTACCTTCACAAAGTCGACAAGGGAAACAAACCTTCCCTTTTCTCTTACCAACTGACAAGGTATCGTCGATTGGCGACGACAAGGAGCGAGTCGGGTCACGGGACCATATATCGAGAATCCTGGGAATACCAGGACAATCAGAAAGAATGTGGTCCCCCTTTCATAATCGACAAGGAGACTTAACCTTCCGCGGAGGAGTAGAAGGTGGTTCTACTTTAGATATTTTTGTGGTAGATGCGACCTTTCCCTTAGGAGACTTCTTCTTGTTGGTCTTCTTCTTCTTTTTCTGAGCCACCTGGTTAGTGAAATCCATAGTTTCACCAGGCGAAATAGAAGATGAGGACGCAGCAATGGGCGAAGAAGGAAAGGGGTCCACCTTAGAATCAACATGGTGTTGTTCGGGTGGAGGAGGTGGTGGCGGAACAGGAGTCACCACACTTGAGACCATCGAGTTTGAAAACAACCACATGGGTAAACCAATGGTCAACCCAGGCAAAGACAATGTTGCGATATACTGAACACCGACATTTCCAACAGAAGGAAATGGACGAGGGTTCCCATCAGGAGGAACACCTTGGCCGATGGGCGCCGGGAAGGCTGCCATTGAACGAGAAATAATCCTAGTCAAGCTAACGCAAACAAAATCTAATTGGGTAGATGTTATCGTGGCCAATAAATTTTAAGACACTGAACTTAACCTTTTCATTTTTTAAGAGTCGAGAAAAGGATAAAAGATGACTCTAGTCTCCTTCGAATATTTAATGAGCACGAAGTGACAAGATGCTCATAGGCACCTTTTCGTTTAGGGAGTCCGAAAAGGATCAAAAGTGACTGCTCTGGAATTCTAGGTAGAAGGTGTGCCAAACTTTTCGCAAAACCACAGAATACTTTTTAGGGTACGGGTGGTCAATCTTCGTGAATGCTGTGTTCACTGCATTGCGAATCGTAGGGCGGCTGACACGGCTTCCTATGGATAAAGGCTTTATTCCTATAGGGGTCTCCCAATATATACTCGACGGTACGTGGGAGCACAGTCCGTATTGGCACCTATCGTTTCACCGTGGAGGAATCACCCAACCACTCGACGATAAACTACCAGGTTTAAAGACGCCGGAACACGTCTCTAACCTAGACCTCTAGAGTATTTGCATTATGTTCCAATGCGTTGTTATGTTCATTGAGTTCATTTTAAAGTTTATCTTCGATTATGTTTCAGTTTCTGGTCCTACCGTATGTGATATCTCAAAAACTTCTTAAATGCAAACTATATGCCAAAATTAAATCATTTGATTCGATGAATTCTATCTATAGGAGGGTTGAGATTTTTACACAAACGAAGTGATCACCCAACAAACAACAAAGACCCTAATGCAGCTAATAACAAGAAATGAAATTTTTTCTTTTTCTTTTTAATAGCAACAAATAACAATAAATGCTAACTACTTATGATGCAAAAGATTTTTTTTTTGTTTTTCTCTCCTTTAAGATGGCATGATGCATGTAAACAAATTTTAAGAGATATGCACAATCCAAGTTCACTCAATGAAATAGAACCACTTCTGAAACACTAAAATGAACCATGCAAGCAAGGCACAACACAAAAGACTTTCACTGAACCATGTAATCTAAGTTCGAATGAAATCGAGTGAAATCCAAAGAGGCTAGAAGTGAAGCACTCAGAGTATAGAAGATCAAGTTTTAACAGATCACTGGATAAGTGCAGAACACAACCAACAAGTTGACTGGATAATCAAGAGACTGAAACTTCCCACAGAAGGCTAGACATGCAAAGTCACTAGATGTTCTAGGGCTGAGTCGAAAATCAATAGAAATGAGCAAACAGCTGAGGGATAAAGGCTAAGACCAGTCAAGCAGAGGTTCAACATAGTTCCAGAGGCTGTAAGAGATATAAAAAGAGGCTGAAAGAGCTTTCCACACACACACAGGCAAAATTTACAGAGCTGGCGCGACTGTCAGCCTGCAACTTGCGCTACCACAGGATTGGCGCGAGTTGCCTTTGAGCAACATGCGCCAACTGGCGCGACTGTCAGGGAAATAACCATGCCAATTAAGCTTGCCAATGGGAAAAATAAATGATACGACCTTAGGTCGAGTTGACAGTGCTCAGATGGGTCAAACAGTAAAGAATAAACTCAAAACTGACTCAGGAAGCTCATTCACTCAAGCAAGCAGAAGAAAATTAACATGCAAGACAAAAATCAAATAGCTCCTCCCCAACGGAGTCGCCAATTTGTTGGTCAGGTAAATCCCCTCTGCGGATAGAGGCGATCCCACTAGCCTATAACAGAACTAGCCACAATCAAACCACGCTGCTACGCAAGTTCCTAGTTATGCATCAAAGGTGAATCAAGAAGACCAACCTGGAGTCCAACGCTATGATTGAAGCAGAGTTGATATCCCCGCTCCCTCGCTCCAACAGATCACAAACGAACACCTGCACATGCAAAGGAAGAGACAGATACCAACATAAAAACTACCAAGGCACAACTATATTTCAGTCAGAAAGGAAATAAATCAACACATCACCATAATAGACAATGAGATTGGAACTATAATAGCAGTCGCTCATCAATTAATAAACAGGAAAAGTTATAACCATTGTTCTGACGCTGACCCTTCTCCTGGCTGGGCGAGTAACTATATGTGTCTTGCAATGCATCTCCTCTCCGGCAGCATAACCTCTCTAGCACTCACTAGCATTCCTCCAAGAACTCAAGAACTCAACATCTAACACTCCATGACCAATGATTATCACTACTATCACTAGCTTGTCCAAAGCATAATGACAAGCTTATATAGATGAAGAAGGGAGGAGGATACGATGAACCGGGACACCTTTTGTGGATTAACATTATCCCCAAAGGCCATTAAAGATGGAGATAGGATAGAGCTCGACATAAAGCTGATTTTTTATCCTCAGAAAAGCTCCATGTAATGAAGGAAACAACAGTCGGATGTGCGTTAAGGCAAAAAGCATGACTAGGTTTGGTTGGCGCGACTGTTGCTCTAAGACAGTGCGCCAATGGTCGCACCCTCTTTTGAGGATCTCCATGATTGGCGCGGGTAAGATACAGTGGACTTGCGCCAATGGAAAAAGATCACTTTTCAGGGATAATCTGCAGAAGGTGTCTTCAGGGAACATGGAGTACATACTCAGGGGAACATAATGCAAGTGTTTTTAGACTTTGTCACTTCTTATAACTCCCGGGATGGGTCCTCCAAGGTACGACAAGAGGAGTAATAGGGATGGTGACAAATTAGTGTGTAACACCATAGACCAGCTCATAAGGTGTGAAGCCGGTGGTGGTCTTCCAGGTGGTGTTGTAAGCCCATGTGGCCTCAACCAGGCGATCCGCCCAATCTTTCCTACTGCTGCTCACCACCTTAGTCAAAATCCCTTCCAATGCTCTATTGGTGACTTCCACTTGCCCATTTTCCTGTGGATGATATGGGGTGGAAGTCCTATGCTTGATTTTGTGATGAGCTAGTAGGTCTTCAATTAGGTTGGATGTGAACTGGCTCCCTTGATCGGTGACCAGCTCTCTTGGGTAGCCAAAGTTGTAGAAGATGTTTTCTCTTAAGAACTCAGCCACCTTCTCTTATGTTGCTGCTTTGATTGCTTTAGTCTCTACCCACTTTGTCAGGTAGTCAGTGCACACAATGATGTAAGACCTTTGCCTCGAAGGAGGGTTGATTGGACCCACAAAATCCATACCCCACTTCTCAAATGGCTCAAGAGTCACTTGAGGTTGGAGAGGCATCTCATCCCTTTGAGTCGGTTTCCCCATTCTTTGGCATTGGTCACATCGGCTGATATATCTTCTGACATCTTGGTGAAGTGTGGGCCAATAGTAGCCCACCTGTAGGATTTTGAAGGCAGTCCTCTTTGCTGCAAAATGTCCTCCAAAAGGCCCATCATGACAGGTGAGGAGGATATCAAAGACTTCCTCCTCCCTTACGCAACGCCTTAAGATCTGATCAGGGCCAAGCTTGAACAGATTGCCCCCGATCCAAGTAAATGAGGCACTTTTTCTGATGATTCTGCTCTTCTCTCTTGAAGATAGGTGTGGAGGGAACTGTGTTGAAACAAGGTAGTTTGCTATATCAGCAAACCATGGAGAGAGTACTGAGATAACAAACAGATGTTCATCGGGCATCTAGTCATCCACTGTTCCATCCTCATCTGCAGACAAATCCAATCTAGATAAAAAGTCAGCAACAACATTTTCTTTACCTGGTTTGTCAACAATGGTCAAATCAAACTGCTGCAACAAAAGTAACCATCTAATAATACGAGCATTCACATCTGGTTTATTCATTAAATATCTAATTGCAGCATGATCCGTATGTACAAAGGTTTGATAGCCAGTAATATAATGTCAGAACTTGTTCAGTGCATGGACCAGAGCCAAGAATTCTTTCTCGGTTACAGTGTAATTCAGTTCGGCTTTGGACAAGTTTTTGCTAACAAAGTAAATGGCATATGGAAGTTTTTGTTCAACTTGTCCTAAAGCTGCCCCTATGGCTTTGTTCGAGGCATCAGTGTGGATGTGGAAAGGTAGGGCCCAGTTTGGACCTCTCAAGATTGGGGTTGACACCAACTTGTCCTTTAATTCATTCAGCGCCCTCTGACAATCGTCAGTCCATTTAAACTCCACATCTTTTGCCAACAGGCCAAACAATGGCGAGGCTAGCTTGCTGAAGTCTTTAATGAATCTCCTGTAATACCCTGCTAATCCTAAGAAACTCCAAACATCCCTTACCTTTTTGGGAGGTGGAACCTTCTTGATGAGAGAAATTTTGTTAGGATCCACTTGTAACCCTTGGCAAGAAATGGTATGGCCTAGCACGGTCCCTTCAGTCATCAGGAATTCACATTTTTCAGGACTAAGGGACAAGTTCATCTCAATGCATTTGGTTAGGACCTTTCCCAGATTGGACAATGCTTCCTGGAAGTTGGACCCATAAGGAGTGAAGTCATCCATATAGATTTCCACCGCATCATGGACCAGCTCCGAGAAGATGCTCAAGACAGCTCTCTGGAAGGTAGCAGGAGCATTGCATAGCCCAAAGGGAAGAACTCAGTAGGCAAAGGTACCCCAAGGACAAGTGAAGGTGGTATTATCTTGGTCTTCCGGGCTGATTTGTATTTGGTTGTACCCGCTAAACCCGTCCAGGAAAGAGAAGAACTTCTTTCCTGCCAGTCCATCCAACACTTGATCTATGAAAGGTAGAGGGAAATGGTCTTTCTTGGTAGCTTTGTTCAGTTCTCGGTAGTCCACACAGATTCTCCATTTCCCATTTTTCTTGGGAACCAACACCAGAGGGGACACCCATTCACTATCTGAGATGGGGTAAATGAATCTGGCATCCAATAGTTTTTGCAATTCTTCCTTGACAATGTCCTTAAGGGCTGGATTCATTCTCCTCTGAGGTTGCCTAACTGGCTTACAATCCTCTTTGATGTATATGTGATGGGTACAGACCGAAGGATGGACTCCTTTCATCTCCTTATAGCTCCAAGCAAAAGCATCTAGATGGCTGGCCAACAGGCTACACAGCTCCTTTTCCTGGGAAGGAGATAGGGAGGAGCTGATCTTTAATGTTCTCTCAGGGCCGAACTCCACATTCTTGACTCTGGGAGTAACAGGTTTGGTGGCACAAAGGTCCACTAAGGTGCTGGCTTGGGCATCCTCCACCAATTTCTCTAAGGATAGTGCACTGGAAGGTGGATTCTGGATCAAAGTCTCAATAAAGTCATCCTTGGTTGGGGGGTCTCTTCTAGTGGTATCTAGGGTTCACAAAGGTGCTGAGTACACCTCATCCTCTTCTCCTTCCTCCAACCACAGTGGTAAGTCATGCTCTAAGGAGGGTTGGGCAGGAGGGTATAGGACTAGCTGCTTGGACATAGGACCATTTTTTATGGTCATGTTTCCTGCACGGCAACTTATGTAAGCATCTGCAGTGGCTAACCAAGGCCTTCCCAAAATAAGAGGATATCCAGTAAGCTTTGCCTTGGGTTGCAGAACCAAGAAATCTGCAGGGTATTCCCAAGAGTCGACAGAGACCAAGACATCCTCCACAATCCCTTCGGGAGTCACGGTGGAGCGATCTGCTAGTTGCAGTACTGTCGAGGTCTTCCTCAAGGAACCCTGAAGATTGAGTTTGAGCATGGTATCCCTGGTCATCACATTAATGGCAACCCCCAAATCAATCAAGGTGTGAGGTATGATGGTGCCATTGATGTGGACATCTACTACAGGACTCCCAGGATCTAGATACTTTGGGCAGATGACTTGTCCTAACATAAGGTCAGACAGTTGTCCTAAGACATTGATGGTTGAAGCATCTCTCTTTCGCCTGCCTGGGTGTTTGAAACACCTTTCCTTAACCAGTTTGTTGTATATTGGCACATCCTTGATGGCTTGGAGAAGTGGTATTTTCACACACAACTGCTTGAGCTCTCCCAGAAGCTCATCCTCCTCTAGGTTGGGTTGTGTGGTGGCCGTTAGTCTTTCAGGAAAGGGTGGAATAGCCTTTGGTTCACTTTCCTGTTTGTCCTCCTCGTCCTCTGGGGGAGGAGGTTGGCGATCCAGAAGAGTCTTTCCAGATCGAAGATTGATCTCCTAGATCTCCACAGCATAGGTAGGGCATGATGTTTCCCCAGTGTATACCTGCTAGGCCTGTCTATTGTTGGGGTTCGGGTTCGGTTGAGCAGGCATTTGAGGTTGCCTTGGAGGAGCAGGAGGTAATGGTTGAGGTTGAACTGGTGGTGGAGGCAAAATGGCGGGAGGAGTGTTGTACTGGGGCCTCCACCCCGACTGAGGTGCATTCCACTGAGGCTGTGGCTGGGCATGTGAATGATATGAATGAGTAGTGGGTTGAGTAGGGTACTGAGGTGGATAAGACCATGGAGGAGGCATAGACCAGGAAGGATGAGCAGGGGGACCCCAGGAAGGCATAGGAGTCGATTGGTTGGGGCTGTAATAAGCTTGAGGTGGCCCTTGCATCCCCTGCTGGTAAGGTCTAGGTCCTTGTGGCCTCCTTTGGTTGAGGAAATAGAGAGGTTCAGTGGGAGCTTCTGTCCCTTGGTACATAGCTTTAAGCCCAGGTAAGGTTGGACATTGATTTGTGGGATGGTCCTCCTCACAAACGAAGCACACTTCAACCGAATGCAATGGGCATTCGTTCTTAGGGTGTCTCCTTGTACATCTAAGGCAAAAGATAGTCAAGGCCCTCTCAGATTCTTCCTTCTTCTGCTGGATCCTGAATGTGTCCAGTTGCATGGCGATGGTCTGTCTCACCTCACTCTTAAGATCTTCTAATTGATTTGCAAACTCATGCTTGGAGAAAGGGATACCAGCTGAGAGGAGGTTTCCTCTACCTCGTTTCCGGGCTGCCCTAGAGTGGTTTCTGAACATAGTCTTGATGTCCTCATAAGGCAGTTGGTAAATATCTCCCCCAGCTAACATGTGAAGGGTATCTAAAAGGTCTTCAAGGACTCCTCGGAGCAGGACCAACTTGAGGGATTCAGGATCAAGTGTGAACCTGGCCCGCTTATAGCTAAGTTGGAACCTCTCCTCATAATCCTCTAAGGACTCATCATTTCCCATGGTCATCTGAAAGATTTCTCCCTTGGTTTCCCTGGACCTACAGTAGTCTCGGTACTTGGTATTGAAAGCTTGCTGCATCTGAGCCCAAGTGGTGATACTATTCCCAGGTAGGCCCACGAACCAGCGTAATGCTGCATCCTTAAGAGTTGAAGGGAAGAGTTTCAGCTTCTGCTCATCTTCAGTATAGTCATAGGTTCTACAAAGGACAGCAAACTCAAACAGGAAGGTATCAGGATCTTCAGTAGTCAGTCCATGGAAGTGAGGTAGAGCGGAGGGACTAATTTTTTTTATTTTCATGTCTCCATTGGTTTCTCGGATGGGGAAGGCACCTTCTATTCTCTCATCTTCTCCTCTATTGTCAGCCATAGCTTCAGATGGGATGGTCTCTAATTCTTCTTCTGCTATAGGATCTTCGTATATCTCAGGAGGTTCACCTATAGGTTCTTCTGGATCACTGTCACCGAAGAAGAGAGAAGGGTGACTCAGTGATGTGGTGGGGGTGTTGGGTAGGAATTTGCCTGTTTTATCTCGATTCCTACGAGGCATGAAATGGAAAGACTTGTTTTTTTTTATTGCTTTTGTTTTTCTTTGGTACCTGCAAAACTGAAACAGATTGATCTACAACTAACTATCTTGCTGAAATAAAATGCAGAATTGAAATGAAAGTAGGAAAGAACTAATCTACTTTGCTCAAATGGAACTGCAGGAATGGAAATGCTAGTCTACGCTTGCAGAATTGAAAGGCTAACCTATGCTTGCAAAATTGAAATTGCGGAATTGAAATGCTAGTCTATGAAAGCAGGAAATGTCTATGTTACTTTTGCAGAATGGAAATGAAATAAACTACTTGGCAGAAGGCGAGAGTAAGAAAACAGAAGAAAAGAAACAATTACTAATACTCTGGCGCTTCCCCGGCAACGGCGCCAAAAAGATGGTGGGCTCCAGTATTGTAGCAATAATGCTACAACTCCTGGAGCTTCCTTCTCTAATTTTATCAACCCGGTAGTTCGTAACAAACTTGGAAGCGACGGTGCTGTATGCACAAGTACTAGCTCTTGTCACAGCTGTCACTTGGTCAGCTGGCACAAGTCCGCTAGGGCTCAAGCCAACTTCTATATGTTCTCAGAAGAAGCTTTCTAAATGATGAACGAAGGCTATCTCGAAGGAAATTAACCTACTTTGCAAGAATGAACTGGAAGCCAACCAAACATGGAAACCCTAGTAAACCCTAATCTGACCAGCTTAATCCTTACAATGCAATGATGGGAATGCAACTCCTAACAATGATGCCATTACTTCTAGTGAGATGAGATGCATGAATTTAAACTACTTCCATTGAAGAGAACACGTTTTTGTATTTTTTCTCAAGTGGTTGGAGTTATTATGATTGTGCTTCTTACTGGGTCTTGACTATGCAGGGGTAGTTCAAAGGGGAGGAAGGCTTGGGAAAGGTCAGGAGGACTCTGAGAGGTTCCAGGGGATCCCTAACATCATTCCACAGAAGTTCACAACGTTCAGGTGCTTGGCAACCGTGTTTGCAGGCTTCTACAGGATGTCTGCAGGGGATCCTACAGGAAGCTCGGGATTTCTACAGGAAGTCTGCTAACTTCTACAAGATGTTCTGCAGTCGGAGTTTTGGGTGATGGAGGAGTGAAGGAGCTGTATGGGTGGATAGGTAAGATGAAAGGGGAGCTTGAGATGGCTTAGGGACAGAGAGATGAGATGGGGAGAGAGTGTATAAAGCTGGTTGGTCGATAGAAGGGTAGAGGAAAATGGAAGGCCGAAAAGATAAAACAACGTAGATAACAGAAGAGTTGGTGGGCAAAGGATCTAGCTGCGAGGTAAGGAGATGGCTTAGGGACGACTGAGGAGGATAAGGAAGTGTTGAAGTGGTGCTGCGCAGTGTAAATGGAACAAATCACCTCTGTCTTGCACAAAACCGAGAATTCATCAACCTATTCTAACTGTTGTATTAAACCAAAGAACAGCGATGGAAGTTAAGATAGAAATTGTGCATGGTGCTGAAACAAGGCGTTATTGCTCAAGATCTAAATGCATGGACACTTCTACCAATGGAAATATGACTTTAAAGCATGCATGAACATGTAAAACTGCGTTTTTTTTGGTGGTTGGAACGGTCTACACTCCCAATCTCTAAACAGAGGTGGGAGTGAGTGTACGATCAACCTTTTCTTGGAACTCTGTTGAATTCTAATCCTCCTATTCTAATCTAAACTGCTGAAAGCATTTTACCCCTAAGACTAACCTACTTAATCACTTCAAGAAATTCAAATCAGCAGACTGTGTTTTCCAAATGCATGTCAAAGCAAAGAAACGAAATGCTGAAAGAAAAGACAAGTAACAATACAAGGAAAAGGAGGTCTATTGCTCTCAGGTTGGGCCCTAACCTGAGAGCTATAGCTCCTCTAAGAACTCAGAATTGAATCCAAATCTGCCTGCCTTTTATTAAAAGATCATAATCATGAGTCTAACAACATGCCAAAATTGGCTTACAAAGAGCAAAAACAGGGCTACAGCTCGTGATTCAAAATCTACAACAAAGGTTCAAGAGTCTTTATCGAAGGCTACAGCCTCAATATTTATACATGATGAGGGCCAAGCTGGCCTCCTCAATTAGTGGGGCTTGGCTGTCCAACTAAAAGTAAACTGTTGTTCCTGTAGAATCCGTTGGCTGCCTTCTAGCTCGGTGGTGATAGCTGTTGGAGCTCGGAGTTGGGGTGGAGATCACAAGGAAGGTCATTCAAGGCTGTGGACAACCTCCCTATAAACCCGCAATGCCACCTTGGCTGTCTCCTTGTCTCCATCTGCGTGGTCTTTGCTCCATTTAATGTCAAAAAACCTGAAATCATCATGTATTAGCCACATAGGCATAATGACTGCCCTTCTTCCTACAAATAACACGAATATACTAAGAAATGATGCATAAGTGATAAAAAATGAAGGGTTGAGCAAGGTAAGTAGGCCAAATGAGCCCAAATTGTTACCAAAAATTGGGGCTCATCACCCCCCCTCTAACCCCCCAGTTCACTACGTGGGTTAGTCCTGGAAAGAATATAACACAACCCAACAGATGTCTGTCAAAGGAATAGGATGTCATCATGAAGGGTTGAATTGCCCTAAACCCACAAGTTTCATTACAGGCATTCGATAAATGGGAAATAGATTTTGTAGGACCTATTCATCCACCAGGAAAGAAGACAGGAGCATGATACATCATCACAACAACATAATACTTGACCAAGTGGGTTGAGGTGCAGCTCGTGAAGGATTTTAATGTGGCTACAACTACGAAGTTTATATTTGAATACATTTTGTCTAAGTTTGGTTCTCCTAAGATTTTGATGAGCAATAGGGGTTCACATTTACTAAATAAAACAATTACTACTTTTATTGAAGCATTCCATATGTATCTTCAGAAAAGCACATTGTATCATCCTCAAGTAAATGGCACAGTTGAATCATTTAATAAAATCCTGGAGAATGCTTTGACGAAGATCTGTAATGAAAATAGGAACAATTGGGATATGTGCATACCATCTGTTCTTTGGGCATATAGAACTACTTGTAAGAATTTGACTGGACAGACACCATTTAGGTTGGTTTATGGACAAGAGGCAGTGATGCCAATGGAGTACATCATGCCTAGTTTGAGGATTATTGCAATCATAGAGATGGTTGATAGGGATACAATGGAAGAATGACTCGCAGAGATAATTGAGTTGGAAGAAGATCGCCTCTTGGTAGGCTTTCATCAGCAGGTGCAAAAGGCTCAAGAAAAGGTGTGGCATGATCACCACATTAAGCAGTGCACCTTTAAAAATGGAGATTTATTATTGATGTATGATATCAAGTTTACGAAGTTTCCACAAAAGTTTCAGATGCATTGGTTGGGGCCATACATTGTCAAGAAGATTACGGATGGAGGTGTAGTTTAGCTCGTGAAGCTAAACAGGGAGCTATTTCCAGGAAGAATCAATGGGAGCCAGTTGAAGTTGTGAAGTGATGGCTATATGGATGTAGGACAGTCTTAGTACTTTAGGCAATTGCAAGGAAGTGCAAGACTATAAAATACGCTATTAGAAGGAAATTTTGGTGAATTGAATGGGTTTCACAACGAGTGAAAGAAAGGCACAGAGGGGAGCTCCGACAACAAGGCTTCTCTAGCACAGTGGGTGACACACAGCCTAACTAAAAAGTAACCATTGAAAGCACTGTAACTGATTAGATGTCTATTTTTCTATTAAAGGGAGTGGGGGGAAAGCATTTAAGGAGCATATCTTTGGAAATTTGCCACCAAAAGAAAATTAATGAAGGAGATATGGAAGGAACGAATGGATTTGAATTCAAAAGGGGATATAAATACACCATCCCTCTCCACATTCAAACACTTTGCTTCCAAAGAGATTTCCTTGAGATTTTTCACCTTAGTTTGTAATGACACAATTGATGCATGTCTAGACGAGATTAGAAAGAGATACAAAAGAATTTTTCGCAGCAAGGATTTGCGTTTGGGGTGAATTACCTAAGTGGCACAAGGAAATATTATGGGAAAGAATGAAAAACAACACTACCAGTCCCTACCACAATGCCGAGGATGTCAAGGCCTAAACCCATTGCCTCCATAGTAGGAGAGAAGAAGAAAAAGAAACCACAACAAGTGTTGGTGCAGAAATCACCACGCAAAATTCTAAAAGAGGTTATACAGAAGGGTCGAATGGATAAAATAAAGCAACCAGTGGAACCCTTGGATTTGGATGAGGAAGAATTGAATATGGGGGTTGAATATATTGACGCAGAGGAAGCAGTGTTGATTACTTGGCTACCACCTTATGTACCCCCTAGGAAATCCACCACCAAAGTGATTAAGGACCTAGACTTGATGAAAGACAAGGTCTTCACACCATTTTTCCCAGAGGATGTACTTGTGGAGGGCGATTTGTTGGCCCGAGTACCGTTTCTGAAGATGAGGGACTGGGACCTGGGTGATCATGCAAAGTTCCTACAGTTGGAACCCAAAAAACATTTGAATAAGTTCTACTATGAGGAGTCGACTATCACAAGGCTTGAGCCAATGAAGTGGGCAGCTAGCATTGAGCACGCGAGATTTCTCAACATGTTGTGGGTGCCACACTTTAGTCACAGTGTCATTAATACTATCTTTGTGCATCAATTGTTGGAGCTGGTCCATGATGGGTGCCTCTAGCTGGGAGGGCCCATTCTAATTGACGACATGTTGGTCCACCACATCATCTTGTTGCCTTATCATGGCACGAACCCCACAAATGCTTTTATGGGGAAATTGCAAGAAAAGATGCTTGCAGATCAGATGAAGAGCAACTTTGGGTTGGTGAAGAAGTCACACAGCTATGCCATTAGCTCCATATCAAATGGAGCTGTGTAGTTTGTTGCACAAATTTTGGCTAGAAAAATAATGTGGAAGTGTCGCTTGATGAAGTATCGGCACTAGTAGTATCTCTGGCTACGCAGTGTAGCAAAGGGGTCCAATACAATTGGGCCAAGTATCTCTATCACAAGTTCCTAGAGGATTTTCATGAAGCCCAGGGGGATGGCAAGGTCTTTCACTACACATGGTTACTTCTGTTGATCATGATGGTTGCATGGAGAATGCCTGAGGAGAGCCAGTTCCCAACAATGGATCCAGACTTGTGCGAGGCTGCAAAATTTGCCTCACTATGGGTGGCGAAGCATCCTAACTGCATCATGGAAACAAAAATATTTTTGGTCTTGTTCGAGACAGAGCTATGGATGGTGATCAACCAATGGTTAGGATTGTCAACTATTTTACATGTGCAATATACAAATATTGCAGATTTCAAGGCAGAATTTCATAATTTGTCCATATGCACAAAGAAGGATTTTGTAGGAAAATGTCATAAGTTACCATATTTGGTCATGGAAGAAGACATTCTAGGGGTCATCAACAAATGGTTGAGTGAATTTCTCACTCCATCTGATGAAGGCACAAGAACAAGTAAGGTTGTAGAAGGTGAACTGATAAAAACAACATTTACGACAGTGGCCAAGAAAGACAAATAGAAAGAAGCACAAAATGCTTCTACAAAATAAAAGGTAGCACAGAAAGAAAAGTAAACGCGGAAAGAAAAGGCAACGTAGAAAGAAATGGTTGCACAATAGTAGAAGGTTTATGTAAAAGAGAAGGAAGAGCTAATGGAGAAAGTTGCAACAACATCGTAGGTCACTATTGACCTCGAAGAACCTAAAACGGAGCACGCTGATGTTGAGGTTGAGGCTAAAGTTGAAGAGGAAGGGAGTGCAGACGTGGAGTCCCCCTTCATTGTTAGGATGAGGTAGAAGAGAAGTTCCATGGGACCTCACAGGAAGAAAAAAACTGATAATTTTACGAGTGCGACACCATTAGTCATCATGGATGGGGACCTTGATGAGATCGGTGATGTTGTCCGCAACACCATTGAAACTATCTAGGGACACATCGAGGATCCGTAACACCAAGTACTGGAAAAATTACAACAGGGCCTGAAGGAATTGTAGGTCCAAACAGGGGTAATCTAGGCGAGCGTGGCACAAACGAGCATGGATCAAGTGAGCATGTCAAGAGTTAGCGTAGTGGAAATCACATCCGGACTTCACCCAATACCACTACCAGGGGGCTCTCTCCAATTTGAGATTGTCGAAGAATAGGAGCATGCACAGTTTTGGAAGAACTTGAGTATCAACCTTGCAGCACTACTGACCCATACCTTACATGAGTTGCACCAAGGGGTTTTAGATGAGCTCCTCATCTGAGAGAAGTGAGCATTGTTGATTATCAATGAGGTCAAAACAAACAAACAACATATTTTTAAAGAGAAAGTGCAGGCCTTGCAGACCCATGACGAGGCAATACTGCAAAATTAGAATCTAGAGACTGCCCTTACCCAAGTATGCAATGATATCCCTAAGCTCCAAATTCCAATAGAAGTGGCCTCAGCGGGGAAAATTAAGAAGTTAGCTTCTACAGTAAATGAATCTAAGGAGGAAATTGGAAACGTTTGGTTTGAGCTGCAATTGCAGATATCAGAGCTTCAACTTAAGTTACAGCCAACCACTACTCCAAAAGTCAGAGAGCAGCACGAGGCTACTATTAAAGAAGATATGACTACTCTAGAAGCCACAGTCAAGGAATACAACCAATTATTTGAAAAGATGATCAAGATGTGGATCTCGTTGCAGGAGGATCCAAACTTGCACAAAATAACCCAGCCCCCAACCTAACATGGACTCCTATTATCAGTTTATTGAAGGAGGCATGGTCATATCTCAAAAATTTTCCATCCCACTATTCATTGAGCTTGAGAATGAGAGGGCCAAAACTCATCGATGTATGTAGATCTCCAAACCAAAGGGGGTGGAAGACATTGGGAACATGGAAGAGAAACTCAAGGAGATGGGAAAAGAGCTAAGTGGCGTCAGGGACAAAGAAGCTACAATGAGAAGTCAACTAGAGACAAAAAATGCATGGTTGAGGGGACAACTGCTGAAAAGAGAGAATAAATTGGCATGTATGCCCAGTCTCTCTTTGGAAAAAATCCAATGTAGGATGCCAGCTAAATCCTATGCTCTCTACCTCAAAGAAAAATGGCTACAGTTTCAGATTAAGACCCTAGCACAGAGAGGCACCATGCCATTTCAAGACTACAGGAAGTTTATTGATATTTGTGATCAAAGTACACTAGAAGATAGGACCAAAATGGTTGAGTTTTATTTGCACAACATGGCCCTCACAGACATGAATGTATGGGACCTTAATGCCAAGCTAGGAGATCTACAATTAATGGCTTTGACATCATGGATGAACCGTGAGGAGTCAAGGGCTGTAGAGATGAAAAGGATATTGGCAAGAGAGCAAACTAAACCTCTTCTAATCAGAGCTAAACAATAAAATCCCATGGCCCTCATTAGGACCCATAATCTGATTGCAAATGATCCTCAAACGGCACCTAGATATATTGCTACCCAAGAGCAAGAAATTTCACATTTTGAGGACATGTTTAGGTTGCTAAGAGATTATAGTATACATGCTTGCCTGAGGAGATGGAACACATTGCCATATAGCTTAAAGATAAGAGAGTATCAATCTCCTCAAAGGTTTAGAGAGGCACTCAACAGGACACCTATGTATAAGAAATCTATGCAAAGTTGAAGGTCGATTGCATTGACCTAAAACTCAGTCCACCACTACTCTTAGGGATGCTAGAAGGGAGAAAAGAAGAAGAAGAAGAAAAGAGGCAATGGGAGGACATAGAAAAGAAAGCAGGCTTCTATGAGCAAGAAGAGGAGACCACAGTAGAGGCATGGGATGTCAGAGAGGCCACTAGATCCATGAAGGATACAAATATTTATTAAGTTTCTCAAAGGATGAGCAACACTTCCAGTAGGGGGGTGATGATGAACCTCATCACTGGGTAATTATATGGCCTTAATTCACCTCCTAGCTTAGTCAAACCAACTTTTCTCATAACTTATTACATATTTTTAATTATATTTTTTCTATGAGGTGAATTAGAGTTGGATATTATGCTTTGTGGATCCACAAACTTAGTATCCTGTAGGATTGCCTATCCCTGTAGGATTACCTGCCTTCTCTTCTCCCTCTTCTTCTTCATCTTCATCATGTTCCTCTATGTCATCTCCTTCTTCATCCATCTCATCCTCATCTCCTTTTGTATCTTCCTCTTCCTGTTTTACTTCCTCTTCACTGACAGTAGGACTAACATCATAAGTGAGAGCTTTGATGTCATCCTCTACTGGCATGTCTCTAAAAATTTTCCATGTTATAGGAGTTCTGAGGTTCTGGAGGGCATCTTCTATAAGGATCCTAATTAACCCATGGTGAGCTAACTGTTGGGAATTTCCATCCTTCACTTTGATGCTTGAGTCTATGAGTGATTGAAGCAGGAAGTATGGTATGTTGAGCCTTTGGTGAGGGGGTGTTTCTGCTCCAAATCTCAATTCTTCAAGGATCCTAAAATGATAGCCATAGACTACACTATATCTACCCTCACATGAAATGTATTTGATCAGTTGGTAGCTTACCTCATTCCATGGATATGGCAGACTTTCCCTCCTTACTCCATTTTTGTCCTCAGTGGGTTCCTCACCTTCCAAAAAGAATTTTCTTTTGGCAACCTGGCTATCTCCTTTGTCTTATTTCCTCCATGGTATTACTAGGTGAAGTGTGGTGACTCTGCTAATGAGCTCAGGGGTGAGATATATAGAGAGGCCCCTTATTACAACAGTGGCATGGATTCTGGTGAGTGGAGTGAGGGAGAGAGCATATTCTTAAGCCACCCCATCATCATACCCTCTGAATTTTTCGAAAAACCCCATCCAATTATGTCTTGTGAAGATTTCAAGCACTTGGGGGTGTTCTTGGATTCTCACAATGCTGGTGAGCTCCCTCCTATTAAACCCTCCTATCATCTTTTTGGTGAAGTTTGAGGAGATGAGAGGGTTGAAAGAATTTTCAAATGCAGAACCAAAACAAAAATGATTGTGTATGTAGTTCCCTTACACAGTTGCTAAATTCACTCAAACTTAGAGCATTTATGGTTCAATTACTTGTAAATAGGGATGTAATTATAGAGCCTACCTCTTTATATTTTTTGTAGTGGACAACTCCCATGATATTCCTTCTTAACTCTTATCTACTAATCCTGTAGATTATCTTTGTGTATCCTGTAGGAATTCTTGTGCATGATTATGTAAGAATTCCTGTGTAATCCTGTAGGAATTCCAGTGCAGTGAAATGATGGAGTTTTTCTTCTGGTGAGTTGCCTGGGTATGAAAGCGAATTGAGTGAGTGAGTTTCGAGGAAGTGAAATGCATGAATGCATGGGAACAATGTTTTATTTCCTCTTATGGTGATTCAGGGTGAGGTAGCGTGCTGGAAGCAACGGTACATTTCCATTTTTGGACTGTTGATCCCCACTGCCACCTCATCATTCCCCACTCCTCGTAATCATCTCCCACCTTATGGATCCATATTTTTAACCACTTTTGTCCTACTCCTTCTCTGTCTTTGAGTTGATTGTACCCACATGTCAGAGGACACCCGGTTGTGTATGTGTTGACTGAACGAAGGTGGCTAAGTTAACTGGCCACCTTTTCACTTATAAACCAACTATCTCATAACCCTTACATTTTTTTGACTACATGATGCATATGAGAGAGTGAGCGAGATACTTACCTATGGTTCCAATGCTATGCTGCAGTTGTCGAAGACCAGAGGTGTTGTTGTGTGTATTTGTTGCATGTTATTCTTCTTCCTCCTCTTGTTGTCTGCTAATGGATTCTTTGTTTGTGAAGGTACCTATGGTTGAAGATATGATGCTTCTACTTTGACGCTCCTAGATCATCATGTTGAAGGCTTGTTGTTGGTATGATTGGTATTCTATGGGATAGGCTACTACAGGATTTTCTACAAGATGTCCTGTAGCTACTTCTCCCTCAGAACTCTTCAATCATTCATCTTGCTGGGGCTGGGAGGATGGTGACATGGATGGAAAGAATGAATGGGAGTATGGAGAGCAAGGAATATTCATGTGATGCTCTTTATTCCTCTCTGTTTCCCTTTTTTCGAAGACTGAAAAAAATACTCTTGAACCTTCTTTTTTTTTATTTTTAATGGTGAGTGCAAGGATGATGATGGTGGACAAGGTGTAGTGATTGATGATGAAGAGGGTGAACTTTAGTGGCCTAGAAACATTCATTTTCCTTAGGAATAAATCTTGTAGGATTTATGGGTCACTATAATTCCTATAGGATCATCCTATAGGTTTTCAGGGGATCCTGTAGAAAACACAATCCTTTTTATAAACTGAAGCAATGGAGTGAAAAAATGACAGAAATGATGGAGGAATGCATGGTAATGAATGGAAAAATAAATATGTGAGTGGCAGGGGTCTTTTTGTGATCCTCCTTTGCTCCTTGACCGTCCTTCTTACTGACCTGTAAATGGAAATTTCATGATTTAATTTTTTATTTTTATTTTTTCGAAAAACAACTACGCTGCCTCTAAGAGGTTTTCACCCTAACTGTTTTCCCTGGGCACCTCAAGAAAGTTTTTCACCCAGGGATATTTCTTATTCTCTTTCTTTTTTTTTCTTTTGACACTATTGAGCCGCCTCAAGAGGTTTTCAACTCAATGATGGGACTCAGGTGCCTCATGGAGGTTTTCACCAGAGTCCTTATTCTTTTTTCTTTTTCTCAGTGATTTGATGAGGGAGGAGTCGGAACTTGCTCCACTATCATCATTTTTTTATTCATATCATCAATGAACTCTTGTTTTGATAAAGGTCTCTTGTAAATTTTCAATCGATGTCCATTAACAAGCAAAGGAATGGCTTCTTCATTTATGGTTATGATTTGCACTGAACCATTATCATGGCATCTTTCCACAACAAAAGGTCCTAGCCATCTTGTCGTTAACTTTCCCTCGAATTCTTTATACCTAGAATCGTATAGCAACGCCTAATTGCCTTCCTGAAATTGCTTCTCCTTGATATTTTTATCATGCGAGATATTCCTCTGAAGTTGGAATACCTCCATATGTAGGAGGGCCTGCATTCTGAATTCATCCAAACCATTCAACTGGAACAATCTCTCTTTCTATGCATTGCTGAGATCCAGATCTAGTTGGGCCACCATCCTTAATGTGTTATACTCAAATTCAATGGACAACAAGGCCTTTTTCCCATAGACCAACTCATAGGGTGTGAATCTAGTGGTGGTCTTCCATGAGGTATTATAGGCCCAGGTGGCCTCAACTAGTCTTTCTACCCAATCCTTCCTATTGCTGCTTACCACTTTGGTCAAGATGCCCTCCAATGCTCTGTTGATCACCTCCACTTGCCCATTAGCTTGTGTATGATAGGGGTGGAGGTTCTATGCGTGATCTTGTGATGGTTAAGCAAGTCTTCAATCATGTTGGAGGTAAATTAGCTTCCTTGGTCTGTGACCAGCTCTCTAGGGTACCCAAATTTGTAGAATACATTCTACCTTAGGAACTCAGCCACCTTCTCTTCTGTTGTTGCCTTAATTGCCTTGGTTTCAGCACACTTAGTCAAATAATCAGTGTACACAATAATGTATTGTTTTTTCTTTGAAGGAGGGTTAATAGACCCAACGAAGTCAAGGCCCCACTTGTCAAATGGCTCGAAAGTCACTTGAGGCTACAGAGGCATTTCATCTCTTGGATTAGGCCTTCCCATCCTTTGGCACCGATCACACTGACTAGTGTATTTTTTCACATTCTGATGAAGAGTGGGCCAATAATAGCCTACTTGTAACACTTTGAATGATGTCCTCTTTGCTACAAAGTGACCTCCACAAGGCCCATAATGACAGGTCAGAAGGATGTCAAAGACTTCCTCCTCCCTCACACACCTTCTCAAGATTTGATCTGGGCCGAGTTTGAAGAGATTTCCCCTAATCCAAGTGAAGGGGGCACTTTTCCTGACTATCTTGCTCTTTTCTTTGGAGGATAAGTTTGGTGGGAACTGTGTTGATACCAAATAGTTTGCTATATCAGCAAACCATGGAGAGAGAACTAAAATAGAAAATAAGTGCTCATCTGGTAACTGGTCATCCAGCATTCCTTCTTCACCTGCAAGCAAATTTACTCTAGACAAAAACTCTGCAACAACATTTTCCTTACCACGCTTTATCAACAATGGTTAGATCAAACAGTTGTAATAAAAGTAACCATCTTATAATTTGAGCATTCACATCTGGTTTGTTAATTAAATATTTGATTGCAGCATGGTCAGTATGCACAAATGTTTGATAGATTGTAATATAATTCCTAAATTTGTTTAATGAATGCACAACAGCTAGGAGTTCCTTTTCGATCACTGTATAATTTAGTTCAACCTTTGATAAATTCTTACTGATAAAATAGATAGCATAAGGCATTTTTTCATCTATCTGACCTAGGGTTGCTCATATGGCTTTATGTGAGGCATCAACATGAATATGAAAGGGGAGGGCCCAATTTGGGCCTTGGAGAATTGGTGTAGTGGTTAACTTATCCTTTAGGATGTCTAAGGCCTGTTGATAACTTTTTGACTATATAAACTCAGAGTCTTTGGCCAACAAACCAAATAAAGGAGAGGCTAACTTGTTGAAGTCCTTTGTGAACCGTAGGTAGTATCCAACTAACCCTAGGAAACTTCTAACATATATTTTCTTTTGAGGAGGTGGGACCCTTTGGATGATAGCTATTTTGTTTGGGTTCACTTGCAATCCTTGCTGAGATATTGAATGACCTAGCACGGTCCCTACATTCATTAAGAATTCACATTTTTCAGGATTGAGAGACAGGTTCATCTCGATGCATTTGTGTAGCACTGTGCCTAGGTTAGATAGGTCTTCTTGAAAATCACAGCCATAAGGAGTAAAATCATTCATATAGATCTCCACCACATCATGGACTAACTCAGCGAAAATACTCAGGACTACTCTCTAGAAAGTGACAGGAGCATTGCATAGGCCAAAAGGAAGGACCCTATAGGCAAAAGTACCCCAAGGACAAGTGAATGTGGTTTTATCCTGGTCTTTTGGGCAGATCTGGATTTGGTTGTGCCCACTAAATCCATCTAAGAAAGAGAAAAACCTTTTCCCTACCAGGCCATCTAGCATTTGGTCAATGAATGGTAGAGGAAAATGATCCTTCTTTATGGCCTTGTTCAACTCCCTATAATCAACACAAATTCTCCACTTACCATTTTTCTTGGGAACTAACACTAAAGGAGAGACCCACTCATTGTCGGAGATAGGGTAAATGAATCCTGCATCTAGAAGTTTTTGCAGTTCTTCTTTAACTATATCTTTAAGAGTTGGACTCATCCTCCTTTGTGGTTGTCAAAATGGCTTTCAAACTTCTTTGATGTATATGTGGTGAGTAAACACTGAGGGGTGTACTCCCTTCATTTCTTTGTAACTCCAAGAGAAGGCTTCTAGATTTTCCTTTAACATGTTTCATAGCTTCTCTTCTTGGATAGCAGAAAGAGATGGATTTATTTTCAAGGTTCTCTCTGGGTCGAATTCTATGGTTTTGACACGGAGTGGGTTGGAATCGGCCAAGCATAAGTCAATTGGATGTTTGTTCTAGGTTTCCTTTATTTCTTCTTCTAAGGGCAATGAACTGGGAGTTGAACTTTGGAGTAGGTGTTCAATCAAGTCATCCTCATCCTGTTGTCCTCCTCCCATGGTTTCTTTTAAAGTATAAAGTTGGGCAGAATAAACTTCATCTTCTTCCTCCTCCTCCAACCATAAAGGTAAGTCATGCTCTAGAGAAGGTTGAGCAGGAGGGTATAGGACTAAATTCTTGGACATATGCCCATTCTTGATGATCATATTCCCAGCTCTCCAGCTAATGTAAGAATCGGCAGTGGACAACCATGGCCTCCCAAGGATGAGAGGGTAACCAGTAAGCTTACCCTTAGGCTAGAGAACTAGGAAATCTGCAGGGTACTCCCAAGAGTCAATGGAGACCATCACATCCTCTGCAATTCCCTCAGGGTTTAATTTGGAACAGTCTACAAGTTGTAGAACTATTGTGGTCTTCCTCAATGAACCTTGGAGGTTGAGCTTGAGCATGGTGTCCTTGGTCATCACATTAATGGTAGCCCCAAGATTGATTAGATTATGTGAGACAATGGTGCCATTGATGTGCACATCTACTACAAGGCTTCCAGGGTCCAAATATTTTGGACAGATTACCATCCCTAGCATTAAGTCGGACAGCTGCCCAATGACATTAACAGTAGGGGCATCCCTTTTTTGCCTCCCTGGATGCTTGAAGAACTTATCCTTAATCAACTTATTGTAAATAGGAACATCTTTTATTGCCTAGAGAAGTGGGATCTTTACACATAGATTTTTCAATTCTCCCAGAAGTTCAGTCTCTTCTGGGGTAGGCTGGAGTGGTTGGGCCAATCTCTCAGGAAAGGGTGAATTTAATTTAATATTTCTTTCCTCTCTTTTTCCTCAACCTCCCAAGGTGGAGGTGGAGGTTGGTTATTCAGGATAATTCTCCCATATCTCTGGTTAATCTCCTAGATTTCTATAGCATAAGATGGATATGATGTCTCTCTACTGTATACTTGTTGAGCCTACCTGTTGTTCGGGTTCGAATTTGGCTGGGTAGGAATCTAGGGTTGCTTGGGCGGAGCAGAGTGTAGGAGTTGTGGTTGGGCAAGTGGTGGAGGAAATAGATCTATAGCATTTTTGTATTGGGGCCTCCACCCCTGGAGTGGTGCATTCCACTGAGGTTGTGCCGGAGCATAAGGTTGAAATGACTAGTTGGTTGGCTTGGAGTGATACTGAGATGCATAAGACCAAGGAGGGGGTGTAGACTAGGAAGGATGAGCAGGGGGTCCCCAATAAGGTATGGATGTGGTTTGGTTGGGGTTGTAATATGCATGGGATGACCCTTGCA
Source organism: Pinus tabuliformis (assembly GCA_031772625.1). Lineage (NCBI taxonomy): Eukaryota > Viridiplantae > Streptophyta > Pinopsida > Pinales > Pinaceae > Pinus > Pinus tabuliformis. Next base: position 878,602,838 of record CM062813.1, read on the forward strand.
TGCCCTGCTGGTATGGTCTAGGCCCATGAGGTCTCCTTTGGTTAATGTAGCAAAGTAGCTCAGTGACCCCTTCAGCTCCTTGATATACAACTTTGAGTCTAAGAAAAGAAGGGAACTTGTCTGTGGAGTGGTTTTCTTCACATACCGAGCAAATTTCAATAGAGTTCAATGGACATTCATTCCTAGGATGCCTCTTGGTGCATCTAGGACAAAAAATGGCCAAGGCTCTCTTTGCTTCCTCTTAATGTGCATGGTATCGATTTTCAAGGCAAGGGTTTGCAGCATCTTGCTTTTGAAATCTTCCAACATGTTTCCAATTTTTCCCTTGATGGATGAGTTGGAAGATGATGTAATGACCATACGATGTACTGACCATAGGTTGACTACCCCTACCCTTTTTCCTAGTTGTTGTAGAATGGTTTCTAAAGGCAGTCTTGATATCTTCATAGGGTAATTAGTAGATATCTCCTCCTGCTAACAAATGTAAGGTATCCAAAAGATCTTCCCTTACTCCCCTAAGCAAGACCAACTTTAGTGACTCAGGGTTAAGTGTACACCTAGCCCTTTTGTAACTAAGCTGGAATATTTCTTCATAATCCTCTAGGGATTCATCATTGCCTATGGTCATCCTAAAAATTTCTTCTTTAGTATCCTTTGACTGACAGTAGTCCCGATATTTGTTGTTAAAGGCATGCTGCATCTAAGCCCAAGTTGTGATGCTATCTCCAGGTAAACCCATGACCCAGTGCAATGTTGCATCCTTGAGGGTAGATGGAAATAGTTTTAGCTTTTTCTCATCATCTATATAGTCATAGGTTCGGCATATAACAACAAACTCAAATAAGAAAGTGTCAAGGTCCTCTGTGGTTAGGCCATGGAAATGAGGGAGGGCAAGGGGATTATATTTTTCATCTTAGTGTCCCCATTGGTTTCCCCGATGGGGAAGGCACCCTCAACTCTCTCTCTATTCCCTCTGTCATTTCTGTTTTTAGCCATTAGTTCAGTAGAAATGGGTTCTTCTTCTTCTTCTTCCCTTGTAGGTTCTTCAAATATGTCAAGTTGCTCAACTAAGGGTTCCTCCTGTTCACAGCCACCGAAGAAGAGAGAAGGTTGCCTGTTGGATGCAGTGGGGGTATTTGGAAAAAATTCCATAAGTTGTCCCTATTCCTACAAGGCATGAAAGGAAATATTCTTTTGTTTGGTTTTGTATTTTTTTTAAACTTGGAAAGTACTTGCAGAATTGAAATTTATGATTGAATGAAAATTGTTGATAGAATGAAAAAGCTACTTTCTTGAATTGAAATCTTGCTTGCAAAATGGAAAGGAAAGCAAATAATGCCAAATGAAAGAAAGGAAACAACTAGATTACTTTTGAAAAAATAAACTAATGGCGGAATATTGAAGACAAGAAATAGAAGAAAAGAAAGCAGTAATAAAATTCTACTCAGACACCTCCCTGGCAATGGTGCCAAAAAGGGATGAGCACGAGTATTGCAACAAGGATGTTGCAACTCCTGGGCTACCATCTTTACTTTTCAACTTGGGGTTCGTACAAACTTGGAGGTGGCAATGTCATATGCACAAGTAAAAGTGATGGTTCTGCCTATTGTCATTGTTCAGCTAGTGAGAGACCACTGGGGTTCCAATCCAGACTTCTATGGAGTCATAAGAAGCTTGATTCATTGATGGAAGAAAGGTAAATCTACTCTAAGAGAGTTACTCTATTGCATTAATGGAGAAGGTCAACATGTAATGCTAAATCACACTATTCCCTAATTAACCATTTAATAAGCTAAGCTAGGAAGAAATGATAATTCAACATGAAACAAATACTACTATCTAAGTTGCAGAAGTAGAAAGCATCAAAAAACACTAATGTGCAAGTAAAGAGACTGATTAAAACTGTTTTTGCTTTTTTGTCTTTTTATGCAAAATCAAGTATGCAACTAATTGTTCTTGTGAATGTGGCAGGTGAATTAAGGATTTTTGAGGATGGATGTAAGGGTTATGAAATGGTTGGATGGTGTGGAGGACCCCTATGATGCTTTTGGTGACTTTATAGAGGTTTTCCATCAATTAGGTTGTTTCATGAAAACCTACAGGATGTACTAGAAACCTATAGGATGATTTTGTAGGAATTACAGGAAACCTATAGGATATAGCTGAGAGCTAAATGTGAGGTGTTGGAGGTGATGGGAGGCTTAGGAAAGGTTTGTGATGGGTGGAATGGAGTGAGGGAAGGTCTAGGATCACTCAGGAGTCAATATCCAAGATAATAGATGGCTAGATTCGCTCAATGTGCTTGGGAGAATTTCTATGAAAAATGATGGAAAACTAGTGAAGGTGATGGTGAAAACAAGGGATGGCTAAGGTGGATGAAGTGGAAGGTGGTTGTTGGCTATGAAGTCTTAGTCTCCTCCTGAAGCACCTGCTCTGAATAAAACATGTCTGTCTTCCAAAAAGCTAGGCAACAAGATACATTTTCATAAACTATAAAAGCAAAATTAATGAATCAACTGCTTATACTATGCATGAAGAAAGTTGTTGAAAGGAATGAAAGCATGAGTCAAATATACTACAGAAAAGGAGATGAAAAAGAGGACAATGAAATATACCTTGCAAAACTAACTAAATACTAAATTAAAGATAGGAAATTCCAAAGCTCATAAAAGAACTAGAAATTTGTGTTTTTGGGGCTGCTTAAGGGTCCCTTCCTCAAGTCATGGTCCTAGAGGGAGGAAGTGATGCCGAGACACCTGCTAACAACCTTGTGGTGATCCTTTTTCTCCTTTATAAACTGCTACTTGAAATGAGGCACAAATGGAAGCAAACTATTAAACAACCAATCTAATCTACACTACTTGTAATGGAAGTGCATATAAAAACAAAATTAACAATGAAGATGTTGTAGCATCCATCATCATTTAGATTTCATTTTCAATTTTATCACAAAAAATAAAAAATCAAATATTATGTTTTATAAACAAAATTAAAGGAGAACGTGAAAGTCTGAAAGTAGGGATTTGTTTTATATCATTGATGGCTTTCAAATTTGATATAAGGTAGGGCCCTGACCCATATGTTAAATTTCGAGTGGTATCACAAGATATGAGCAAGCATGGGGTCGAGAAGTGGGTAAAGTGCTCTGCGGGGGAACAACGAGCATGAGTTATAACTCAAGCTCAACCCCCATAGTTGACCATGACATCAAGGTGTTTGACCAAGATCTACGGCCTGAGATTGTTGTAGGGGTTCAAGCCCAATGAACCTCTCGTACACTCCCTACCCCCGCAGTGGGCCACCCCCATCGCTCCACTCCATCTCATCTTCTCCATGTCATCTTCCACCTCATTCACCATCGTCCACCTCATTCACCGTACCCCGTCACCTCATCTTCCACTCCATTAATCATTTACATTAATTACATGTTGTCCCCCCCCCCCCAATTTGAATATTATATATATAAAAGATAAGCAAAACCCCGTGGTATTAGTCTTTTGTTTTAGTACTACGTAACTTTGCAACCAGTTCAACAAATCTAAGTCAGCAATAAATTCTTGTTATTTTTTTTTCTTGAGAAGAATGAGGTGTCTTTTACCCTCCAATGTAATACTCTGTAATGACTTTTACTTTAGATAGTTAGGAGGTAGTTAAGCAATTTGACAGTTTTGGTAGTTACCAACTGTCCCATGATGTATAAAAAGAGGCAAAATTATAGGAAAAGGGTCTAAATTTTGAATAACCTGGAGACTATGCTATTGTATTCTTGATAAATTTATGATTAATGAAAGAATTGGGAGTTTTCCACACATTGTTGGGTATGATTTTGTAATTTCTCTGTTATGTTATTATGTGTCTTCCTTCCTTTAAGTATGGTAATGAAGTTGCAACTCTTTCTTTACTTATGTGAATGAAGAGAAAATTCCTTAAAAGAGCACTCCTATATTTAAAGTTCCTACTTCTACACTTCTTCTAAGGTACAAATAATAGTTTCTGCGAAAAACAACATATTATTTCTAACTTCTCAAAGCATTCTTCACACAGCATTTATATTCAACATCATATGGCATTCTGAGACTTTCATATCAGCTAAATATTAAGGGTTAAAATTCAGGTCCTTTAGGCCCTTCACTTGAGGATACATCATACAAATAAGTGACATGAATAATAAAAATTAATGTCTTAAGCACAATTTCTACACATCCAAGAAATTGGTTTCTTAAGAGACAACATTAATTAGCGTCATTGTCGGGGACTAAAATCAAGAACATTTTTCCTTAGGTTTTTAATATTTTCCTCTGGTTGTTCAGTGAGGAGGAAATATTTGGTTGTATTAAATAGAAAGAAATAACTTTGGCTTAAAAAAGGCCTCATACGATGTCATATACCTCACAGCAAAAAGCTCAAGCCCTTTCAGACCCTGAGAGACTAGTTTCCAAGAGGGTTGGAAGGCTGAAAACTCCATTTACACCAATTCCTACACTGTCTGCACCTGGTAGTAGTTCAACACATCTTTCATCCAAACATTCACCTTTTATTGACCAAGAGCTATCTTTTACATCCACTTCATTTCAAGAACCCTGTTAGCCTTGCTGGAAAAGGGCCCACAAATGGATCCATATAGGCTCTTGAAGTCTCCAAATTTGTTTAGAAACATGCCTATGGATCCATTAATGCCCTTGAAATTTGCAATTTTGGCTCAAAGATCATCTAATGATCAAAATCGGCGCAAGAGGACAGCCCGTGGAAGGGTAGAAATGAACTATCGAGAGGCTCAAAACACTCTAAAACCATGAAAAAGCATTACCGTAGGCTTAAACTGAGCATTGCATAGCCACCATTAGATATGGCTAATCAACAGCCCAGATCTAAGTGGAAAATCGCATATCGGTTGGGCAGAGGTGACAGTCTAAAGGCGGGCACATGACACTGTTGATCAGTGATCGCCGATGATCAGATCGATGGGTCGCATCGACGAGGAGCTATATATATATATATATATATATATATATATATATATATATATATATATATATATATATATATATAAGGCCTATGGAATGAGCGATCAGCGATTGCGATCAGATCGCATCGGCTATATACCAAGGGGCGGGGCCTATGCACATACATGTGGGTGACCCAAAGAGCCAGACCCGATGGCATTATAGCTAGGAATTTATATATTTTGAGATCTGCGCTAAAGCCACTTTCAATACATTTTGGTATATTTTCATTATATAACAAAAATTACAAAGGGAGCCTGGCACCACCGATAGCGATAAAGTTGTTTAGTCAATTTAGTGTGTCTTAAATTGCTACATAGTTTACCAATCCGGGAGTCGTAAACTGATGAAGTGTAGTGCACTGTATGTGCTAGAAAACCCTTTTCTTACCTCACTGTTTTCAGTTTTATCTTGTTTTGTGGTTTTGTTCTGTTGGTCTCCTAAAGTGGTTTAATGCAAGGGAAATCTTAATCTATTGTTAAAGAAAAAGTTTAAGAATACTTTTAAAGATCAAGTGTCGATGTAGATTTGAGGACAAGGTTTATTCTCTTGCTTCTGATGATAGTTTCCAAACTTTGAACTTAAGAGATCTTAAAACATGTTGTCTACAAAATCAAAACTTTGAATAAGAGTGTAAACATGCAACTACATAAACCAAACTAAAAATGAAGTACTGTAAATGAGATTACTATCTCTGTTGTCCATCCTAATTGCAAAATTGAAATCTAATAAACTGCTGAAACTCAAAACCAAAATGTAAAGAAACTGGAAACTAGTCAATGATTTCACCCATAATCACAACATTTCGCCAATTAAGTTCTAAAACAGGGTTAAGCTAAAGGCTCCAGAAATATCATCATATGGCATGAAAATAATGACATCTAAATTATCTAATTTTCACACTAATGAAAGCAAAGCCAATTACTTCATCTATAATCACAATGTTTCGCCAATTAACTTCTAAAACAGGGTTAAGTTAAAGGCACTGGAAACATAATCATATAGCATGAAATAACTGACATCTAAACTATCCACTTGCATACTAATGAAAGCAAAATCAATTACTTCACCTATAATCACATTACCTCACCAATTAACTTCTAAAATGGGGTTAAGCTAAAGGCTCCATAAATATCATCATATAGCATGAAGAATTGACATCTAATCTATCTTGAATAGTAAACAAATCTCACTAAGTAAAAGCATAAACAACTGAAATTGAAAACTAAAGTTCAGCAGAGGAAGCAAGTCTCAGTAACACCACTTGATGTAGAAATGACACTAAGAAGCTCAAGCATAACCAGACTTAAAGACCTATTCTGAAGTGCACCTATCAGTGTTAGTAAGAAATGTGACAAGCTGCAAAGACATGTACAAAGTTAGAATGATTATGATCATAAGAAAAACAGGAGAAATATACAATTCGAATGAGAGAAAATATACATAAAAACTATACAAAAACAAAAGAAGGACCTCAGCTACGCAGGGGCCCTCTGCACAGCTTTAGACTAACACGTTATTACTTCAAAACAGGCTCAAACAGCCATGTGAAAAACAGAGTCTTGTATTATAAAAACAGAGTAATATGTCTCTCGGTTACAGAACACAAAAATAACGCTATAACAACAATATCAAGAACTAACTATCTGTGTTGAAAACGCTTATATTTATATAGAAAATGGATAACTGTATCTCAGAGGAATTTCTTCAACGATGGACACGTGAACAAGTCAAAATCCGAGGATTCAGCCTCTCTGTTGCCATGAGCAATAAATCTATGTGAGGTGGATGTTAGATTTCATTATGGAGATGGTCTGCAGGTGGAAAAAATGGATTCATGAGTTCAAGAACGGCTTCAGGCTTCTTTTACATGCAGGAACAGAGTTCTAGTTAATGTAGAACTCTCCGTTGACCTCCCTTTAATCGGGACCTTTCCTTCCGAATCTGGCTAAGTAAATAGGACCTTATCCATGTGTGGATCATTCCTGAGCTACCCATGTGTCTCATTCCTCCTACTAACACCTGTAACCTGTAAAATAATGAAAACAACTGCAGAATTTCCAGTTAGCTACGGAAAGTGGCTACATTTTGTAGCTGATAAACAAAACCTAGATCAAATAGGACACGCAATGATATAATTTGAAAATCACTCAAATACACTCTTGAAATCAACATGTAACAACTTTTGATAGCTTAGGAGGCATTGACATGGGAAAATAAAAGAGAAAGGGTTTAAGAAAATGCTTGGAAGAGAGGTAGTTTTGGGGCTCAATAAAAGCCCAGACTCGAAAGGGTTTGGGAATCATATTATATAAAATTTCAGGTCCGCACCCAAGCATTTTTCAATGTTTTTTACGTATTTTCGTTGTTTCAACAAAATACAAAGGAAGCTTGGCCAATATGATATTTGAAGTTCGTTAGGTCCGTTTTCTCATAAATTTTCAATGATTCGACATATTTCAAATATAAAGGAAAAATCAAAACAAGCAGGATTTCAGGCAGGTTGTAGGCGGTAAGTGGTCTAGGCCGAGTTCTGCCCAATACCATACAGCGGCTACCACAAATCCAAGACAAGGAGAGATAAAACCGCCCTCATTGGGCGGTTAACTCCAGTAAAAAAGAGGCACCCGAAATTAATCATTGCCATTGGATCTAGGATTCCCAGATCAATGGTGGAGATGGGTTATTAATGCAAGGGCAAATCCAAGAGGAGAATCAGCTATAATCTAAGGATTTTGAGGTCCGAAAGGGACACAGAGTGGCGGGATGTCTCAGTATCACTGTGTTTTCTGTTTTAAACAGAAAACAATCCTGTATTAACAAAAAGGGGCCATTTAGAGGGATATACAGGCCCGAAGACCCATTCCACCATATAACAGAGCCCGGGAGACACATTGTCAGGAAGCAGGAGCCTGGAAAGGGAAAGAGAAGGGCCACAACGCGCTACAACCTGAATCAAATAAGATCAGGGAGCATCAACAGCACAGACAGCGCAACAACCATCCCAACAAACATTATGGGGCATCTCTGGCATGAGAGAGATCCCAGACAACGCAACAACTACCCAAAATATTAGAATGCAATTATTCATCTTTCAGAAGAGGAAAACCTTTGAGCCATGCTTGCCTTCAGGGAATCAAACAGTTAAACAAGACAGAGTGATCGATTAAGACCTCTCAAGCCTTAGAAGGTTGAGTATCATTTTAAAAGCTATAAATAGATGAAAGTAAGATGTAATAAGGGTTCAACTTTTGTATATTATTCCTCCTCTGTTCCTTCAAGCTTCTCATCTTCATTCTAGAAATACAAGCCTCTTTTGCAATTATATGTTCAACATCCATTCTCTTTGTTGTTCTATGCTTGCACTTGAATAGTTTGTTCATTTTTTCTTTGTGTCTAAGGCCAGATAACTGTCATCTTATCTCTGCTTTGATATATTAGATTTGCAAGCTTCTTTGTTGCCTGTAACTAGCCATCCATATGTGGTCATATATGCATCTGCCAGTACAGTCAGTATTCTCTTTTGCTACCTGTAGCTAGCCATTGATGTATGTTTATGTATGAAATCTGCTGGTATAGTCAGTATTCTCCATCTATCCATTGAATTTATAACTTATTGAGCATTAGTGGTCTAAAACCTTGTATTGGTGAGAATGTTCATGCATGCATTGAGTGAAAACAGAGCTGAAATGGTTATCTAACTTGATCCAAACCATCATTTATTCCAATAGTTCAGAGAACAATATTGAATATTATATGTTACCAGGCATCTCCGAGCTATAATCTAGGAGATTTTCTTGGAGTTCTAACATAATTGGTGCCATTTCCAGGGAGAGGAAACTGAGGCTCAGCTTCCCTGGGAAACAATATAGATCCAACTTTGATGATAGACAAAGTCTGGGCACATTTTTGGTTGTAATCATCTATCTGGCAACTCTACTGGAGGCCGAACCTCTTGGCGACTCCACTTCATAGTTCTGGCTCAGTTTGTGAGGCATTCTCAGATAAATCCCCAAAAGCTACAAGCTGACCCAACACCTGACCCTAAAAAAATCATCAAAGAAATAAAGGTATCATAGAAAGGAGCATTAAGATCAGGTAAACCTAAACAATCTTCTATATCTCTTCAAGAAAGGCTTGTAATAGAACAAATACATGTTTAGAGTATAGCATCTAATACTAGCAGTGAAGAAAAACTCTCAGAGATTCATAAAGCTCCTTGTTCTTTAAGTTCTCCTTTTGTTTTAAGCCCAAAGGAAACCTCACCTCCTATCCATCATACTCCTTTAGTCCTGCCAGTCACTCCTCAGCCCTCTATCATTCAAACTGCCAGTACTCTTTTAGCCACCACAACTATGGCAGGTCCACAAGCACCTACCAAAATGGAAAGAATCATTTTTGCCAGGTATGGACCTCTAATATTGCCCACACCTTTGAATGCCATGCCTACTGGAGAATCAGAAATATAGGCCTAAGTTCACTGGGACTGAAGGTGTTACTGCTGAAGAACATCTTGAGTCATTCTATAGTTATGCTGATAATGTGGACATTAGTGAAGATGATGTGTGGATGAGAGTCTTTGTCGAAAGCCTAGATGGAGAGGCTAGAAATTGGTTCAGAGAACTAACCCCAAGATCTATAACAGGTATTGAAGCTTTAGATGATGCATTCCTAAAATATTTGGGGGATAAGAAGGATCTCCTCTACTACCACACTGAGTTTAGGAACCTAAAGAGGGAAAATGGTGAGTTACTGACTGATTTTAATAAGAGGTTTAATCGTATGTACAGCAAGATACCAGCTGAAGTAAAACCTACTACTACCTCTGTTAAACTCACATATGTCAGTGCTTTTGATTCTGACTTCTGCCTACTGTTGAGAGAGAGGCGATGTGCTACTTTGGCTGACATGCAGGATGCAGCCTTGGAAGTGGAATCAAACATCATGGCTACAAATAATCTCAAGGGAAATGTTGATAGAAGAAGATAGAGGGGCGAGTCTTCATCATCCTCTGATCCTAAGATAGATAAAATGACCAAGATGATCGAGCCATTAGCCTCTAAAATCTCTAAATTGAAGGTTGAGCAACACTCGAGAAAAGGAAGAATTCCTAATACCTTTGCCCAAGAAATCCAAATCCAAACCCATATAGAAGAACAAATGAGCAGTTGTAGATTTTGCAAAGAAACAAAGATGCAAATGAAGACTAAAGGGTGAAGGCTCCTTTTCAGAACGCAGTCATGGAAGAAGAGCAGCTTGAAGAAGATGATTAGATCCATTGTCTGGAAGACAAAGGCAATGCTTCCTTTTTGAGCTCAGCTACCTATGAAAAGTCATTATGCAATGACTAGATCAGCTAAGAATGGGATGATGAAGCTATTCTACAAACTGTAGATCTGATCAGGTGCTCATGTCCTAAGTGTCGTAAAATGCTCAAAATTTAAAGTGCTTAGAATTGGTTCAAAGTTGAATGACTGGAAATTTCTCGTCTTCCCGATTCCGTCACCACAAACGGTTCGAAAAACGGTCGTCATATGAGGAAGTTATGGCAAAAAGAAGAATTTGTCCATAACATTAGAAATTTTAATTTTTCAAAAAAGAAATTAAAAAGGAATATTCCGCCTGCACGAAATCCGAGGAAACCACCAAACATTAAATGTAACTGCAGTTAAGTTGGCGGAATTTTGGCAGGAGCACCAAATTTGGCGGACCCGCCATAATTGGCGGAGCTATCTGGAGTTAACTAAAGTTAGCTGGAGTTTTTCTAGGGGCAAACTGGAGAAACTTTAAATGGCCATAACTTTGGCTAGGAAAGTCGGTTTTGGATGATTTTTTTTTTTTATTTTGGGTATTTTTGACCTTCTGAAGCCATTGGTGCAGGTCTTATAGCCATTTGAGGCCATTTGCAGAGGTTTTGGAGCCGTGAAAGTTCTAGGAGCCACTAGGGCCCAGTTTTGTGAAGACTAGATAGGGTTGCAGGTATCCATTGGAGGTGATCCAATAGTCAATCCTGAAGGATTCAAGTGTTCTGAATCCATTTTTACCATCTATTTCTCCTGTAGATTCTTCTATTCAGCTGTATTTTCAATTTGAGCATTTAATAAAAACAAGGACAAGCCCGATTGGGAGCTTTGGACCCAGCAGACGTAGCCCTGGAGGGGGTGAACTACTTTATCAACTTCTTTTGCATTTGTGGTTGATTTATTTTGCAGAAAAAATTAATTTTTATGTGTTAAACAGTAAAAGGAAATAACTCTGCTATGCTTAAATGGGTCATAAATAGCTGAAAATTTCATGTGTTTTCTTTCTGCAAGACATGGAAATCTTTTAAACATGTTTAATTCTGAATTGAATACCTTGCAAACAAATTTCAAGTAGTTTCAAATTCAAATCAAGTTGGTATCAGAGCTCAGGGTTTTGTGCAAATATCTTCTAACTGTCTTGCAAAGTATTGATGCTTACCAGGTTGAAACTTAAAAGAGGGGAAGGACAGTTGACTAGAGAACGAGAGAATCCTCAGTCAAGGAAGGCCATAGAGCCATCCCCTCCACCTTCAATTTCACCCTCAAGAGTCTCAGCAGAAGCTTCAAGGATGTCTGAACATGAAGGAGAAATTCCTACAGAGACAGATCCAAGAGAAGAAGAAAGAGTCTTCAGAAAGGCTTTCTTGGACCTCACTGAAATGGTGAGGATATTGTACCAAGAAAGAAATGAGAAATTGGCTGGAGAAGGATCCAAACATCCACATGAAGGAGAGGGCTCTTCAGGAGGTAAGAAGGATGATGATCATTCCAAGAAAGGACATGGAGGAAATGGTGATCCACCACCCCCATCTTCACCTTCTTCCTCTTCATCCTCGTCTTCTTCTGTTCATAAGCATAGATCCTCTGGAAAAAGTCCTTTTTTGAAGCTTGATGTAAAATTCGAATTACCTATGTTTAATGGTGAAGTGAATGCAGAAAAGCTTGACAACTGGATTAGGCAGTTGGAAGTTTACTTGAGGATCCAGAATATGCATGATGATGCCACAAAGATTCAGTTGGCTTCTTTGAGAATGGATGGAGCAGCATTGGTCTGGTGGGAGACCAAGACTAAAGAGGAGATCAAGAAATTTGGTAAGGTTACCTTAACATGGCCTGAATTTCTGTTAGCCATTAAAAAATAGTTTTATCCTCTTGCTCACATGTAGAAGGCCATTATGAATTGGAAAAATTTCAGACAACTTAAGGGTCAGAATGTCCAAGACTACACCCAAGAATTCAGGAGAAGAGCTCTCTTGTTAGGGGTAGATTTGCAGACCCAGGAAACCTTGCTGAAATACATTGGTGGCTTGCATAGCTACCTTAGACACACCATCTTGATGTTTAACCCTACTAGCCTGGACGAGGTTTGTGTCCAAGCTACCCGTTTAGAGGCAAGGGGCAAAAAACACATTTGAAGAGGGTAGAAACAAGCCCTCCAAGGGGAAAAACAAAGAGAAAACCTCCAAGGGAAAGAGCAAAAAGAATGCATCTGTCAAACAGGAGAGTGAGAAAGTGATCTGTAAACACTGTTCTAAACCAGGCCATGAGGAGAAAAACTGTTGGAAATTATATCCTGAAAAAAGACCTCAATTTAACAAATCCAAAGGGAAACAGAAAACTGCTGCTACTACATCTACACCACAAGATTTAGGGGAAGATTTAGGTGATGAAACCAAAATTACAGCCATGGGTTTGAAAAACTTGAAGGAAAAAGAAATTGAAACTCAAGCCAGCACTAGTACCTCAAACTGCCATGTACAAGCTCCTAATGAGGAAGAAAGAATTGAATTGTTTCATGTGAGGGTGATTTCAAAACATACTAAAATTGACACACTTTTTGATAGTGGGTCACAAGCAAACCTTATATCAGAGGACTTGGTCAAGCAGCTTAAACTTGAGACTGTTCCACATCCGAAGCCATATCCACTTGGATGGACTTGCAAGGATGCAAATTTACAAGTTTCAAGAAAGTGCACATTGCGCTTTGCAATTACTGCACATTTTATTGACACAGTTGAACTTGATGTGGTACCTTTTGATATAGCAGGAATTGTTTTGGGAAGTCCTTACTTGTTTGATGGGAAAGCTATGTTTCATCGCCATGAAAACAAATATCATATGTTCAAAGATGGCAAGGAGTTCATTGTTAGATCTCACCGCAAGAAGACAAATATAGCGATGGTGAATGTAGGACAGGTAAAAAGGCTGGTCAATTCAAGTAAGAATTTTGTTCTTCTTATGATTAAGCCCAAGGTTGATGTGAATCATGAGTCATTTGACAATTGTGATCCAAAACTTAAATCAGATCTGTATGATGTAGTTGATGCATATCATGAGATGTTTCAGGAGCCAACAGGTTTGCCTCCTAAGAGGGAGATTCAGCATGAAATCCATTTGCATCCAGATTGTCCTCTTCCAAACATAGGCATGTACCACATGTCCATTATGGAGAATGCTAAAATAAAGAAGCAAATCAAGGAATTGTTGGACAAGGGTTTCATAAGGCCAAGTACTTCGCCATGTGGGTCACCGATTGTATTGATTCCAAAGAAAGATGGCACTTGGCATATGTGTGTTGATTTCAGGGCCTTGAACAAGATAACGGTAAAGAATCGTTACCCACTCCCAAGGATAGATGATTTGCTAGACCAGCTGAAAGATGCTCGATATTTCACTAAGCTAGACTTGCGTAGTGGATATCATCAAGTAAGAATTGAAGAAAGTGACATTTGGAAGACAGCCTTTAAAACCAAACAAGGACTCTTTGAGTGGCTTGTGATACCGTTTGGTTTGTGCAATGCACCTGCAACTTTCATGTGGGTAATGGATGATGTCTTGCGTCCTTTTCTTGATGATTTCGTTATGTCTTCTTAGATGACATCTTAATTTTCATCAATTCTAGAGAAGATCATGTCATGCATGTTAGAAAAGTACTTGATGTTTTGAAGAAGAATCAGTTATTTCTTAAAATGTCAAAATGTGAATTTGGAAAGAATTCTTTGGTTTATTTGGGACACATAGTAGGAGGAGGTGCTTTTAGAATTGATCCTGCTAAGATTGAGGCTATTGTGAAGTGGCCTACTCCCAAATCCATAACAGAGGTAAGACGTTTTTTGGGTGCAGCTCAATATTGGAGGAAGTTTATCTCTAACTTCTCTTCTATAGTAGCTCCTATGCATGCAGTGACAAGTGTGAAGCATGCTTTCCAATGGGGAGGCAAGCAGCAAAAAGCTTTTGAATCTTTGAAAGAGAAGATTAGTTCAGCTCCAGTCCTTGCATTACCAGATTTGAGACAGCCATTTGAGATACAAACTGATGCTAGTGATTATGCTATGGGTGCATTTCTTCTACAACATGGTAAGCCTATTACTTTTCATTCTGAAACTTTTAATGGTGCTATTGTAAATTATCCTACATATGATAAGGAGTTGTATGCGTTGGTACAAAGCGTCAAAAAGTGGAAACACTACTTGATGTGCAAAGAAACTATTATACATACCGACCATCAGCCCTTACAGTACTTGCAATCACAAAGCAAGTTACAACAGTCACGAAACTTCAGATGGATGGGCTTTTTGCAACAGTTCCATTTGGTAATAAGGTATAAGAAAGGTACTTTGAATAAGGTTGCTGATATGCTTTCAAGGCCTATTATTGGTGCTATTACTTTACTTAAGAATGATTCCATTGTACATGATAGTTACATAGAACAATATGCATCTGATAATGACTTTAAAGATGTGTATGCTAACTTGAGTAAAGGGAATCATGTAGAGGAAAATGACTATCACATGCATAACAATTTGCTGTTTCATTTGGGCAAGTTGTGTATACCACAGGGGGAGAGGATAAATGTCATAAGACAAGCTCATTCTTCTCTTATTGCTGGCCATTTTGGTGTGAGAAAAATAGTTTCACATCTACAGAGGTATTGCTATTGGCCTCGCATGGTAGATTCTGTTTCAAGGTTCATAAGAGGTTGTTCATTATGTGCTACAAGCAAGCCTAGCAACAGGAAGCTTGGTTTGTATACTCCTTTGCTGGTACCTTCTAGACCATGGGAGAGCATCTCTATGGATTTTGTAGGAGGTTTGCCAAAATCTAGAAAGCAACATGATTATTTATATGTAGTAGTTGATCGTTTCAGCAAAATGTGTATACTTATGCCTTGTAAGAAAACTATAACTGCTGAACAAACTGCTGAATTATTTTTTCATCATGTATGGATTCACTTTGGTTTGCCTACTTCCATTATTAGTGATAGGGATTCCAGATTTGTGGGGAATTTTTGGTCCAACCTATGGGAGATGATGGACACAAAGTTGAAGAAAAGTAGTGCTTTCCATCCGCAAACAGATGGAAAAACCGAAGTTGTGAACAGAACCATTGTGCACCTCTTGAGAGGTTATTGCAGCAAGCATCCCAAGCTTTGGGATGAACATTTGCACTACATACAGCATGCTTACAATCGTGCCAAGCACTCTTCCACAAACACCTCACCGTTTGAATCTTGTTTTGGTTACTTGCCAAAATCACCTCTTGATTTCATTCTTGAGAAAGATGTTGCCATTGAGGGACATAGTGACATTGACAAAGCTCGTTCATTCATTGAAAGAATTCAGCAAATACATCAGCAAATTCAAGAACAGCTTGAGAAGTGTCAAGGCAAGTACAAGGAAAGACATGACAAGCATAGAGTCGATCACAAGTTTCAAGAAGGAGATGAGGTATGGTTGTACATTAGTAAGGAAAGGATGCAAGGAGAAGGTAAAAATCTTAAGCCTATTCGTTATGGTCCATTCAAAATCCTCAAGAAGGTTGGAAATAATGCTTTTCAATTAGATTTGCCTTCCTACATGCAAATGTATTCTGTTGTCAATGTGGAGAACTTGCGTTTGTATGAACCTCCTTTGATTGCTGATCATGAAAATGCTGTTCAGCTGCCATCTATAGAAGATTTCTCGCTAGAATTCTTAGATGAGCTGAAAGAAGATATAATCCTTGACAGAAGGACACGCACTTCAAGAAGGGGCAGTGTAGATTATGTTCGAGTTGTTTCAAAGGCAACAAACCAAACAAGGCAAAGTGGATGGAGGTGGACAGAATGAGGGAGCTGTACCCTCACCTCTTTAACAGGTAGTTGAAGGCTTTTGGGGTCCAAAAGCTTCCCAATGGGGAGGCGTGATCAGGTGCTCATGTCCTAAGTGTCGTAAAATGCTCAAAATTTAAAGTGATTAGAACTGGTTCAAAGTTGAATGACTGGAAAGTGCTCATCTTCCCGATTCTGGCGCCGCAAATGGTTCGAAAAACGGTCACCGTATGAGGAAGTTATGGCAAAAAGAAGAATTTGTCCATAACATTAGAAATTTTAATTTTTCAAAAAAAAATTAAAAAAGGAATATTCCGCCTGCACGAAATCCGAGGCAACCACCAAACATTAAATGTAACTGCAGTTAAGTTGGCGGAATTTTGGCAAAAGCACCAAATTTGGCAGACCCGCCATAATTGGCGGAGCTATCTGGAGTTAACTAAAGTTAGCTGGAGTTTTTCTAGGGGCAAACTGGAGAAACTTTAAATGGCCATAACTTTGGCTAGGAAAGTCGGTTTTGGACGAATTTTTTTTTTTTTTATTTTGGGTATTTTCGACCTTCTAAAGCCATTGGTGCAGGTCTTACATCCATTTGAGGTCATTTGCAGAGGTTTTGGAGCCGTGAAAGTTCTAGGAACCACTAGGGCCTAGTTTTGTGAACACTGGATAGGGTTGCAGGTATCCATTGGAGGTGATCCAATAGTCAATCCTGAAGGATTCAAGTGTTCTAAATCCATTTTTACCATCTACTTCTCCTGTAGATGCTTCTATTCAGCTGTATTTTCAATTTGATCATTTAATAAAAACAAGGACAAGCTCGGTTGGGAGCTTTGGACCCAGTAAACGTAGCCCTGGAGGGGGTGAACTGCTTTATCAACTTCTTTTGCATTTGTGGTTGATTTATTTTGCAGAACAAATTCGTTTTAATGTGTTAAACAGTAAAAGGAAATAACTCTGCTATGCTTAAATGGGTCATAAACAGCTGAAAATTTCATGTGTTTTCTTTCTGCAAGACATGGAAATCTTTTAAACATGTTTAATTCTGAATTGAATACCTTGCAAACAAATTTCAAGTAGTTTCAAATTCAGATCAAGATCAACAAAGAAATAATTTGAGGTCAAAGATAAATAATTCCAAGGAAATTCATGTTCAAAGAGTTGTTGTCCCTGCAGTACAGCAAGCAAATAAGAAAAAACAGCCGGTAGTTGATCCCATCATCGTCAAAGGTCCAACTCATGAGGTAAGTGTTATAGACATATTTGGGCACAACAACCCCAAACTTATATATCGATAAACTAGGGCTCGTCAACCCCTAAAAGAGTTGTTTCATACCCTAAAAGAACATAGTTATCTAAATACATCATTCCCCAAAAGTTCCATCTGAGAAACCATCCAGAAATTGCCTAAACTGAACCATACTGACTGCTCCACTGGCAAAGTGCAATGCATACTGAGTGGTACACTACCAAGGTGCGATGCATACTGTTTGGGCCTTCTATATGGTGCAATGGGTGAGGATGGACAAATGTCCGAGATACTTTGCTAGGTGGTTGCTCATGGAATCTTCTAGAAACTTCTCCTGTGCCACTTGCCTCTCTGAGTTCACCCAAGGATGAGTAAGAGATCCAAGAAATCTCCAAGTGGAATGACACTAATCAAACCCCATGGATGACTCACACCCTTGCACACATCTATAAAAGGATCCCTCATCTAAGAGATCTGGAGGCTGGAATGTGGTGAATTGCAAGGAAGTGTTGATATTTTGTAATTGAGGAAAGAGCATCGTATTGTTGGTGTGATCTTGCTATTTCATGAGGTGAAGAGGGATTGAAGCTGGGAGGATGATGCTAGATCAGACAACTAGGTTGTAATTCTCCCTTCTATTAATAAAGTTCTTCAATTTTTCTTCCATATGATTGTGCAATTGTGAATGTTATCATTTGTTCATTATATATCTGATTCTGTAATGTTTATGTTGTAATAGATCACGATGCTTTGATGGTTCTTTGTTGTTGTACTTGTGCAAGTACTCTCCAAGCGGGTTAAGTACGGGGAGGAGTTGCAAGCTCTGTCAAGGGGGAGAGAGATCAAGCAAGGGATTAAGCGGAAGTTCCAGGTTGGTTCCATTATCTTTCTCTTATCTATTACACATAGAGGAAATCGTTGAATTGCTTTAAACTGTTGTTTCTAGGGTAGCTGCCAAACCTAGAGGGCTAGTCATTCGACAAGACACTAGTTTTCCCAGAAACAAATTGGCGACTCCACTGGGGAACGATTAGATGTTTGTTTGTTGTTATTGTTTGTTTTATGTTCAATTTGATAAGCTATAGACAGAGCCTGAAGTCAGCCAAATAGCCTTCAAACTGCTCTTGCTTTGCAATTGCATAGTAGATGAATGTTGCTTCAGTCAATCTCTGGTTTAGTTTATGAATTGAACATCTGACTTGCAAGCACATCTAGATGCCATTTTGGTAGCTCAGTAACCTCTCAAGACATTCCTTAATACTTTTCTCTTTACTGTTCATCAAAACCCACCTTAACTCATTGAAAACAGCTCCACATTTGAGCCAAAACCCATTTCAGTTGCACTCCCTAGACCATCGCAATGTCTTCCACTATGACTCAGTATGCATAGCACCTCCCAAGTGTAGTAAGTGCAATGCATCCCTGTTTCTGTGAATCCCAGGTGCGATGACTGACTAAACTCTTTCCATTCTAGAAATTGGGGGTTTTTACCTTGTTTTCAATTTTGTTTAGTTGATTTGCTGCAGATGAACAATGCCTCCTTACTGAAGCCTACTTGCATCACATAGATTAGCCTCAATTAGATTAGGATTAGTGAATGTTTTGTGTATTTTTTCATCATTTACAATCCTTTATCAAAAATTTGTTTAAATCAATTTGTCACTTTGGTACAAAAGGTGTCGTAATTGTCTTTTTGTGTCAAAAAGAGAAGTGTCGTGGATTCTTCCTTCCCTTGATAATCGATTGAACTTTTCTTCATGTATTTGATTTGATTTTCTTTTATTCAAAGTGTCGAAAGCATTTTTATTCAAAATTGAAAAGTGTCATTGAGTCTTCCTTTCTCTTTTGAAGAAAATTTTTTCGAAAATGTCATTTTGAAAGAAATATTTCAGATCTTTGCTACATTTAGTTTTCCTTTTTGCCATTTTTCACATTAAGGAGAACGAAAACAAATACATGCATTTGCATTTAGAATTTTTAGATTTGTGTACAAAAATATGATTTAGGAAAATGCACTAGTGTGTGCTCTTTGCTCTTTGTTTGAAAGAATTGTAATCTTCTTTCCCTAGTAGCTAGGATTTTCATTTCTCAAAATAAATAAAGATTGTTTATCATTGTAGATTTCATCTTAGGAATTTCAAATCATCATCACGTTGTGAACCATTGAAAGGCAAACTCCAAACAAGATCAACTTTAAAATAAATTTCAATGAACCTAACAACGCTTTGGAACTTAACGCAACATATCTAGAGGTCTAGGCTAGAGACATGTTTCGGCATCGTTAAAACTAGTAACTATCACTTTCATTGAAGGTTGGGTGATTCCTCCTCCTTGATACGACAAGTGCTAGCATGGACTTGTGCTCCCTGTACCATCGCATATATATTGGGAGACCACAATAGGCTTATATCATTTATCCATAGGAAGCTAAGTCTCCCACTTATTGATCGCAATGCACTGAACATAGCATTCGGGAAGATTGACTGCCATACATAAGTCCTTGGTAGTTTCTCTTTAATTTATCACCAAGGTGTATATTGCAGTTTTGCGATTGTTTTGGTAATCCCTTTGTCTAGATTTTCTAGAGTAGTCACTTTCGTTCCTTTTCGACTCTTTAAAATAAAAGGTCCATCTGAGAACCTGTCCTTTCAAGCTCATTAAAAATCGAAGGAGACTAGAGTCATCTTAGTTTTTTCTTGACTCTTAAAAACTGAAAAAGCAAAGTTGTGTCAAAACATCATTAAAATTAATTGAATTCAAAATAACATCCCTATTCCTTAGTTGATCTTAGGTTGAGATATATGGAGACAAATCCGAAGTCTACTAATCAAGGAATCCCTCTTGAGGGGAATCCTAGTCATTTTCCTTCTTGGGGAAATATTGGTGCTCCTTATATGGCTACATTGTCCCTTCTAGGAATTACCATTGGCCTACCAGTATGGTTGTTTTCAACCTCTGTGGTTCAAAATGGCGTGACTTCTCCACAATTGAGTAGACCTCCAACTAGACAAAATCAACCTCCAGTTGATCCTAAAGTTGACCCTTTTCCTTC
Organism: Pinus tabuliformis; assembly: GCA_031772625.1. Classification (NCBI taxonomy): domain Eukaryota; kingdom Viridiplantae; phylum Streptophyta; class Pinopsida; order Pinales; family Pinaceae; genus Pinus; species Pinus tabuliformis. The sequence continues at coordinate 878,623,251 of CM062813.1, forward strand.
TTCCTCGTTTGTTTCTCCCTCCCCTTCTTCCTCTTCGCTTGGTGAAAGTATTGATACTAGTAACCAGGTGGCTAAGAAGAAGAAGAAAGGGAAGAAGAAGAAGAAGAAGCCAATTCAGCGAGGGAGAAACCAAGCAACCATTGCTCTGAATGTAACACCTAATGAAATCCGCCCATTAAATTTCCCAAACCCAAATTTCCATGCATAATCTGTACGGGAGACCATTTTCATCGAGATTGTCCTTGATTTCCTCAGATCTTGAAAGAATGGTCTTCCCGTTCACACCATCCCGTGTCATCAACCTCTGGAGATGATGTTGGTAGCACACCATCAACTAGTGATAGTAAAGTTCATGGATAGAAGGGAAAAGTCAAGCTTCCATGTAGGTTATATAAAGGTACACACCCCTTTCACCTTTGTCCCTATTTCGATGAAGCCAAAAGAGTGTTGGATAACCATCCTGCTTCACCGCAACGACTTCCATCTGGTAATAGGGAACTCTCCTTGAATCCTTCACTAGGTGATGAACCGACTGACTTAAATCAACCATCGGTTGAAACCACTCTCTCTGAAAGTGAATCCTATGAGTCAATGCCCGAACAAAATCAACAAGTCGAGGTAGTATTTGACCCGATTTCACCTTCAGCTAATCATACCTTTCCTGAAGAGAGTGAAAATGATACCACTCGAGTTCTTTTTCTTTCTTCAGATTCAAATGAGCTTAGGGAAAATCCACCTATTCCATCAAGACAAGAGGAAAGTCCTCCCGCTCCAGTAACTCAAGGGGTTAATCCTCCTGTTTCTACGGTACCCCCTCCAAGTAGTCTAGTTACTTCCTTTGATTGGAATTGACTAGCAAGATCCCACCTTCCTTCTTATGTGCCTTTCTAGATCATAGTACAAGTATGTAATATGATTGTATCTAGCACTATTATAGATGAAGGTGCATCAGTGAGCATCCTTTCCTCAACTTCTTGGAAAGCGCTCGGTTCGCCACCGCTTGTGCCTGTTACACAGAATCTGTTGGGCTTTAACAAAGGAACTAGTCAACCATTAGGGATCCTTCCTCAGTTACCTATCACTTTGGGAGGAAAACCCATTTATCTAAACGTGATGGTAGTCCCAGGACCTTTAGATTACAATGTACTTCTTGGGCGTGACTATGTTTACAATGTACTTCTTTCGAGTGATTTGTTTCCCACATGAAGGCAAAATTGTCACCATTGACTAGCTTTCATTTCCCGGTCCAAATATGCCGCCTAGTCAACCATCTTCCCTAAATGGTCCTTTTGTACCAATGGTATCATCCCTGCCACGGGTTAATTATGTGGCAACCTATTCCATACCTACATCAACTAACGATCAATTTAGTGATGTTGTACATCATGTACTGGGGGAATTAGAACCAGATCTCTCCTTCATGACCAATTATGAGTTGTGAACAGGGTTGTGGAGGATAGTTCGTTGTCTTGTGTCAGCCTTGTTAAAAAATGAAACCAAGAATCTGAGCAGAGTTCCTTGTTATGTGTCAAGCTCGTTAAAAAATGAAACAAGGACTCCTAGAGCAAAGTTCCAAGTCGATTCTTTGATTAGATCTCGTAAAAGAACCTTCATTCCATCCACCTGATAACTACAAGTAGTCTAGTGAATGTAATGAAGCTTGGGGGGCATGCACCTAGTTGTAAAGATAAGTTTCCCTATGGGTTATGTGATTGGTCTGACACACCATTCACCTTTGTCTATTCTGGATGAAGCCAAAGAGGTGTTTTGTCTATTCTGGATGAAGCTGGTGTTTTGTCTATTCTGGATGAAGCTGGTGTTTTGTCTATTCTGGATGAAATTGTCCTACCTCATCGCAGTGATTTCCATCTGGTTACAAAAGACTCTCCCTTTCATCATGCTGGGGGCATGCAAACCAACTCAAGCATAGTTTTGTCGTTTCGAGCTTGTGTAAAAATGAAACTGAATCCAAGCATAGTTCCCCCATGGTTCAATCTTGTCAAAAAATGAATCCACCAAGCATAGTTCTCCCATGGTTCAAGCTTGTCAAAAAAAAATGAACCCGCCTTCAACTAAATAACCTTGGTGATTTCCATTCTATCAGCCTTTTGAGCCTTGGTTGTGTACCTCACGTCACCACCATCCCTTTGGCCGATCATACACCCTCACTTGGTTGTTTTACCCTTTGAGGAATAGTTGCAATGAGTGGTCTTATTAGCCAACCTCTTCACCAAATTCACCATGTTTTGAGAAGTTCCAAATTCACCGGAACCAATTGCTACCCTAGACACCACTCGTTCCTCAAAATCGAGTCTCCTTTAAACCCTTTTCAGACTCGTTAAAAATTAAAATATTGTCGAGCACTGATGTTTCCAGCTCGTTAAAGTGATTGGAAATGTCATCCCTCCTATATGATTTTATACTTTTTCAGACCCAAAGGATTATCTTACGAAAAAGTCAAGTGCTTGTCTTTTTTAGCTCGTTAAAGTGATTGGAAAAGTCATCCCTTTTGTATTATTTTATCCTTTTTTGGACCAGAGGGATTATTTTATGAAAAAGAACTTATGGAGTTTTCTTTTCGTCCCTTTTCAAACTCTCTAAACATGAAAAGGACCGAGTTATCCTTGTCATTAAACTCATTAAAACAATAGCGAAAAACTTGTCCATTCTAGATAAGACCAATTTTCACTATCGCTAAACTCGTTAAAACATAGCGATAGGTTTGCCCGAAGGGAAAATTATAGAACAAACATATTTTATCCTCCTCAAGCTTGAAAAAAATAAAGAGGTACTGGTTAGCAATGACTAGGGAAAAAGGGAAGAAAACTTAAAGAATTTATGGTAGCAGGTCTCTCTTGAACATGACACTTTCACTTCATCACCATGATTGAGTTGGGTTAGGTTATTCCATTCACCGGTCATCTCACCATTGGTCTTTCATACCATCTATCTTTTGGGGTTAACGCTACCGATTCATCTTAGTGTCACTGACATGTTCAAGAGAAGTCATTCAGTTGAGAAACCACCATCCAGTTAATGTCTTATCCACTACAATACCTCCAACCTTCATTTTTTCATGACCGCCATTCCTAAACCTTATAGTCAGTTCATTTTCACCTCTAGAAATCATTTGCTTCGTTTCCTGTCGTAGATGAAATCGTTTGTTTCGTTTCGTGTCGTAGATGTGGGATACATTAAGGCCCTCCTATGATGAGTCACTTCTTGTCGACATCAGCTCATTATCCAAGAAGTTTACTTAGAAACAACCCTTTCAGTTCTTTGAAGCTTGCATACATCAATGGCAAGTTTCTCACTTCCAGCAACAGGTTGACATCAGTGGTCTTTGACTAAAAGATTTTGCGTGGTGTTTGACATCGGATCATATATTCACACCACGTAAATTGTACTGTAGTACCTTGGGTGTCATTATCATTATCGGTGATTCCTCTCACGTCTGTTAACAACTTACATTATTGGCTGGTAATCAGGCAATGTCTTTCCATATTTGACTTCAAAACATCTCTTCACATGGATATACTTATACATTGAGCGAATATTGAACGAGTTTGAAGACCCCAGATTTAGTTCCATTCATCCGAGCTTTGATATATTTAGGGATATAAAAACATTAAATGTACAAAGGCGTTGCACAGATGGTCATCCGAACCATGGATGATGACTCTACATTTGAAGAATCACCAGTCTGCATCTACAGACGACCATCTAGTCTATGTACATGAAATGAATTTATAAAGTTGAGCATGGGAATTCCTACCTCAGCTAGATCATGAAAATTATACTATGATGATGTATTGTATTGTAACTTATGCAATTCACCTTCCAGTTCAAAACCTCGGATCCTCATGATAAAGCATTTCACCCGACATCAATATTTACGACTTCATGCTCTAGGGGGCAGCTGTTATAGACATATTTGGGCACATCAACCCCAAAATTATATGTCGATAAACTAGGGCTCATCAACCCCTAAAAGAGTTGTTTCATACCCTAAAAGAACATAGTCATATAAATACATCATTCCCCAAAAGTTCCATCTGAGAAACCATCCAAAAATTGCCTAAACTGAACCATACTAACTGCTCCACTGGAAAAGTGTGATGCATACTTAGTGGTACACTGCCAGGGTGCGATGCATACTATTTGGGCCTTCTATAGGGTGCGATGGGCGAGGATGGACAAATTTCTAAGACAATTTGCTAGGTGGTTGCTCATGAAATCTTCTAGAAACTTCTCTTGTGCCACATGCCTCTCTGAGTTTGCCCAAGGATGAGTAAGAGATCCAAGAAATCTCCAAGTGGAACGAATTGTTACAAGTGGAATGACACTAATCAAACTCCATGGATGACTCACACCCTTGCACACATCTATAAAAGGATCCCTGATCTAAGAGATATGGAGGCTAGAATGTGGTGAATTGCAAGGAAGTGATGATAGTTTGTAATTGAGGAAACAACATTGTATTGTTGGTGTGATCTTGCTATTTCATGAGGTGAAGAGGGATTGAAGTTGGGAGGATGATGCTGGATCAAACAACTAGGTTGTAATCCTCCCTTCTATTAATAAAGTTCTTCAAGTTTTCTTCCATATGATTGTGTAATTGTGAATGTTATCATTTGTGAATGCTATCATTTGTTCATTATATATTTGATTCTGTAATGTTTATGTTGCAATAGATCACGATGCTTTGATGGTTCTTTGTTGTTGTACTTGTGCAGGTACTATCCAAGCAGGTTAAGTATGGGGAGGAGTTACAAGCTCTGTCAAGGGGGAGAATGATCAAGCAAGGGATTAAGCGGAAGTTCCAGGTTGGTTCCATTATCTTTCTCTTATCCATTACACATAGAGGAAATCGTTAAATTTCTTTAAATTGTTGTTTCTAGGGTAGCTGCCAAACCTAGAGGGCTAGTCGTTCAACAAGACACTAGTTTTCCCAGAAACAGTAGGAGGCCTTGACAAGTCTCCTTTTCCTTTCAATTTTCAATCAGAAATTTCGAAGCTAAGAATACCTATGCCTCTGATTGAACTAGTGAAGAATGAGTCCTTCAAAAGATCCATCCTCGAGGCCCTTGAACCTAAAGCCATCCAAGCCTCCACTGACTATGTAAATCTCCAAGATGACAAGCCAACCATAATCTAATGCCCAAGGTTGTCATGGATGAGTTGGGTCTTGACATCACTAAGCCTTATCATGACCTATTTTCTTTGACTCTAGAAAAGTGAAATTCCTAGGATTAATCAAGGACCTAGCCATCACTTTGTCTCAACTGCCTATGAAAAGCATGATGATGGATATTGTGGTAGCTGATGTACCCCCCAAGTTTGGCATGTTACTTTCCAGAGGTTGGATCAAGAGATTAGGTGGATCATTACAAAATGATTTATCTTATGCTACTGTCCCAGTTTTCGGAGGAGAGAGAAAGAGATTATACAAAGAGGCACAGTTGGCTTATATCATCAACGATGAGAAAAACCCTACTAATCATCCCATCTATGTTGTTGATACTAATTTTGGAGCATGTATTCTTCATATTGAAGAATCCCAGTTGGCCTCCATGCAGTTCAAGAAACTAGTTTTCCATATCGCAGAGGAAGGAAACCCACAAATTTGGGATATGTTCTTTGATGGGGCTTACTCTAAAGAAGCTGCAGGGGCAGGTGTAGTCTTTGTGTCCCCAACACATGAATATATTCATCTCTCTTTCAAATTAAACTTTCAGGTCACAAACAACATCGTAGAGTACGAAGCTTTGATTCCGGGCTTAAGCACTGCTAAAGAAATGGGTATCAGAGGCCTGAAAGTGTTTGGAGACACATACCTCATTATTCATCAGGTCAATAAAACTTTCCAAGCTAAGCATCCAAGGCTGAAAGAATACAAAGATGAGGTATGGAGGCTCAAGGATTCTTTTATTTATTTCAGCATTTCTTATATTCCAAGAATGAAGAACCAAGTTGCCGACTCCGTTGTTTTCTCTACTAGGATATTTATTCCTCCCTTGCCTCCTAAATTGACATATGAAGTTCAGGTAAAATACAGACCATCTCTACCTAACAATGTCAAATATTGGAGAGTTTTTGAAGACGATCAGGAAATTAAAAGGTTTTTACAAGTCATGGAGGAATTTGCTGAGACGCGCATCAATCAAGAAAATGAAACCAAGGAAGAATGCAACTAGTCCAAGTTAAAAGGCAAGATCGGCCAAGGAAACATCGTCCAACTGCCTACTAACCATATACCAAAGGGGTTAGTGCCTATAGAGACGTTTTTTGACCAAAACGATGTACCATATAAGCTGGCCAAAACAGAGAATGAGTCTGCTATCTATAAACATAATATAGGGAGCCTAGCCCATCCCAAATACATAAATTTGTCCACTCATTTGTCTTCTGCCTAGAATTTGAGTATTGCACCCTCATCAAGCAATTCACTAACATTTTTTCCTGGGAGTACAA